>CM070038.1:72295579-72345995 GCA_036250615.1 Ptychadena robeensis
GAAGTCATTATGTTCGTTATGACTGTTTGTTAATTGCAACATTTGAAGTAATTTTTTTTTAATAAAAAAAAAAAAACCATTTAATTCCCATTTAAATTTCGACTCCGACGACCCAAAAATGTCTCCGACTCCACAGCCCTGGTGAAATGACCCTCAAACGTCATTTAAAATACAATGCGTACAATTTTATTTGGTTTTCACATCAATCATACAGAAACATTCATCATACCACACACATGCAGAGACATGGATCAATCCCGGATTGAAAGATGCACACATTACACAATCTACTTTAGCTGGGAACACACGCATAGATATGGGCCAGATCAATGGCTGCTTTGAGCACCATGTGCGCTCACAGCCATCTATCAATCCAGCTCCAAAACAAGGATATCGGACATGACCGTTAATCACAGTCGATGTCCATTGCTTTGAAAGGGGACCGCAGGGTCATCGCACTGCTGCCGGGAACCTCAAGGACAGAGGACCCTATACTACATAGTTGTTGGTATCTAACAGATCTAAAAGATGTATGGCCAGCTTTATTGTAGTTCCACCATTGGTGGCTTCCCACTTGTCCCTGCCTCAGCCCCCTAGGTGTCCCCCCTCAGAATACCTCTCCCCCACTGCGTTACCTAACAAGGGATCTGCAGCCCAATAGCAGGTTGGAGGACCTCTCCAATTTGTGTCTGGGTTGCAGTGAGCATAGTCAGAGATCCTTTGGCCATGCATGCTCATCAATTATTAGGCAATCACCCATGTTTTAAATAGAACCACAAAACAAAAATGTCCCAAATGAGCACCTCTCAGAACCACAAAAATAAGTGGTCCCAAAATTTCAACTAGTTTATTTGGGAATTACCATAATTACAAAGTCCTCAAACATGGTACCGCCACCATGCTGTATATGTAGAGAAGGGTCTAGCTTATGAAGTTTTGCATATAACTGCGGTCCGAGTCGCAGCTCCCCATGCGGCTGTGATTTTTCTGCCCTGATCTGCCCACAGCAATACAAAACGCGTCCATTTATTATCTATGGGCGCAATCAAGGCCGATTTTTTTGTGTGAAAAAATTTGTCTGGTTGCGCACGATGAAATAAGCCACGGGACGAACATGATTTTAAAGTTTAGTTGATTAGACATCTCATCTATACCAATTAACAAAATACCTGAAGCACATTAATTTTACAATACATACTTAAGCCCCCCATACACGCTGTCGATCACGTGTGGCCGGTCCTGCTGAGAATCGGCCAGGCACCCTTTGTGTGCCATCACTTACTATGGATAGGGACGCTGGCCCCGTCCAAAGTAATGAGATCTATCTAAGAATTAAGGACATGTCTGTAATGGCTTAGATCGATTTCTGACCAAATTAAAAGATTAAGCTTTGGATTTACAACCCATTTCACAGCAGATCGACCACCATGAGCACGCACGGAAGTCAATCAGCTGAAAAATCAGGTGCAAATTTAAGCATGTTGGGGGGGGGGGCAGCTTTAGGCCTAGTCTCCAAACGGTTGACAGACATTTAGCCCTACCTCCCGCCCTTCACATCCTGCATCATCGATAATGCCAGGAATTTGCATCCCAAATAGCATCCCAGCCAATGGTGCCCCCACGTTTCTCTTGGGTGTCATTGATGATGCTAGTTGAGCAGACCCGAAAAGATTGGACAAGCAACTACACCTAAGGTTATTTGGGGAAAATGTTTTAGTAAACTAACTTATTCCGAAACAAAAACAACAAGGGCCAACCGCCCAGAAGGTACAGCTTTTTTTTCCCCTTTCTCAAGGTTTTATTAATGCAGTGGGTAAAAAGGAGTCCCATGGAAAAAATTGCATCCGAAAAACAACCAGCATGTTTTTGACCCTTCTAATGGTGTATGGTGGTCTAATGGTGTGAGTGCTGTATTATCTTGTTATGAATAGATAAGTTTACCACAAAGCTGTTTCTCCTTTCATTGTCCAGTCACAAGGTGGACAACTAGAAATAGGGTGAATGCCTGCCTCCTAGATCAAGGACATTTAGCCAAAGCAGTGTGAAGCAAGTCTATGGATTGAAGATTAGTGCTGCAGCTAAACATGGTGTTTAATCCTGGGATTTTTAGGTGGAGCGAAAGCCTTCTTAGAATATCGTGGAGAGGCAATAGATGCTAAACTGTAGTATTCCTAAAGGTACAGCAGCTTCGGTATTATTAAATGACAGGTATGTAAAATTTCAGGTTGCTTCATTGATCCAATAACTGTAGAACTTGGAATGCCAGCATCAGGCACGGCATTATGTTTGGAGGGATAAGCTGCAGCAACACGAACGGTCAGTGTTGCTGAGACCTCTAATTATAGTGCTGGAGCCACAAAGGTATTACCAGTCAGATTATTTCCAGGGACACGGTCCATGTGAGCGGATGAATTTTACAGTTACAACTCGGGTGTCCCCAATAACTACAAATTCTCTTCACGTCACAGTTATATAGACTTATATGGGTCACTTTAACCTGGACATACACGGGTCACTATATCTTACCAATCGACTTTCCAAATCCAAAGGGATGGTATAGAAATCCATTTGAATTTTTTACAGAATCAATTAACTAAAACTAATTCAACGATCATAAATAAAAAATTATTGCGCATCAAAGAGAATTAAAAGGAAAATTACCCAAGTATCGGACAGGTCTCTTAGATGTTTAAGGCTATGTTTCCATTATACGTCAGCACCCCTCGGCTAAGCACATTACTTGGCGGGGATCCCGACGTAGCACAGACATTGCCTGCTCGGTGGATGCTGTTTACACATCCGCTGATGCAGAGGCTCAACTTACTCAACTACGTTGACCCTTGCATTGGTGGAACGGCTCGGTCCAGTGAAGACAGCATCTGCCGAGCAGGTAAGGCTATGTGCTACGTTGGGATCCCAGCCAAGTCCACATCCCTTCTCTCATTTAGGCCATATTATGCTCAGTGGCTTTGTAATTAACTTACAAGTCTGCTGAATTAAATAATTACACCTCAAAACAAAAGCGCAATGGCTGTGTGTTTCTGAGCCTTTGCTGCTGCATTTACACCCCTAGGCTCAAGTCATTCCGTTTTTCCCCAAAAAAAATTCTGAAATTAGTTACCATGGCTTATATACGGTAGGTGCATAACATAAGGACACCCAAGTCTGCCAAGCTATACTACAACATGGGCATTTCATTATAAAATATTGGTATTAAAATAAGGGAGGGCACATGGGGGGGGGGGGCTCATACACCAACATAGTAATGCACCCTTTGTACTCTCACCACCATGAGATACCCCATTTCTACAGCCCCAGAAAGACAATATGGTATCCAATGTCTGGGTAGCCCCAGAAATACCCCAACACTCAGCTAACAAAGCAAATGGATAGTTTAGGATAGCCCCAAGAAAAATTGCCTCTACCCCCCTACACCCTCACAGGAGCCTTGTGCGCCTCCATCTCAGAGAAGTCCATGGAGAAGCATCCCCAGAGAAGCTTTCTGTGTGAACACCCACCATGAGAGAAAGCACGGGGAAGCATGTGCTCCCACCCTCAGAGGAGTCACTATGCCCCCCTCCCCATCTCAGAGAATACCCTGTGCCTCAAGCCAAAGAGAAGCCCTGTGCCCCCGCCCTCAAAAGGTGCCATATGCCCCTCAACTCAGAGAAGCTACCCCATGAGGTGCCCTGTGGCTAGCCCAGCATTGTACATTGCAGCATGCCCCACACTAGCAGGCTGAGCTGCCGCGCCACAACACAATGAGAGTCAGCGTGCGGGAGCATCTTTCCTATTATCACTTCCCTTCCCGGGGAGATCCCTGCTGGCAGGAAACCCCTTCCCTCCCGTGCCGGCCAGCTTACGTTTCCGCTCCCACAATCCTTTGCTAGACTAGAGTTGACCCAGCCATGTTCATACCGCGCCTAACCCATCCCTCGTCTTACCGAACCTCAGTGCTCGTCCACACTCTTCCACCCGTAATACAGTAGCCCGCTTCCGCCCTTCTTCGGTGCCCCCGCCTCTTCTTTTTTTTTTTCTTTCCTATTAGCGCGTCCCTCCTAGCTCTGCTAGGCCGTCCTTTCCATTGGCAAAGAACATCATGACCTCCTTTTCCTATAGGTAAAATACACCGCCAATCACGCAACTTCCGCTCTTTTTATTGGTAGACATATGCGCCAGTCTAAGGAGCTTAAAAAAGACTCCGCCCACTGGCAGAGGTGACGTCAGGTGGTCTTTTCCAGCGTAGTTGGAAGCCATGCGGTGGCTTATAGTAGCGTAACCAGGGTAACTGTCAGTCATGGAGAACATTTCCGCTTCTAAGTTACTGTGATCATAGTAAATAACGGCCATGTATGAACCCCATGCGGCCCCTGCACGAGGACAAGCCTAGACTCCCTATATCCCTTGTGACACAAATAGGAAGACAATGTGTCTCTGCATATGTCATGTATCATACCTTCCTTATGTTGACTTGACCAATAAACTTGTGACCTGCGCAGTAGGGTGCATGTTTATGTGTCATATAATGTACATGATGGTGCTGACACTCAATGTTTCAACATTCAATGTGTTGGAGTGAAAAATTGTGATGGTGCACATTGACGTGGATTAATTAAACAGAAAACTCATCCTAAAGGACCACTCATCCTAAACTATGGTATCCCTAAAGTGAGAGTCATTTCCCATTCTGGTTGTGTGCTAATGCACTGGCAATGCTTACACCAGCATTGTGGTGCTTTGCTTCAGTGCAGTGGGGTACCAACTGTTCCATGTGAAAAAAATAGCCGTATGGTCTTTATCCTATCCTAGCACAGAGAACAAGGGCAATTTTTATCAGTCAGGTCACTAAAGACCCTTCTAGATGGTAACTTTAATACATGGGGTTGCTTTTAAAAATAAATGCCCATACTTTTGCAACAAATAAAAGAAAAAGCTATTAAAGTGTATACATTAAGTAAACTACCGTATTTGTGGACTATAAGACGCAGTTGTTAGAGCTGAAAACCAGAAAAAAAATGTAATATATATTTTCACATCAATTGGGTTAATGCAATGAATTCAATTAATGCAATATCAAATTCAGCCAGTAGATGTCACTAGCAGCAGTACACTCACGGCACCTTACATCACACTGATCGGGAGGAGGAGGGGGCAGACAGCTGCACAGTCTCTCCTCTGTGACCGTGGAAGTTTCAGTGATTGCAGTTTCCTCGGACACGAAGAGAGGGAAGATGCCAGTTCATCTCTCTCTCTCTTCATTGCTTATGCCAGCAGGGCTCTGTTGGCATAAGCAATGATACAGTCCAGATGGGAGATCCGGACACCAACACTTCTAATCTGACAGCTCCCCGGCTCCTCTGGAGAGCTGGTGGGAAGCCAAGGCATTCAGACCATAAGACGCCTTGATTTTGGGGGTTGAAAATTGTGTCTTATGGTCTGAAATATGGTATACTGTTTTGGGTTTCAGTTTGGGCACTTGGTCTCTAAAAGACCCGCCATCACTGGTATATACTGTATTATTATAATCATTTAGTTATATAGCGCCAACAAATTACACAGTGCTGTACAATACATTAGAGTGGAGATACAACACAGGATAGTACATACAGGTACAGGTTATAACACAGGAAGAGTAGAGGACCCTGCCCGGTCGGCTTACAATCTAATAGGTGTACAGTGCATGTAAAGAACTTCCTATCTAACCAACCTCCTCTGATAACCTCCCTGATTTTTTTCTCATACCACTACAGTAAATTTAAACTGATTCCAATGTTATCTGTTTCAGTTTCCCACTCCCGGCACACCACCACCAGCGTCATCGACACTATGGATGTAAGGCCATGGAACAGAGTCAGAAGGCATCTCTGGAGGATACCACAAGCATCTGTGGACCAGGTAAGCGATCTCTTGTGTGGCTTGGGGTTAACCTTTTTAGTACTGAACTACCCTGAATCACACTTTAGATTGCCACTAAGAAGATTCATGGAGCATAGCAGTAGCCCCATGCACACACACTGTATATAAAAACATACACACACATATAGAGGCGCTTACCTTTCTATTGACATGCCTAGTTGTCCCTTCCTCAATTGCCATATTCCTATTGACACAGAAAACTAAGACATTTCTGCCCTCAACATAGCTACTTGCTATGGGAAAATGTCTATTGGAAATGTAGCCCCACTGAGAAAAGAAGTTTTGCATGTAATTGGAATAGTAATAAGTAGTAGATGTCTCTGGGTGTAGTGGCTGCATTAGTGGTTGCATTGGTTTCCTATTTTCAAGCATTTTTCCCTACCAGTAACATACTTCCTGCCATAACATGACAATGCTCATTCATAGAAGAGGAAGAGCACAGGAAGTTTTAAGCTCACAGCTACATCAGGGTCAGCAAAAAATTTCTGCACTTATGAATTATTAATAGCAAACTATTTATCTGTATATTTAAAATGTACCCACATTCACAAATCAGATTTAAATGCTGTGGACAGTGATTTTCAACCTGTGGGTTAGGACCCCCTTGGGGGTGGAATGACCATTTCAAAGGGGTCACGGAGCTCACTGAAAGCATCAGAGCTGCTGCTTAGGAGGGACGGGCGTCTCTTCCCTCACTTATATTTTCCCACCCCCTTGTGCAAATGATGTGCGGGGTTGGAAAATATAAGGGATGGACATTCACACTTACCTGAATCTCAAAAAATGCCCTATCCCCAGATTTAAGGTACTGGGATGCCAAACTAATATATAAGGGTTTAAGACACTGGAGGAGTCAAAAGTATATCCTAAAAGAGGTCTTTATTCGCTAATAGACCTAGATCAATGTCTGTGTCATTAAGAAAGTATAAATACTTAAAAAATTACTTTATACAGTCATCAATATACAGTACATCATTTGAACAGTATTTTACATAGAAACAGTGGCAGTAGATCCAATTATACTCCAATTATTTAAAAAAACTACAGTATTCTCTTTATATTTACATTGTTACTCTGTCCCTGAAATCTATTGTATTCTTATTTCAAAAGAATTCTCAGTTCATTCAAAAGTATCTCAACAACGATCTTAATGATGCATTTAAGACAAATAGAAAATACATATTGCCATCCTATAGTCTAATTATAAATATACCTAGATACAATCTTACATTCAAATGTCGCAACAATGATCTTATTGGTACATTCAAAGAAATACAAAATATTGCCATCACATATTGTGTTCATACATATAGGTAAATAAATATATACACACAATTGCATCAAGTCCTAGTGTGCTAATCACCAATTTTCGGTTCATATTAATGCTGAGAATTATCTACACTGGGTTATGCAGTTAGATTCTATACAACCCTTTTACAACATCATATTGACAATTACTCACATGTTAATGGATGTACTTGCCCATTTGGTGACTTGGTGAGTGGAAAGCAGGCTATGACGTCAAGCGGCCAGACACGACAGCACATTTCTTACCAGAGAACATTGTAAAGAAGTAAAAAATAAAGTGAGTGAAGACTTCATCAGTCTCTGGTTGCCCCTTCATTGTAGATGATAGAATGGAGACGTGAGCAGGCTGTAGTCCAGTAGAGAAAAGTCAGGTCACCACCTATTGTGTATAATCAGGGAAAGCTCTCAAGGATGAATTTAATAAACACAAATCCTTACATAACAGCTTTCATATACTGTATATTCAAAAAGTATATTTTTGTGTTGTAATTCAGCCATAAATTTAAATAGCGTTAAACTGTGAAGGTGGGAACTGTAATTTTTATGTATATTAGACACTGAGGCAGGCAGTAATAGACAAACTTTATATAAGGTAAGCATAGTACCAAGAAGTGTATTAATTGCAGTATATAACATATATAACATATAACAGTTGTCATCCTCCCTTCTTTATCCATTGCAGCAATACAGCACTGTGAGGTAACAACCAGAAGGGCATTTGATTTGCTTTATAACTCTTTTGGAGTATAAAAGAGTAGTTTTACTTTTATTTGTGTATTCATTTAAAGCGGATTTATACTCAAAATCTAAAAAACACATATGTAAAGTTTGACTTACCTCTGAGCTGGTATGATGGTGGTGTAGCCCTCCACAATCCCCAAAACATATACTTACTTGCTGTACCCTGGAATCATTTGAGAGATTCCATATTTATTTGCCAGGCTTCCGAGGGGTATCTCCAGGTGCAATATTGTGAGTGGCTACAGGGGGCGTTAATTATGGTTTTCTATGGGAAAATATGTTCCATTCAGTTTCATGAAGAGCAGAGATTAGAGATTTACCCGTCTATCTGTACTGAGTTCTGAGGGGCGCCTTGACACAAGACAGGCCGAGAGAAGGGGCTTTAAGGTTCTTCTTAAATTGCTCCATATTATGGGCACTTAAGGTGCCATTCATGAAATGATCAATTTCCGGTGGTAGGCCCACTTCAAAGTGGACCACTTGATTAATGGTGTTTTGGAGTGTCATCCCATTTAACTGTCACCCCATTGAACTAGGTAGTATACAACAATTCTGAATTGTTGATACCACAATACACATGAGTGCACCATCTATTTGCTGACATAATGTGAAAATAACAGAAGCTTGCAAATGTGTTATAAGCTGGTCAAGGAGCCAGAGATGCTTTTGTGGGAATTTTTAATACTGGGTTCTCCTTGTGGCACCAAAGATAGATGGATTAAGGCAAAATTAAGTCCTATCCAAGATAGTAGTCTTTGGCTCCCTATCTCATTGACAGGCTTTCAACTGACATAGACACAAGGCAAAGCCCAAGACACACACTGCTTATATCCTGATTTGTAAAGTGAAAGGCAGCTCTGAACAACTGCCAATTCCCCTTGGGATGTTGTATGAGTGTGAAGGATGTCCTGGGGCCCCCTGAACATCTGCCAGGCCCTCAGCTCATTCCTAGGTTTGCCCTATGGTTGATACAGCTCTGGTAATGAGGCAGGAGGTACTGGAATAGAATATCTATTCAAATCCAAACTACAGGGACATTATTTGCACCAGGAACATGCAAATTATTTTATAGGCAAGGTAGTCAGAATCTGTTTCTGGTTTAGTAGCTCTCTTGGAAACCAGAGCCTACATGCAGTAGAAGACATGAGCTCTGGGAATACTCCTGTTTTGATCTCAAGGGGTGAAAATCATGTACATAAGTAGTAAATGCCATCTGTCTTTCTTTTACTTCATGGTGCACCTCTGGGGAACTCTAAATAAATAAGTATGTAAGCCTTACTCTCCTGAGAGGACCCAGTCACAACAGTTGTTTACACCTTCACCAGACTCACCAGAGGTTGTGACACCTATGTCTATGTCATCATTTTCCTACAGAGTGGAAAATACAAGTGTTCACTGGTTGGGGATTAGTGATGGCCGAACATCAGCCAGGTCTGTCTGCGAACGGGCGGATCGGACTTTTAAAGAAGTCCGCCTATTCGCGGACAGATTAAAACTCCCCGCCTCTAGACGGGGAATTTGAATCGGAAAAACCGGATGTGACATCAGTGACATCACATCCGGTCTTTGGAACGCATAGTTCCCGGTTAAGGGAGCCGGATGTGACGTCACTGACGTCACTTCCTGTTCCCGAACAGGTTTTTCACTAGAAGACCGGCTTCATGCCCGGTCTTCTAGTGAAAAGATTCCTCCTCCGGCACGATCTCACAGGTTCTGATCCTGCCAGAGGAAGAATAGAGATCTCTTTCTCGCCGGTGAACGGGGCGGGTCGAACACCTGCACTGCTCGCCGGCGAGAAGAAGGGCGAACATCCATGTTCGCGGCCAAGCTGTCCAGTTCGGCCATCACTATTGGTTATACGTTCATACTGTGTTATTATATGCATTAACACATAGGTCATTAATACATTGTGTATGTGTGTTGCAGTGTGTCACCTACAAATTATTGTTGTATTGTGCTTTAAACATTTTACAAAGACAATGGTAGGAATCAATTGAAAGAGTAAAGCATTTTCTGTTTTTCCCAAAAAATTAAGAATGCTAATGACACATGTCAGCATTATTTACTGCCATACTATCTAACATACATTGCTGTGTACTGCTGGAAAATGTGTCAATTAACGCAAAATGATACATTATTTAAACTGTTTAATCCTTTTTGTTACAGTCAGGGTCCATTTACAAACTAACATTTAATGTAACCGATCGATCAGTTTCCGGGCTCCTGCCCCATAAGACCTCTGTTAAGCATTGTCGGCTCCCGAGCTGAAAGCAGCTCGAGAACCGACAGTGTAAATTTTGCCTTAGTGTGTGCAGCTGTATGAAGGTGGACGAAGAAGTAAGTGTACTGTACCATGGTCATTAAGGGGTTAACGATTTTCTTATGAAAATGGCAGTGAATGTGTTTGTGCTGTTGTTGGGCAAAACATAAGGTGGGAGGTGACAAGGTAAAGTTCTGGAACATGTGATGTTGTGACCTCGTGAGCCATTTTGGAGGAGTCTAGAAGGTTATATAAACTTAGTGTTTGTGGGTAACTGGGTCTTCTTAGCAGCAGGAGAGAACAGATCTCAGATATCTAACAGATAACTAAGGCCACACTCTTGTCCCCTGCTTGGACCTTTAGCCTAGGAGTAGTCACTTAAAGCTAGGCACACACGGGTAGATTTGTAAAACGATTCGAGTACAATCAATCAACGTGCGCGGTCACGGTGATTGATTGTACTCGAATCTGCTTACAATCCTTCCTGTGTGTGCTGTCCTTCGAGGAGGTTCAATAGAGCCCCCTCGAAGTACCTCGATTGAACGGGTTTCCAACATGTTGGAAAACCACATTCAATCACCAACACTCAACATGAAATATTTTCATGTAGAGAACAGGGAAAGCAGACATCTTCACACAGAACTGACAGCCAGCCAGGCAGTCAGCGCAGCGGAGTCTGTGTGAAGGGGGCGGAGTCAGCACTCTTCACTCCAGCCAGGCTATACTGGGAGAGAAGCAGGCTGGATTTCTCTTCAGCTTTCAGCATGTTTGGCTTTACATGCTGAAAGCCGGAGAGAACTCTAGCTAGCCGGAGGTCTTCATTGAACGGTAATCGATGTGCCCATGTGGTGCACATTGATTTCCGTTCAATTGATCCCCGATCAATCACAGCGTGGTGACGTCACCACGCTGTGATTGATTGGTGGTCGATTGCATGGGAATCTACCCGTGTGTGGCTAGCTTAAGTGAAGAAGGCTAGGGTAGAGACTAGTGATGTGGTATTAACACACCTGGCTAGCACAAGCAGGTACCGGATATGTGATGTCACATCCAGGTTTTCAGATTCAAATTCCCTGCTTAGAGGTGTGGAATTTGAATCTGCCCACGAACGGGCGGACGGCAGACTTCTTTTAAAGTTCGATCCACCAGTTCACGTACCTGGCACTGTGATGTTTATGCAATAAAGGGGCACCATATTTACAACAATCTGATGTGTCGTGAACCCTTATTGCGGGATGTGTGCAAGGACCTGCTAACTACAAGAAAGGCCGCTCAGCCTCTGTTGCAAGAGAGGACCGTTGGGTCTGGCTGCCCCATTGGATGGAAGGGAGGTGTATGCCTGTGAAGGCCTGGAGGGAGTCTGTGGCAACGGAGGGGTGAGATCATTGTTGTACCCTCATTCACCCCTGTACGTGTGGTGCACCCAGGTGCTAGAGATGGGCGGTGCTCTTTCTTTCACAGCCTATATAAGTTAATATGAGAAACATTTTACATGAAAAACTACTGTTAATATATGTTATTTATATAGCATTATAACTAAGGGTATAGACCAGGGGTGTGCAAACTAAGGCCTGGGGGCCGAATGTGGCCCATTTATCTTTTTTTCAGGCCTGTTTGTCACCTTGTTGGAAAGATGCTGCATGCCATGCTAGGCTTCACCCCTTTCCCCCTGCCTGGAGCCATTCAGCTGTGTGCTCTGCAGGGCAGGGGGGGGGGCTCTCCCCGCTGCTTGTCAAATCCACCAGCATTTGCGGACATGTCTGTTCCTGGTTCAATCAACCTTCAATCCATCCTGCTCGAAGAAAGGCATTTCCCGGCTCGATTTTTTGAGCGCACAAGTTGCTTGATTGTGCTCAAATCTATTAAAAAATCGAGCCATGGATGAACACCCTAAGGGTATACAGTAAATACACAAACAGTTTGAAATATACAAGAAATCCAAAGGGTATGATAGACAATCTTGGTATAGCTCACCATCAACTGAAACTGAGAAAAGTGAAGAGAAATAACAGGAATGACCAGCATCTAAAATACAAAACATTTTGTAGGATAAAGGGAACTTTGAGGCGTATATTCTTAGGTGCAATCTACAGGGCTACTTGTTTTGCTACTACTAGTGAGTCTTGGATCTGGAGAAAGCATATAGCCACTGAAATGTCCAGATATCTAATATTTACTAAAATGTCGACTAAGTTCAGAGGTAAGTAGTGAAATAAGGATAAGAATTATACTCTGAGCTGGGTCCTTAACAAACAATATACCCTGTTCCCCAGAAAGTAAAACCTAGTGCTTCTAATATAAGCCCTTCCCCGAAAGTAAGACCTACCATGACCATGTCCCAAAGACAGGAGGCATTTTGCCACCTCTGCTTAACCTAGAAATAAGCCCTAGTGCATTTTTTTGCACCTAAAACGTATATAAGACAGTGTCTTATTTTCGGGGAAACAGGGTCGTAATGGCTCTCTAATATCTTTTTCTAAATACATTTGCATGTACTGTTATATTGACTGCGCATTTCGAGGCCTTGCTAAAAATGTAGAGACTGCTGTCAGTGGGAGAAGCGGGGAGGGTATTGTTTTCTCCCTTATCAGTAACTTTCTGAATGTCCATCAGATCCGTTTCTGTAACCAGATCTATACACTTACATTGTGTACAGACGGTGGAGAATTGTCACTAGGAACAATTGTTCCTGATCAACAAACAGCACTTGTTCTGGTCTATGGAGAGGGGTAGGGAGAGCTGAATACATCCTGCTGTGTCCTCCCGAAAAGAAGACAACATCTACTGCCAAAGGGGCCCTTGTGCCAAGTGCTTGATAGCCACCACCAAAGCCGCCACCAAATAGCCAAATTATCAACAGCTGTACAGCTGTTAGATAACTGTCACCCAAGTGTCTGTACACAGCTTAAGCCAGAAATACTTTATATAATATTACTTTTAAAATCTTAGTGGCAATCCTCTGGATAATCTTACAAGTTTTAATACACCTGAAATATGTTGAGTTAGATCTGTACTGTTCAGTATGGTCATTATATATACATGCTGGCATATTTGTATGTTTTGCACAAATTGATCTTAGTTTTCATTTATTTAGTTATCGTATTTTTTGCACTATAAGACACTCTGGACTATAAGACTCATCCCAAAGTTTTGGTGAAAAAATTAGGGGGAAAGATCAGAAGCACAGCCATTTAGATGTCAAGTGAATATACAGAATGTTCCAGCAAAGTAGGCAGGACTGGACCATGCCTCTATATTCCTCCAGCTAAAGGTCATTACTGCAGCAGAGTGTGCAGGGCTGAAACTTGTGAAGCATGTGTCTATACACTAGCAGTACCCATTTTCTGAAAACTCTGATCAACTTCTGAAGAGACAGATTTTATAATCTGCCACTGAACAACTTACCCATGAGCAGCTATATACATATGGGAGGAGATATGAGTCAGAATCTTAATGTAAATACACAACAAATGCTATCTAATTGTAAAATGTCTCTCTCCATAAGTTGGTCAGTGTGTTCAGAGAATGGGTACTTGCAGATAAGATCTCTTCTTGGCAGTGTTTTTTTTGGCTTGGCTAGAGGGAATGGGAAACGTTTCTGCCTCCTGGGATCCATAGCTATTGCTCACAGGATGATTGAGACTGAGTCTAAACTGGGTCGCACCAAAAAAGCAAGTGCATTTTTGGGAGCGTTTTGGTGCGTTTTAATGTGTGTTTAGGGTGCGTTTTAGGTGCGTTTTTCAAGCACGTGTTTTAGGTGCGTTTTTCAATGCATTCAATAGTGTATGCAAATTTCACAGGAAAGCAGAGAATTGTGGGTAGCAGGTGTGTGACGAGTCATTCATTGTGAAAGAGCCCTGAAATGTATACTGCATTAACACTATCCATGGTACTGTACCACAGCTACAGCTTAGCTAGTGTGAAAGAACGCTAAAGAAGTCAGTCAGTTTCATTAAAAGAGGAGTACTACACACTCTGTCATCAATCGACATGTGTAAGGCAGGAAGTAATGTGAATGGGGATGTTTCCCATACACTCACACAAGGCATGAAAAAAAACGCCCTAAATCAGCACAGCGCGTTTTCTGTGCGTTTGTAGGCGCAGTGCGGTGCCCAAAACGCGCCAATGTAGACAGTTCAATGCAGATGCATAGGATGCATTTTTGCCAGCGTTTTTTGGTGTGGTGTAGACGTGGTGTAGATTGAAAAAAATATCAAAAAGTATCAAAAAACTGCTAGAAATTTTGTCATGGTGCGAAAGGGTCTTGCACTAGAGATAACTTCCTAATGGAGAAGGCTAGTCTCTAGGAACTTTAAAGTTACTGGAGGCTAGCCACCTCTTTTAGGAAGTTATCTCTAGTGCAGGACCTTCTCACACATCCTAGTAGTTTCTTATACTTATTTTTAAATTGTTTCTTACTACTCCCTCCCATAGATTTTTTACTTTATTATAATTCTTCTTATTGTTAAAACCTCAATAAAAATTGTTATAAAAAATCCTAGGGATTTTGAAGGTTTATTTACACTATATGTGGATCATTTACAAACCCACAGTTCCTATCCTATAATGGCACCTCCAACGCAATTTCCATGCACACAGCAGTACAACTCACAGGATAACATGGTAATGCATTACCGTTTGGTGCTACTGCATGCTGAGCTTTGTAGCTGCCTAGGGCAATTTCAAATAAATGTGCAGCAGATACCATCACACAAACTGTATAGCAGTGGTGGCCAACTGAGTTGATATGGAGGACCACAACTGCGGCCCTCAGCGTCACTTAAGTGCTGCACATAACAATTTCAATCTATACTGACTGTGGTGGTAATGCACATTTTGTGACATATATATATATGTCATATACATGTGCCGCAATATTTATTATACAATCACCCCCGGTTCATTTGTGAAATAGTGGGAGCATAGGCACTTACTGATCCACCACCAACACTAGAGCAGGAGAGGTGAGGGACTTGCTCAGGCACCACCTTGGCTGCTGATTGGCTTTTACCTACACTTATCATGTAAGTTTATCTCCTCTCATGCCACTCGATCGGTGAACAGGTGAGTTCCTATGAATTAACAGCTAGGTTTCCAGGGCCACTGGTGGAGGACTGAGGGGGGCCGCAAAAGATTGCCCAAAGAGCCACAGGTTGGGCACCTGGGCTGTAGAGGTTGCACTGGCTTCATCAGCTTTTCTTTGCATGCAAATTGCATGATAATATCTAATACCTCTCATTAATTATCTCTAGTGAGATTGTTAGATCCAACCTGACCAGTCTTTACAAAGAAAAGAAAAAAGAAACTTACTGCAATGTTTTCTTTATGCCAGTAGAGGGGGCAGACAAATTATATTTCTAATTCTTTCACATTTTGTTGTACTATGCAATAGAATAGAATAACTCCAGATACATGAAGCAGTTTATTACTAAACCTGACTGACTTCAGGAATGTTCTCGTGCATAAAGGTATCTACCACAGATATTTCCAAAGCACATGAAAACTGGATTTTTTTAAGGAGTTTTGTTAACCAAAAGTAGCATCTGTGGTAAATGGGCAGTGGATCCTTTCATCTATGCAAATGAATATTTCTTTGAGTTGGACAGCATTACATAGCATTAATATTGAGTTGAGAAGTAATCTAAGAGAAAGATTTCCTGTTTGGGCATATTTATAAATAGGTTTTATAGAGGTAATTACCCCAATTTACAGTTTTCTGGATCCCATACCACCAACTACTGCAATACTATTATTTGTAGCCTCTGTTAGAAGAAGTAAAGGAGTCCACACATGTACTGGTAAATTGCAAGGGAACAAACAGAATATTTACAGTCCCAGAGATAGGACACAATCCATAGTGTATATAGTAATAAACATGTGTCTGAAGTTCTAACCCAGATGGAGAGGTGCTGTCTCTAATCCCAAGGTGTTGTATAAAGGCTGAGTCCTCTCTTACATTGAAGAGACGCTCCTTGCGATCCCTCAGAACTTTCGTTCTGACCTAATTGCCTTGGACATGAAATGTCTGCTAGAGACCATTAACACATTCAAATGGATTTGGGCTATATTACCTGTATGTTATTACTGTAGAATCTATGCCAGACACTTGTTCCATATGTTTATAGGGTTTACCGAAATTATTGTCATCCTGGTTTCCAGTCCTGATTTGTTTTTATCATAGTGATTCAAAAAAGTTCTGAAGGTTCAAGAGGCTCCACTTCCATTGAAAGTAATAAAAGATTTGTGCAAATTGTTGAACAGTAAGCAGCTGTAAAACTATCTGGCAAGAGAGCTGCAAAAGTATGCTAAAGAAGTGGTGGACAAATATGAGAGAAATTGGAATAGTCTACTGTCTACCTATCTACTTGAGATTAGAAAGGGTTTTTTTCTCTTGAAACTGTTGTATGATCATTGCCTACAAGAGAAGATAGTGTATAGTATGACTAACGTCTACAATAATGTGCTAGCCCAGAGGTCCCCAGACTGCCCACCAGACTGCCCACCCTAAATTACCAGTGTGCAGGATGAAAGTCTGACAGGATGAGCTGTTAGATGTGAAACTCAATAACAAGAAGAGAAAATTTGGAAGACCGAGGGCATCGTGGCGAAAGATGGAATTGAGGGGTGGTTATTTTGGCAATTGGGATAAGCTTAAAAATGTAACACGTCAAATAGATTGATATAAGGCTTAAATGCATCTACCTTGTATACAAACATTGTATACCACAAACTTTTTATACAACACCATAAGTGTTTTATTCTTTATTGTTAAGAAGCAATATCTGACAGTATAACTTTGAGCATTTAACCTCCTGGGCGGTTTGCCCATGGCAAGCATTTTTAAAAAGCACGCCACAGGCAATTGCCACAGATTTCAATAAATCAATCGCAATTTCCTGCCCTCCTCTAAAACATCATGAACATCCGTACTCTAAAAAAGCGCTGCCCCCTCCATTACATGGAGGTCAATTGTCCTGCCGCATCTACATCAACAAGGAAAATGATAGTTTTATGATCTGATGCCCACAAGCAGGGTGGGAAGTTATGAGGTAGAGTAATGCCCCCTTCCTCCTAACTTCCCACCCCGCACATAATTTTAGGGTGGGAAAATATGAGGGAGGGGACACTACACTTATGTGATCATGCCGGAGGTAGCGTCAAGGAGTGTCACTTCTGGTATTTGGAAAGCAGAATTGACCCCAGGGCGCCACTTCTGGGTCGTGGATCGAAAAAGGTTGAGAACCACTGTGCTAGAGCATATCTTATGTGTGCAAAACAGAATTGTTTAGGATAAGTCTCTGGACCATGAACACCTGCAGCAGGCTCAGGAAGCCCACATCAAGTAAACAATAGGTCTCCAAGGGTTCAAACTAGTGATTATGTACACAAGATCCATAACTATCCTTGGACCTTACCAGAGGGTATTCCGATGTGATCTTTTCAGTATGTGTGAATGACCTTTCGGTTGCAAATTATATGAGATCCATAGGACTTATCAGTACTTTAAAGAAGCATTCCATGACAATTTAGTTGTACTTAGTACTAATTAGAAAAGTAATTTGCTCAGGCATAACAGAAATACACACAAAATGCAGGCTTCACAGCAAATCCACAGAATATCTCTATAGGTCATAGCGAATTGACCATACCAGTTAGTAAGCCTGATGAAGCAAAACAGGTAAGTTGGAATTTTTAAAAGGCTGCTCCACTCCTGTTAAAAAGAAGATTAAAATTGATCCTAGACATTAAATGATGCTATAGGTCGCATACACACAGTTGGCTCCCACTGCCCATCCGCACTTGAGGTCACTATTGTGAATAACAGGGAAAGTGATGCCAATGTGTGCAATCTCTGCACACATGAGTGCTAAGTGTCCCTCCCTCAATTCCTCCCAGATTAGTATTCCTATAAACTCTGTCCATAGGCTCAGTTGCAGAACACAACTGAGCCTACTGCCAGAGCTCACAGGAGATTTACAGAAAAAAACAGGATCCAGTATGGGGGCTGAAAAAAGGGGTAAAAAAGTTCCCTGGCTAAAGATCCAAAGTACGGGTATGTCTAATCAGCTCTGTCTGGGATCCAACGGGGCCTCTACTCATCTAGCTGTCCCTAGATGCTCTCAGCTGGGTCCCCCTAACTGCTCAGACCACAAAGGGTGTCCGGCCAATTGTGACCCCATTTTTCGACCGATTGACCGCGTGTAAAAAATCGGGTCACAATCTAAACGTGTATGGGGGCTTAAATCAGGGTTTTAAAAACAATAACAATGCCACTGGAGGCTCTATCAAGGTTAAACATTGAGCTCGATTATGGTAATTGAAAATGTGGAACCCACTGTTTGGTGGCTGGCCTTTGTCCTAGAGTTTCTGTTGTGATTGGGGGGGGGGGGTGATGTGCAGGGACCTCTGCCTTGGGGATGTTGAGTGAACCCAAACAATTCAGGTCTCCTTACCTATTACATTTTTGACCTCTTATTTTTATTAAATTTTTAATACACATATGCATCATGAGACATGTACAGACTCCATCTTGCCAGACTTGAGCTATGCAGAACCCTAGATGTGCCCCAAACTATATGGTCCATCATCTCCTGCTGTGATCCACTCTAAGTCAGTCCAGAGGGTGGTCTTTAGGTTGACCTTTCAAAGACACATACAGTCTAGTCCTTGACCACTTCCAACCCTTGCTCCTATTTACACCAGGTCTATCTTCAAGTGCTTTTCCCAACAGAGATGTGGGTGCTTCTTCCCATGAGATATACTAAATCAAGTTCCATGTCAAGTTTTTCCTTGTTTTGTTTGTTTGATTCAGAAAACAATTCAAACCCCCTCTCCCTATTCAAACACAGCATAAGAATGAGGGTTGGCGCCCCCCTGGAATACCTTTGCGCCCCCCAGGGTGCCCACCCCCCAGTTTGGAAACCACTGCCCTAGAGCATACTAAACCCCAGTTGGTATAGGGCCTGGTATGCTCTGGAAAAGGGGGACCCTGAAAAGTGTTGGGTCTCCCCCAGCACATATGCCCTACTGGCATAGGGTCTGGTATGCTCTGGAAAAGGGGGACCACAAACAGCATAGGGTACCCCCAGAGCAAACCAGACCCCTTTTGGCAAGCCTGGAAAGACAGAAAGGGGGGCACCCCATCCCATTCATACCATATCTAGACAAAGTAGAGACCCTTAGTTAAGATAAGGGGAGTCTCTTCCACACAATGTGGGCCAGGCATTGAGGGGGTACAGGTGGGGGCTTATTCAGTATCCAAGGTTCCTCTTTAGCAAGAGGACCCTTGGATCCCACTCCCCACCCTACTGAATGAGTACAGAGGTCCCAGGACCTCTTACCCATTTAAAGTAAAGTCCTAGAAACAAGAGTAAAATTCCAGCTATTTTAGTTTAGTTTAGCTATTTTAGTAATAAATAAAACTCCATGTATTTGTCTCACGAAGTCCGCCTACTGAATGAAACTTCAAAGACACCAGCTGATTGATCTGCGCATTCACAGTGTCTCCAATGTCAGTGAATAGACCTTTAATAAGGACATTGCGCATGCGCAGTGACCGTGGGAGCGGCTAGGCAGAGATTTATCAAACTTTGAAGTTTAATTCAGTCGGCAGACTTTGTTTAATAGGACGGGGAGTCTAAATTGGGGGTCCTCCTGTTGAAGTGGAATCTCGGATACTTAATAAGCCCCTACCCATGTCCCCACAACGCCTGGCCCATGTTGTAAAGAAGACCCACCCCCCTTGTCTTAACGAAGGGTCTCTGGAAGGACAGGAAGGGGGGCACCCACTGTCCCTTTGGCTTGTCAAAAGGGGTCTGGTTTGCTGTGGGGGGCCCCATGCTGTTCAGGGTCCACTTTTCCAGAGCATACCAGATCCCCTAATTATGACTTGAACTTTGGAAATGTTGCCCTACATTGAGGTCAATGGCTGTTTACTGCAAACATGCGTTTCACTGGTTCGCAAGCAGCCTTGGCTTATGTTAGTCCATTACTAGCTATGAACAAGTTTATGCTCTTGCATGCTATGTTAAGATTTTGTACGTACTATATCTGTCCCTATATTTACTACCAGTGGGATCATTTCTATTTGCAAGTATGTAATGTGGGGGGGGGGGGGGGGGGGGGGGTTTAAATACTGGTTTTAATATACCTGTATTTTTTTTGTTTCTATAAACTTTTATTGCATAAAAAAGGAAGTCATATATATGTGGCACATATGATGGTGCTGCCTTTTTTTTCAACATTTTGGTCAAAACTTTACCGACTACTATCCACATTGTTTCACCTCCTCAAGAACCCCGGCATGCCCTACTCTATAGCTCCATAAATGCTTTTACCTGTAAACATCATATTCTTACACATCAAATTTTGGTAGCAGCCCAACTGACTGTAACAAGCAACAGGAAGAAGCAAACTTTATGGTATTCAAAGGATAATGGCCCTCATCTCCATGGTAGATTTTTATCACTGAAGAGGATCCTTCTAGTACATGTACCAACAACATCTGTAGAAAAATTCTAAACCTCTGCTTAACCTTCTGGGCGTTGCGCACGTGGCACATTTTTGTTATGATTGCCTGCCCAGCTGGAGGATAACTGGAGACGCCGGACTTATGCTGAAAAAAGGCGATCCAGTTACATGGAGGTCTATGGCGCTGCCTACCCCTGCCCCCTTCGCGCCACCGGTGATACGATCGGGGGCGGACCCGGAAGCATTGGGAGCGGACCGGCGGTATCTAGAGCGTTGCTCTAGTTAACTGGGGCTGAGTTTCATGATGCTTGAAACTCAGCCCAACACTCAGAAGGTTAATCAACTCTTTTAAAAATATATATACAAATATATATATATATAAGAATACTTTACTATTAAAGGTAGGTTTGCAAGTGTAGAATTCGATTCGATTTTATGTTCGATGTCGTTGTGGAACATCGTTCATTCATTTATTAAATGTAACAATAGATTTTTTTGTTCGTCCATCGCGATATTGAATGAAAATACATTCAAAATTACAGATAAAATATACCACCATGTTCGATGACCTTTCAAATGATTTTTTGTTCGAGGACAAACAAAATATATCCATCGAACAAATTGGCCATTCTAGATTTTTGTTCGATCAACCAAAATATCGTTCGTTCTTCGCTGATCGAGCGGAAAAAAATCTACAAGTGTAAACCCACCTTTATTCTGTATTTTGATCCGCCAACTTTAATCCTTTCTGAATCCCAATTCCAAAATAAAAATTCTGCCCAACTATTTTTCACACAACTTGTCCAACAGTTTCATGCATGCTTTTTTTAAGATGTATGACCAAAACTATAAACCCAATAGAGAATATCTACATCCAGGCAATTAACAATTAGTTAATTAGTTAATTAGTGGCAATTTGCATACTCTTTTAGTGACAAGTCCACATTAAGTTTTTCTCTATTTAGTACTTTCAGAGCATCAACAACTTTCCTTCTGTCAATATGTGAACTAATTCCTGGTACCCCCTCCAATGGTTTCATTACATTCATTTTATTTTAGGTAAAGGAAAGCAATTGTGTGAAAATGACTAATCCCATCAGGACCTTAATGGGGGCAGTATCCATTCCATTATACAATGACACCCTTTACAAAGGCTATAGTGTGAATAAAATGAATAAAACCAGTGTGAAATGTGATTTTGTTTGAACATCCTATTGTAGGCTGTTGATAGAATAAATAAGCTGTAAAGACATACTACAATTTCACGGATGACACAAATGTTCACAATCTGTTATAAAGAAAAAATCTCTCATGTTTGCAACTGTACCCCAACTGTAAGTAATGCTCATTATCCTCAATATGAAAATAATGCTTACACATGTGCTCAAAGGACTTCTCCAAAGAAACTTCTTCTCCCCTAAATGCTGAACCTCCTTGCACATGCATACAAAGCTGTACAACTGAGTGTAATATCTTAATTTGTATTGAAAAATTGAGGTAAGGGTCCGGTATCCTGCAGACCCCCATTACACCAACTATGTTGTAGGGATAAGACCTCCTACCATAACGTGGAGTTTCCCCCTCATTGTGGTATGTAAACTGACCTAATTTAGTTCAAGAAGGGGGACGTATGCTCCTTGCCCCCTTTCATGACCAGCCATGTCTGATGCAAGGCCTGGTAAGGACTGGAGTGGGGGGGGGGGGGGGGGGGGGGGGGGGGGGGGGGGGGGGGGGGGGGGGGGGGCACCAGACCTGCCAGGCCCTATGTCAAAAGGGGTCTTGCTCTGAAAGAGGGGGGACTCCACCTAAAAAATGTTTAATACAATAAGTTGAATATATTTCACTCTCCTTACAGAGGCAAAAATACAAATGAGGTTTACATCTTTAATTGCCCTGAACTTTGTCTTGGCAGACAAGTTGTCTTGACATGTACCCTGACAACCCCAGGCAGTTAACAATGACTTTCAACTGCTTTTCAGGGGCTGTATAAACACTCAAAAATGCTTGTCCCGCATGTGGAAAGCACTCCTGTTGAAGTTATTGAAGGCGTTTGAAATGTACCCTTGGAAGCCATGAGGCATCCATGAGTCATTAAGAAAACACTAAAAATGGTAGAAATGGTAGAAAATGCCCGACAAATGTCTGTGTGACGTTATTTTGATAGATTTAGATGTATCAAGTCAAATGCTGATGTAAGTTATATACTGGACTACATTGCCCAACTCATGTTCACACTAACCTAACTCTTCTATGTAGGTTACCAGTACTACATGTTTTTTTGTGGTTTATTTACATTATACCGAGTTTAACCATGTTCCAGCTGTTATCAGCAGGAGAGTTTCAATCCTTTTTCAATGACAAATAGTTTAAACATGTATCATATATGTATTTTATAAGCATATATCCCCTTTTTGTAAGAGTGAATGCAGCTTGCCTAATTAAAATCTGGAATGGCATTCAAATATGAAGTTTTTATTACCTAACACTTTTTACTTCCCTTACTTGCACTGAATATGGAAGTTGTCAGGACTGAACATAGTTATGACCCTGTGTTACCTGAAGCAAGTTTGCATTTTATGTGGACTTTTCACCTCTGTATATGTCATCGGTGGGTGTGACACAACATTATAAGTCCTACAGCAAAGAGAACACTCTTCTGGACTGGCTTTAATGAAGGTTAGTCACTGTGTAGATGACAGAAGAGACGCAAGGAACAAAAGGTGTGCTGTAACTTCTGGAGATATATACAACAAGAAAGTATAAGGTAAGCCACATCAGAGAACTGAAAACATCAATTATATTATGTGTTTGTTATTATTTTTCCTAATTGTTTAATCATATAGTTGCATATTATACTTAATAAGGGGGAAGCACAACGTTTATGCTGTATTTAGATCATATATTTTGTTCCATTCAACATTTAACTAAAGCTAGGGGAATACACATGTCGATATTTTAATAAGATCGACTAAAAAGATAGTTTTTTTGCTTGATTGGACCTTTAATGAATATTTGTAATTAGTTTGATCGAAGTTAACGTTAACAATATTGGACTGAATCTCAATGTTTAACAGAGATCAATTGATTACTCATCAGGTTCAACAAATCGACTTTAGATATAAAAATCAAACTATTCAATGTAATCGAATATCGATTCTCTTGAAATCTTCATGTGTATTCCCACCTTAACTGTGCTTGGATTCTTATCAGCACACTGAAAACTTATTGTGGATTCAGATCAAAAATGGGTACCCCCACCTTCAGGAAAGGAAATCAGCACCACTGCTTATTTGTGAGTCTTCAGCAAAGTCGGATTTCAAGATCGTATTTAAGCATCAACACTACATAAATCTATTGAATACATAGAAATTCTCAATCAATATGTGATGTCTGTTGAACAGTAATCCACATGACCCATTCCCTTGCATGAGTAATAAACATAAGGGACATTTTTCTAGGAACTACTAACCAAGAACAGAGCTCCCATATTTCTGCCCAGCTGTGCAATGCTGATGATGGACTAAGAAGGTTAATGGGTATGGTATTGGTAGATACAATGGTAATCCAAGGGAAAAAAAAGAAGGCTTTGTAGAGGGACTCAGTGAATATAAAGAAATGTCCTTTATGTGTGAGTTAAAAATACGGCATCAACGCATAACATTAAAAGCATTTTGTGACTAATCCCTTGGTCTTCTCTACCAGACTACACAAGACCTGTATTCCAACCAAAATTCATCTTCACATTATTTACAAGATGCTTTTAATGTAAAGCGTTATTGTCTTATTTTTAACCAACACAATAAAGAACATTCTTTTATATTGAGTGAGCGCCTCTACAAAGCCATGTTTTCTTTCCTTGGATTACCATTGTACCTACCAATATCTTTTTCTGAAAAGTTTGGATCTGGCAACCCATTCTTTGGATATCCATAACAGTGCGACATCCACCACACTGCATGGGGATGGTGAGAAAATTCCCCCACCTGCGACCATCTCTAGGTTGCTCTAGGAAATCTAAGCATTTTAGATAAGCCTACAACTAGCTTCTGTAATAGTAAGTTCATCTTTCCTTTTCGTTCTTATCGAGCCCACAATTTGGTGTCTCATACCCCCATATATTGTCTCATAGAGCTCTTTTGATGCCGTGTGCTAACCCACATATTTCTTGTCTTTTCATTTTTTCTGGGTTTCACTTTTTGTTGGACCCTCCTATCAAGAGCACCTCTATTCCAGCCTAAAACCTATAATAGGCGTATGGTGGTACTTAAGGGCTTAGTTAAATTAAGGGCTCAGTTGCACTACCCACAGTACCTCAACTCAGCGCAGATAGCGTTACAGAAAGGTAACCTGTGCACCTTTTACATTAGACCTGCAGTGCGCATTGTTGCGAGCCCAACACAGTGTTCTTACAACGTCCGTTATTGGCAAAAAATGCAAGCAAAGCATGGTTAGTGTTAACAAGTCCAAAAGAGGGTACCGGTTGACCAGTATATGGGCACCTTTAGATCAGTTGATAGAAAGAAACAATCAAATGAATAAAATTCTGGCTTCACAAGCTACAGAAGAAAATACCAAATCTGATGCCAGATGTCAGACAACCAACAGGTACACTTTTGCTTGAATTCACCTTTTCTCCAAAAAAACAGGTTGTAGTATAAGTTGTTGTACCCACTACCCACCTAATTGTTAAGTGTATTTTGTGTGTTCCGATTGCATAGCTCATGAAATAAGTTTTTTATGTTTTGATAATTCAGGCATTTAATTGAACTCTAACTTTTCCTGACAAAAATTACTCAATTCTCTTCCTGTGTTTTGTGAAACCAGGTTTGGTCAGAAACTATAGAGATTTGCTATTTGCGGCACAAGTCCACATTTTTGTAAAATATAATATGAAACTAGGAAAAGTTAAAATTTTTTATCCATGCAGTAAGCTTCCCATCTCACTGTTAGGGTTAGATGCTTATTTTTTTTCATTTTTTTTTTTTTTTTCACCGTTTCTTTCACTGAATGTAGTATAGGAGCTCCAGTGTGGCGACAACCACCATATATACAATAGGTCAGATAATTCTGAGTGCATACTACAAAATGCTAATTTCCCCCCACTCCTGTTTCTGACATTTAAATATACATTAAGTAGAAGTTTCTGTTGCATACATATGCATATACATGTAATAATGGACATCACAATGGGTTTCCTCTACTCTACTCCACTACAATTAAATAATCATTTACATACACTCTCCCATGCTAGCTATAACTTATTGCATCCTTTCTTTAGATGATTTAGTAGACCTATAAAATAGATTATTAGATACTTAAAGATCTAGATGCAGTGGTAAGTTCTATTAATACCTGAATGTATTAACCGCCCTAGCGGTCGGGACGGCACCATCTCGTCCAGCGCAGCTACTGCTACTAAAGCACTGGACGAGATGGTGCCGTCCAGTACACATCGGGGCTCTGTCAGCGCATACTTACGGTTTTGCGCTGTCCCGGTGTCCCAGATGCGACATGCCTCCTTGGATCCTCCGTCTCTTCCTCCCCCCCTCCGAGTGACGTGATTAGGTCACAACGGGGGGGGGGGGGCGGCGGGACGGCGGTAGATTTGAAAAGTAAATTGCACAAAATCAGTTTTCTATGAAGAATACTGTTCTCAATGTGTACCTTTGTATTGTAATAAACATCGCCCAAATAAAGTCTCTGGTGCCCCAGATGTGCCCATTTGCAGTAACCCTCTCTTCCCTGGTGTGATTTTATCACACCAGGTTTGAGAGGGTTAACTGTAAATGGGCACATCTGGGGCACCAGAAACTTCGTTCGGGCGAGATTTAGTACATATCAGCATAGCTTTGTGCCCTGATTTTTGTGTTTTCTCATAAATTTTGTTTAAAAATTTTTTTTATTTTACTTAATTGTTTGTTTCAAAGATTATTATATTCAGGATTTCTATTAGACCCTTGTACGGACATATTTTGGGAAGTTACAGGCCTACAACATAAAGAAAATTGTACCATTGAAGTCCATGGTGCACATTTGGTACAGAAATCTGGACCTCAGCAGTGCGCTAGGGAGGTTAATTAGTTGGATTTCACAGTGGCTTCTTATTGTAGAATTTGCTTTTATATAGAGCATATTTGAGAACATTTGCCTAAAACCATATTTTAAAAAGTAGAAAGAAGTTATAATACGCTGGCTAGTAGGGATAGCTCTTCTAGTTCTCCTGCAGTATATCTTGCCATAAGAGAAATAACCATTCCAGAGCTGTGTTGTAGTATAGTAAGGGAGCTTCAGGTGATGATGGGGAACATGGATTCTTTAATGAAAATGAATTATTATACATTGCATTATAACAATTATTATACAATCACTTTTGTATTATACAATCAGTGCTTGACCCTTTAAGATACAAAAACAAGAAGATATAAACAAACTTATTTTCTAACTTGGAGTAAGGGCACAACCTTTTACACTAGAACACTTATTTCACCTCATTTGCCATTACACAACCAATCATAGTGAGTGTCTCTCTATACCAATTAATGCTAGATTTAGGTCTAGGATTCCAAATGATTAAGGTTATTATTAAAGCCGGCCGTGGACGTTTCGTTTTTTATTCGTGTCTCCTGGGGGACCATCCAAATTAACTGCTGGCACACAAAGGGTGAAAGGCCGATTCTCTACACGACCAGCCATGCGTGATGACGACATCACGCACAGTCGATCTGCAGGACACAAAGGGTGCGTGGCTGATTCTATGCAATTGATCTAAAATTTACAGACATGTCCATAAATTCTTAGATTAATTTTCTAGGCGATTTATGGCCCAATTTAGGTTTTAAGCTTTCGATTTGCAGACGATTTTGTGTCATATCGACGACTGTAAGCGGGCACGGAGGTCGATCTGAAGCCGCAAATCTAACCATCTATGGTCAGCTGTATGGGCTCTACTGGCCAAATATTGGATACTAATTAAAAACAGAAATGATTAATTATATAATAATTTTTCTCCCTATGGATCCTTACATGTGTCTGGTTGATAGGTTAGCTAGACACCTTCTGTTCCACCCCCATTGGTCATTTAACTTGGTACCATTGGAAAGAGGACAGCTGAGCTTCATTTCTTATGTAAGTCAAGTTTTAAATATCTCTGGATCTACTTTTTATTGCTTTGAAGTCAGCTTACATTGTTTCATAAAATACAATATGTTTTGCATTGTGTAGTTGATTTTTTTGTTACAACGGATAATACACACAGTAAAATCATCCTAAAAATTGTGTGAACAGCTTGAAAAGCGACCAAATACATACTATAACATTTTTAGAAACAATAGTGACGAATGTAATACATGATGCATCTGTCTATCTGTCTCTGTCTTAGATTTTCAAAGCGAATAGGTAAAGAGGTGAAAATAGTTTTGCACTGATGTGTTTCCACAATTATCATGACTACCTGGTGAAGCATGTTAATGTGGGCTTTAACTATAAAAGGTTTAATGAGTGTATATGTACATATCATATTATTTATGTGATTGCAAACTCCTAAACGCACAGCAGCTATGTAAAATAACAGAAATTTGCAGAAGTCTTAACATGATGATCAGTTTGTGATTAATCGTGGTTTTGAGTATAAGGTCATATTCTTGTAGATATCAGAATGCTATTGATTGTTTTACAATTTTTTTCTCCATTACAGATTAAGGGCTCAGTTACACCTCAGAAAAAGTGATTGTGTTGGTGTACAGTTAAAAGCATATGTTGACATGCACTATGCTTCAATGTATTGGTGAACTATTATCATGTTATTGGTATACATAGAAGAATAGAGTAGTTACCTGGTTGAGCTTAGCCATTAAGAATTACGACCAGGGAAAATTACAATTAAGTTTTTGTTTTTTTCATACAAAATGTGACAAACCTATATACAATATGTCCAGTTATCTAAAACCTCAAATTAACACTGCATTGGTGGGAAACACCATATCATATAAAGAAAACTTCCTTTTTTGCACTACTGAAGTGGGTTGTGTTAAAGGATCTTAAATGACTGTCAATTTTCATGTCATAGAGCAGTGATGGCCAACTGAGTTAATATGGAGGGCCACAAGTGCGGCATCACTAAAGGGCCGCATGTAATTTTCAACCTATTCTGACTTGTATACACATTTCATAAAGCAGACATAACAAGAAGACATTATTTCACATTTTGGAACAAAAAACTTGTTTTAAATGATATTTCAAGCATAAAATTTTGTGTCATATACATCTTTAAAGATTATGTGCCTCATAGATATATTAAAGCCATTGATGATGATATCTCTGGGACATACAACCTTTGATTCAAAGGTTATGTGCCTCAATATATATTAGTGGGAGCATAGGAACACACCTGTCTGCTGATCCCCCGCCAACACTAGAGGAGAAGATGAGGAAAGGCGTGGGACTTGCTCAGACACCATCTGGGTTGCCGTTTGGTTTTTACGTATGCCTATCATGTAAGTTTATCGCCTCCCCTTCTCTTCCAACTCTAAGAAGATTCTGGACGAGGATCTGTCAGCGGGGGGGGCGGGTTGGCGGACATGCCCTATGCATTACCAGTTAGGTTTCGGGGGCCGCGAGAGGAGAACTGATGAGGGCCGCCGAAGAACACCCAGGTTGGGGACCTAGGTAAAAGAGTTCTCCTGGTGTTCCTTGACGTGTAATCACCAAATATTTCACTTCAAGCATGGGATTTTCAAACTGTAACTAGTAACTGTAACAAATACATAACCAGAAGAAATGTAATAATATGTTAAAACAATAGTTACTGTATTATGTATTTTCCTCTAAAATACAGGCTTGGTCAACCATGTAAGTCCCTATATCCCTTTAAGCAATGTAGATCACACATCTCATTGCAGAATCAGTGAAAAGGGGCCAAAGGCAGTAGGTTGCGACACCTTTCACTTTTACAGCTGAGATTTAGATGGTATTCTTTTTATCATGATATGTAAGCATTTTAAATTACTCAGCTCTGTTACAGACATGTTACAATGTATAAATTACTGACACTATATTTTCCTTTATAAATTAGTTTAATAACACTGGAGCGGTATTAAGGGACATACCATATTGTTGTACACTACCATATTGTTGTAGTGAAGTTATGTTATATCACTGCCCAGTGAAGCAGTAACAAGGGATATATTGTATTACTAAGTAATAAGGGATATTTCAGCTGATGAAACGCCTTGAGTAAGCAAGTTAATTTCAGTAAATGGTCTTCTTAGCCCTTTCAGCTATTGCTTTTTAGTCAGTAAGGAATATAAAAAATCTGAATAAAAAAATACATGAGAAAACAAAACAGCACACCAAAAAGCACAGTACATGTACTAGATTTGTACTGTCCTGAAGCACACATACATTTAGAAGTGTATTAGGGTGCCTTTTAATTTCAAGGTGACATGTAACATTATCTAACATGCACCAGATTACAGTAAAATGTTCTACTGTAATGATTGTAAACTGAAGTCACTCCTGGTTAGATCAGATGAAGTAGAGTAGGTATGTGGCTCAAGTCAATGTCATGTAAAAACTTTCAGTTTCTTCTAAAATATTAATATAGACCAGACAGGTCTCATGGAACTAAAAGGAATTCATTGGAGGTCAGTGCAATGAGTAACCCTTACAGCGTACATCCTTAAAAACAGGCAAAAATATTAGCTAGGATGAAAAAAAAATATATATTAGCTAGGGTCTTTGAATGTGGAATTATGTGCCAGGTCAATATACCCCACAAAAATTCTTAAAGAAAGTTCTTATTCCATGGAATTCCACAATTCCATGCAGGCCTGTTACAGAATTGCTGTTGTAGATATCTACAAATAGATGTAGCATTAAATAAATATATCTGCTTTTCCTTATCTCTGCTTCCCCTTATGCTGATATTACATAAAATCTAATCACTGCCAGTCCAATTGCACATCACTCATGCATCTTAAAGTGATTCTGGCCTAATTGACAACCTGGTACTGTTTCTACTCAGTTCTCCTATTTTCCTTTTGAATTTAAAAAAACTGATGCTGGAAGATGCCTCAAGAATAGGGAACGGCCCTAGACCCAAGGTGCCCAACCTGTGGCCCGGGGCCACATGCTGCCCTTTATATGTTGTTCAGCGGCCCTCCTTGGTCAACCACTTGCGAACTTAACTGTTAATGCATAGGGCATAAGAACTTGCCTGTTTGCCAATCCCACACAACACATCCTCACCCGGATCTTCTTTGAGCGGGAAGAGCATGCTGATTGGCGTACATGATAGTCACATGACACAAAATGTACATTTCCATACTACAGTGTTCCCTAATGCTTGAAAACAAGTTTTGTTATTTAAAAATAAAAAATAATATCTAGCTGTGCCTGCTGTAATTTCTTCATTAAAAATTGCTTCTTCCAGTCAGTATTGATTGAAAATGTTATGTGTGGCCCTTAAGTGATGCCGGGGGCTTCACTTGTGGCCCTTCATATCAACTCAGTTGCCCCCCCCCCCCCCCCCCCCCCCCCCCCCCACAGCCCTAGACTATGACAATTGTGTTTAGACCACACTCCTTCTACAGCAGTGCTGGTTAGTAGTCACATCTTTTGACCACCATCCTATGTCGTTAAAATCCCTGATTTGATATCAAATCACATTAAGTTCACAGGGGGTCTGCAAAACCGCCCACCTTGAGGGATAGACCAAAATAGCATTGCAAGTTGGTTGCACGGCGATCTGCCATGATGGTTCTTTTCTGGTCCATCACTATTGTATTTTACAGGAAACTAATTGTAACTGGCACACATCGCGATTCCCATACGTTTGGTGGACGTTATGGTGTTGTCATCGGTCGCTGGCTTAACGCACAGGAATCTACCCGTGTATGGATAGAGTAAGCCACACAAATGACCTGATCAGGAATGTAACGTCTGTTGGCCAACATGTTTACCTTGAAACACTGATCAATTTTTCAACATTAATGCATGATATGATGTGAAATACTGGTTATCCAATTCTCCAGATCTGCCCGGTACACATTAGGTCTGGTTTTAAAATATATTTTTTTATCTTTTTAAAATTGTACTTTTATGTGTACTAGAGTGGCATTTCTTTGGAACTTCTACCCCATTGAATGGTGTTTCGTAACTCATGCAACCTTTATGGCTTTAGCTCATTTAGATACCTATAAATAGATTGCAGTGCTTCAGTTTCTTACTGCTGAGCTAAAAATATAAATTACTATTATAAAAATGTAGATAGTGAACAGATATGACACTACACTTTGGTCAGGAGCTGGTAACACATTGCAAGGTCAAGCTCTAATACTTGGATAACCTAACAGTAGAACCTTATAAAAGGTCAGACAAGAAAATGTTATGGAATAAGAGATTAAGATAAATAACCGATTCACTGAAGAAGCTGTTCCCCTTTTTCAGAGAGTTTTAATTAAGATCTTTGTGGATACATTGACATTATCACTTTTATCTTTAAAAGCAGCATTACATTGTTAATTCTGTTTAGTTTACAGCAAGGCAAGACAACACTGCAATTGTGGAAAAATCTTTTTTATATCAGTTAAAAAAATGTTAAGATCAAAACTGAAAACTAATGCTACGACCATAACCTGTGAGCAGCCATATGTTACCTTTGTGTTCTTGAGTTAAGATATCCTTTAGGGTCCATAGGAAACTTGTTGTACCTGTCACTCTGGCCCTGTGTGGCCTTTTGCAGTACTGTGACGTTAAAGCAAATGGGCAAATGTCTTGCAGCATTCATTTTTCTTCCGCATCGCTCAGCGTCTCCCATACAGTTGTGTTGGTCTTAGCATTTGTTACTTAACCTGCAACAGCCCCATTTGCAGGTAACACAAACAAGGATGTTGCCTGTAAAAATATCTTGCACAACAGACCTGCCTACGGGCTGATTTTCTTTCTGAGAGCTTCCCTGCCTCAGTCTCCAAAACCAAGCTGAGTGTTTGGCTATGGAGGCAGAGGGGTGCTGAAAAAGGGCGGTAGTGGTAATGCATTTGGCTTATAAGATGCGTGCACTTTTTCCCCCATAAAAAGTGCATCTTAACAGAGAACTTCTTAATCTCAATGTTGCTCTATGTTTCATCCAGTACATAAAATACATATCTATCTTTCTGTTTTCACAAGAAAAACACATCTTACAAACACACAAACCTCAGCCAGAATTATCGGCCATACTTGCTGGACTACAGTAGTCAATGAACTCTCTCTGTCTCTATCCACAAACATGGATTGATATGTTGCCTAGACCACAGAAAGTCTGTCGACAGAAGTAGTTTTGTAACTAAAGGTTTCATATGAGGTGTGAGTAGTAGAGATGGTCACATTTTTGTTTTATATATATATTGTGGGGAATCAGCTCAAACGGTGCTCTCACAGCATCAATCCACATGGTTTTATCCTTTTAAGGGCTCCTGCCCATGTTTATTTAAGCATACGGTCCAAATAAAGGGTGACCCTCGCAGGGGTTCATAGACATCCAAATCAACAAAAGTTACTAGAAAATGCCAAGCCTCCTGGCTTGGCCCCGATCAACAACGGTTCCTTCCTTAGGAATCCTTACTGGCCTGTCTCCTAGTAGCCATCGGCATAGGGCCACACACTCCCAGTGTGCCCTGTGTTTGCTGCGCCCAGCAGCAATGTCTCCAACCTCATCTGGGAGCCCTCACTGACTGGCTGACTGGTCCCAGCTCCTTTTTGGAGACACACCCGGCCATCTCGTTAGGGTCTAGCAGGTGTATCTTGGTGGATACACACCAGCAGACCCCTTCACTGCAGCATATGGACCCATCCACCATGGTCTGTCACAATATATATATATATTTATTTATATATATATTTCTTTTTTTTTTGACTAGCTCACTTTGTACGCTCACAAGGAACATGATCAAGCCCGACCCCCACCCCACTGAAACTTCAGATTGAGGGTAATTTCACGCTAGCCAAGTTTCTGTTGCAGTACCACAAAGCAATGTGGCTTGAGTAACGCAAGGTGCACAGGTTACCATAGGACCTTTCTAGTACCTTTTACACTGGCCCTAGATTTGCCACCCTGCAGCATGCATTTTTGGGGACGAAGGCAAGCACTGTGCAATGCAGAAATGCAGGGCTTTTTTGCCAGTAACGGATGTTGTAGCATTGTCACTGCGGCTTCTTGCGGCTACTTTTTGGTTTGCACAGCCCTTCTCTACATCTCCAGCAATGCTGGTGATTGCACTGTGTTCAGGGGCTGTGCAATTAACTCCCAAAAAACTAGGGATCCTTTCAGGTTTCAGTATCAGGTAGATGACTCTGTAGTAAGGGCAAAGGACAGCAGATTGTCTCATGCAACTTCAACAGCAAAGATAACTTTCAATGGAGAATAATATCTTTGGGATCATGTGGGACATTTTCCAACAATATTGGGCCACAAATGCTTTAGGTAACAACATAAAATAAAATCACAGGATACCATGTTGTGCAATTGCTCTTACATTCCCAATATGTCAGGTTTAATGGGGTTCCAAAGATATTTTATTACAGATCAGAATGTAATGTTACTTTGATCACAATTAAGCCCTATAATTACTACATTTGGTATGATAGGCCTCAATGACACTTTAGCTGAAAGGGTTGGTTTTCTCACCATCATGAGCGCTTCCCTGCCTTTGTCCTAGTTAAGGCCATACTGTTCTATTTTCTTACCCCATACTTGGCTGTAACCCTAAACAAGTTTTATAATGATGCTTGATTTAATCGTTATCATTAGACTTTGTGGGGCTATTTGGGAAATTAATAACTAGCAAACTTAAAAGCTGAACCAGCCATATATGAGATATTAAAATGATGAGTATATGCTGATAAAATAACTGACAGACCAGCAGAAATATGGGCATTAGATAACGGGTCAACAATTAGATAACGGGTCAAAGTTTACTTCTAAGGGTATTGATCCAAAGCACTGACCTTTCAGCAAATTATTTTTTTTTACTCATATATTTTTTTATAAGTTGCAAGTTTCTATCTTATAATTTGGACTGTATTGGTCTTGTGTACAAGTATCTTGTCAGCTGTGACCGGACTAAAGGCTGTAACTGGTTAAGAATTATAATATACACATACATTTGGTACTGTATAAAATAATCGTAGATCATATATGGAGTGATAAGTCACAACGATTAACCTTAATCTCTTATTTTTAATTTTAATAAGAGCAACAAAAACTAAGACAAAGGTATACATAAAGTGCTAAAGCAGGAGTCATCAAACCTTTTAAACAAGGGGCCAGTTAATAGTTCCTCAGGATGCCAGGGGGCTGAACTAAGATTAATTGTAGTGCAAAGAAATGTAAAAGAAAGATGGGAATACGTACCCTTCAAATTTCACAACCCATAAACTTGATACACAAAAAAACCTGGAACAATGAATTAAAGTCTTCTAAAAAGGATAATTGGTAGTGTATATATGATAAATATATTATATAGCAACTTAATGTTTTCAAGCTTTAAATCGTATTTAAGATGAAAAATAAATCCCCCTGCAATACCACAATCCTCAGTGCACTCTTACCATCACTGTATATGATAGCTCCACCTTTCTCTGTTAGCACCAGCTTTCTGACAGTTACTTCTGAGGAGGCTGGACAGAAAGTCTTGGACAGAAACTTGTCATCTGGGTTATATTTAAGGAGATCCTATTTTCACACTGTATATGGTCAAAGGGTGTAATCAGTATTTCCCCAAGGTTCTCTTTTATCATGATTTACTAAGATCTGTAAAAATTATAATCTTCCAAAGGAGCTGATTACAGCAGAATCAATTAATTACTTTTAAAAAAGTTCATAATATGCAGTTAGGGCCCTTTCACACTATACAAATTGTGTTATAATTTTAAAAATGCATGTTTTTTTTCCAGTCCAGTTTTCTCATAGAAAACCATTGTGCTGTACACAATTAACTCATTGCGATTTTTGTAACAGCATTTTACAACTGCTGTCCATGTCCCCACACACTGTGCAATCTCTGCACACAACGGCAGGGCCATTGCTTCAGGGCAGCTGCATGCATTTTCTGATGCGCTGACCAATATAACAGTTTTTTTTGTTGTAGGTTTTTATTGTTTATAGATGTTTTATCATCCCTATATAAATAGGGCTTACAACTCACACAATCGTTAGGAAATGTATGTCATTTCTACTGACCACATGCCCAAAAAATCACAACTGGTTGGGGAAATTTCCACAGGACTACCAGCACCCATACACTGTGTACAATAAAATGATAGATTAATAAAAAAAACACATAGGGTCACTGAGCACAACACCGTGTGTTAACACGTACATGTTATGCATGGGTTGAGTTAGTATGTACCTATAAAAAGTGTGTAAAGGCTCTTAATGGCTATAAATTTATCAAGAATAAATGTTGTACATTCTAAAACAAAGTGGACCATACTGTGAATTTCTTTTGCTTTCCTCTGGATTAAATGTCAGCTTTTGTTTTTTTGTGGATGTTGTGGATGCCATTAATTTATTTATTCTATGTTTTTTATTCTCAATTTTTACCTTCTGTATTGTCTGCATAAACAAATTTGATAAAATATGTTCCTAAAATTGTCCGCCTAACCTGTAGGTATCGGAAAAGGGTCAAAGTCAACATAATCTTCTAATATTTATTTAATAGGCAATACACCTTTTATGAGTATGGCATGCCACCATATCTATGTTTATGGCAAATGTGGTGTATTTATTATTGCTCTGTGTTATTTGATTTATAATATATTATTAACTGTAACACTTTCTTCTAGATTGTAAATTATGTGGGCCTGGGCTCTTTTGCCGATTTTCCTGACAGTATGGGCGACAGCTGGGATATGGATAGTGTAAGTTTTTTATTACATCTGAATATTTGCTCAGGCCTAATTAGGAAATTTCAAGTTTTATGCTTAAAGTACTATTAATGAGTAGATTTGCAAACATCTGCTGTCATCATTTTTTTCTTTCTTGAAATCCGAAACACATTTGCAAACAAAACCCATACCTGGGGTCACCTCAGAAAGACAGTTTCATACATTACCTTTATAAACACATCCTGTTTCCAAAAGATAATGACTAGCAAAAATATTATGCCCTCTTTATGCTAATGGAGATTTTCAAAAATCTAAAGCTTGAAATAGTGTACAAGATTTATATAAAGAAAACACATGGCCTGCTATTGCTGACCCCTCCCTGCTTATCATACTGATTCAAAGGGTTCAAAGTCTCTGATCCTGAAAAAAATATCATCAGGAGCTCTGTTGTCATACTTCTTCATAATTGTTCGATGTTATTGACTTTGAAGTCTTACTAACTGTCTTTGAAGTCACAGAGCTCTGAATTGCAGGGCGACAACCAGATTTATCAGAATAAGACTTTATACATATTTCTCTTCTTCAAGAAAAAATTTTTGACGGTTCACATTTGTCTGTAGAGTTCAGCCTCTAAACCCTATTGATATCATTGAGTTTAAAGAGATGAGTTCCACTCACCCAAAAACCTGTCTAATTTGTGGGGAATCCAAGAGTTACATTTTTCTATACAAAATTAATTTGTAATTGTGTAACAGTACAGGTTCTACTTGTTAAAAAGGTAATTAATAGAAAACAGCATAAGAAGAAAACTTGAAAAAACTAATAAAAATAATTTTTTTAGGTATGCAATGTCAGTGACTAATGGTTCAGTCAACATCACAGAGAGCTTTCCCTTCATCAGGTAAGACTAAACTGTTATTATATATTATATAAGGTGTGCTGATCTTTAGAGGCTGTGCCCCCACAATGGTGGTAAATGGTAAAGCATAAGTAAACAATCATCTGTGGTCTACCTGTAGCTAACCTATACCTATCACTGACTTGATTTGTTCTGTGCTGTGACTCATGTGTCAGAGCCTTCAGCAAGGAGAACATGAGCTGGCCATACACGTTTAGATCTCTCTGTCAGATATCCTTTAGATCTATCAACAACTATGTTGTATAGAGTCATCTGGGATTGAACACATGTAGACTTGGTGGTTTAGAAAGTCCCTCATATTACATGGTTTTGATAAAACTAAAGAAGATCTAAAGGAAATCTGACAGAGAAATCTAAAAGTATATGGTTACCCTAACTTAATTACTGTATTCAAAAACAACAGTGCCTGAAAGTGTACCTGAGCTCAGAAATACTTTTGCAAACACAACCTATAGCTAAGCGCCCCACCCAAAGACAATTTTACATATACCCTTTGTTTGCATGTCTTTTTTTAGATTGTAATATGTGCTATCCTTTTGACTAAGCTTAGTCCACAGTTTTGATTGAAGTGTCACAGCAATTGTGCTGAATTATTATGACAGGTTGGACAGATAAATCAAATGTTTGGGTTCATTATGAATGTTATCTCTTGACATACAAATTTTCCTGAAAACATAACCTACAACAGGAAACAATCAAACCCTGACATCTGATCCCCATTGCTATGCAATGCAACAGAATGCCCTACATCTACAACTCAATCCTACTATAAAATAAGTTGTATTGACACCCGTATTCTTTTTTTACAGTACATGTGGTTCCTACCCTCCCCAGAGCTGTGTGTTTGGACAAGTTCTTAATGTCGGAGCCATGATCGGTAAGTAACCAACTGGTGAAATATTGACTAACATAGGTTATTATAAAATCTAATTTCTGCTTAGTGTTATCTGTCTTTTCTGTATTGTTTACTTGCTATATCCATATAGTAGTACACTGCAGGGTGTGTTTTATTGGCAAATGGTTGTAAGGGGTAGGAGTGCTCCCAGCTGCGATACTGTGAATGGTGACAAACCTGGCGCTCATACATTAACCATACACTATGCATTGGCACAGGAGTGGAAGGGGGTAGGGTCCAGTCTTTTTATAGGATTTAGCAGATATGGTAAAAAGAAAAAACTAAACTATACATACTTAGCATCACCATGTGCATTAAATAGTGACTGTACATTTTTTTATTTATTTTAGTTTTACCAAAACTATGTACTGTATATACTCAAGTAGAAGCCAGGTTTATGTGGCAGCTTATGATATGCCTCTGTGCCCGGCCAAGCAATAAGCTCAGCCGGTAGGCGGAGGAACTGTCAGATGTACTGCATTGTTTATGTCAGCGGGCAGCTGGGGCCTGCTGATATAAACAGCAGTAGCTAGCTTAGGCTGCCAGTTCTCACATACACAAAGAGCCAGAGCACTGTGTCAGCCAGACTCACGGGTGACTACATTGCAGTGAAGTCCTCCAGGAGTCTAGCTGATTACACAGTTCGTATATGGCTCTGAGCTTTCAGTATGTAAGCTGGGAATTTTGAGCCTAACTCACATACACTGGCAGAGGCAGATGGGAGAGCTGCCGGCGGGCGGCTCTACCATCTGTACTGCATGTAAGCTGTTGCCCAGTTCACATGCAGAAATCTGCCAGATGGGGCTGGAGAGAGAGACAGTTTCCCTGCCTCCTTAACTCCCACTCTGCCGGTCAGTCCTATACAACTGAGTGCCTAATGGTCTGGAACATATGGTAGCTTACAATGATTGCTTTCTGGAAACAGGGATAACAGGGACACTCTCCTCTGGGGATTTTGATTTTCAGTGTGGCTTACCACGTTGCCCAGTGTCCATTTGGTTTTGATGCACCTTTTTTGCCTTTAGACTGTAAAAGTCATGTACAAAAAGTGTGCCAACACATGCACAATTTCTACACATTAGACCTTGACACTCCACTGAACCCAGTTTTCCTCTTACTTACCCACTCCTTGTCATAACTTTCTCTGTAGTTCTCCTTCCTTTTATTTCCTTTTCTTGGTATTTGTTTTTTATATACATTGTGTTCCTCATTTCATGTTTTTTCATTCTTGTTATTAACCTTACAAATTTTTTTTTACATTAGTCTCAAAGTTAAACAAAATAAAATAGTTATCATGGGTCCTCAATGTTTAAATCTGAATGCCCAGTGATACCCCTATCATATTAGAACCCCCAAAATGCACTTTCCATTTTAAAGTTGATGTTTTCCCCATTTCTAAATTAAAATACCTCATTCCATGCTGTCTCTGTGTGGATTTGGACATTTTCGTAGAAGTAAGGATTTACTTACAGATGTCAGAGTCATTGCCCTGAAGACTGGTGATTTGATAACAGTTGGGGTAATGTTAAAAAAGCAGCAAAAGAGGTAAACAAAGCAATAAGCCCCCCATAGACAGGCCAATTCCCGGCCATAGTTGCAGCCGACCAATCGGCGTGTTCCCTCCCGCGAGCACATAAAGGTTGGTCGGCTGCAACTATAAGGAAGCCCACCTTGAGTTTTGTAGAAAAAAAGCCGGCAGGTCGGATCGCACACGGATCCGTCCTGCTGGTTCTTTTTCTGCCCGATCCTGCTGCAGGCTGTTAACTCGGAGGGGGAGTCTCCTCCCCCTCCGAGTTAATTGGCTACAGTCTGACAGGACTGTGTTAGTGGAACACATGGGATTCCTGTCCTCTCTGTAGCCGACTGCTCACAGCGTGGTGACGTCACCACGCTGTGAGGAGTCTGCTGAAAGTTGGCCATAGATCGGGACGTCTATGGCCGGCTTAAAGCAGCAAAGAGCAAATGATTCACATTCAGCCTGTATAGGAGGGTTTACAGCAAACAGCACCCAACATGTCCAAATTTTACTCTAAACGTCAAGATTAGCAATTAGAGACAGTTACATACAGCTCCCCATACACCTTTAGATCACACCATACAAATTCCATTAGATCTACCAACAACTACGTAGTGCTGGGTCTTTCCTGATAGAATACATAGTGATTGGAAGGCTTAGAAAGATCCTTATATTACATGGTTTTGGTAAAACAAAAGTTGATTGTACAGAAATTGTATGGTAAGATTGTAAGGTGTTTGGGGGCTTTAAGGTGATCTCACACTACAGACACATATATTAGACAACAAAAAATAAGTGCTTCTGTTCAACCACACGTCAGTAAGTGCACTGCTCCTTTTTTCCGAGAAATTCCAAATAAAATCTGATCCTTGCACATTAAAAAATACCAATTGTGTAACTGTTTCAGGCCCCCCCATACACCTTTTTGATTTCTCTGTGAGATTCCCTTTAGATGTCCTTTTGTTTTACCAAAACCATGTAATATGAGGGACTTTCTAAACCATCAAGTCTACCTGTGTTCAATTGCAGAGGACCCCGCACTACATAGTTGTTGGTAGATCTAAAGGATATCTTACAGAGAGATCTAAGGGTGAATGGCCAGCTTTACTAAAGTACATGTAGTGAAGTTTGAAGTTGAAGTTTTACCATCTAAACATGTTCTTATTGTTATCTTAGCCGCCTGGATCGCTATTATACGATTTCAGCAAATCAGGGACTATCGTTGCCACTCTCATCTTAATTCTGCCAGTCTTGCAATGGGATTGTTATGCGCTGTAGGAACTTCTCTTGTCGCTAATTTTCAGGTTGGTCTCTTTAAAATCACCATTTTCCTGTGAGTGATAGATTAATTGGGTATGCTTATAGGTTGGTTATTGTGCCATATATAAAAGTGAATATTTATATAGAATATATCACTAAAGCTAGCCATACACGGCACGGATTCCCTGGCTGATCGATTCAGCACCCGATGGATTCCGGCGATTCCGCCGGCATCCACAGGTGAGAACGATTAGCCAATTAGGGAATCCGATCGTGGCAGCCCACCTTGTACGGCCGGATCCGGGAGGGATCCGTGTCTGATGGCTCGTCTCCCGGACCGCAACGCCCCCTGATCAGAGCAGAATCGGACCAAAAAGACCAACAGGTTGGTTCTTCCTCGGATCCGATTCTGTGCCCCTGATCCATCGGATGCGATCGGACGGGCAAGGTGGGCTGCAGGGGATTCCGGCACGATGGATCCGCGTGCACGCGCCCGGAATCCATCGCGCCAGAATCCGGCACGAATCCGTGCCGTGTATGGCAGCCTTTAGTCAGAAAAGATGGTGGATAACATCCCAAACTATATATCCAGAAGAGGATTAAGAGAGTACTAGGAACTAGCTCTCCAACCGCAAATTGTTGCTCGCAGAGAGCGAGGTGTAGGGACTTTGAGGCCACCTAATAGGGTATTTCAATCAGTAAATAAACAATTAAATGAAGAATTAATTAGAGATCACAAAACAGAATGTTATAGAGCAATAATAATCGATCATTGAATAACCAATCGGTGATCAGAGTGACATGTCCATAAAAGGGTACAATTTAATGAATAGTCCATAAAATGATTTCGGATACAACATCAAGTATTCAAAAGTTCTTTGTATCATCGGGCATTAGAGATGCCTGTTGACCATGGTTTCATGTAGTTAGTGTTGTAGCTGGGATTATACACCTTGACGCGCATTTCGAAGAAGCTGATCTTTTTCAAGAGGTGTCACTTTAAGAAATAAAGTGACAGGGGGGATGTCAGATTATTCTCTCTGTGGTCTGAGAGAGTCTATTTGAGATCAGAGATGGAATGTCTACTCACCCTATACCCATGGAGTAAAAAGGTATGTGTAAAAAGGTCGCCGACGCAGGACTCTGGGACAAGAACAAAGGAGCACTGCACCGAACCACGCATGATTCAGGAGAACGGAATGAATAATGATGAGTCAATAAGCTGAACTGAGGTGATACAAAAAATGTGATACTAAGGTATTGTGGGAAAAGGTATTTAGGGGAAGAACCCCCATATTTATAGTGAGGAAGTGATGTGTTATAGACTGACCTGGGGGAGAGTTTGCGCTCAACCCCCAGGATATGGGTGAATGAGGGGTGTGGCAATAGTGGTGAAAAACTGAAGTGAGAAAAGGCAAAACATAAACACACACACAACAAAAGGTGAAGAAGGGACCGGTGGGGAGTTGGGGAGGGAGGGGAGGGGGAAAGAAGGGGGTGAAAGGATAGGGAGTGAATGAGGTGATCATAGAGTGTATTGGGGTGAAGTGCAGGAGTGACGTTCCCCTTTGTCTCCTATAGAGGCTATTAGTGGGATGTACGCTGCCTAGGGAGGGAGAGGCGGGGCCCCTATGTGTCGTGGGCCACCATCTCCATTGGGCTGCCTGGCAGAGGGAGGATCGGCCTAGCAGCGGCTGCCCTTGGTGGAGGCTCTCCGGCCTCTATGCATGCGCGCCACTGCCTTGAGCTGACGTCCTGGTTGCTATGGACGCGCCTGATGTGAGTATGGTTCCTCCCGCGCCACACCTGTCAGTCCGTACGCTGCGACGGATGGCGGGTTCTTCCCCTAAATACCTTTTCCCACAATACCTTAGTATCACATTTTTTGTATCACCTCAGTTCAGCTTATTGACTCATCATTATTCATTCCGTTCTCCTGAATCGTGCGTGGTTCGGTGCAGTGCTCCTCCGTTCTTGTCCCGTTCTTGTCCCGTTGAGTCCTGCGTCGGCAACCTTTTTACACATACCTTTTTACTCCAGCATGGGTACAGGGTGAGTAGACATTCCATCTCTGATCTCAAATAGACTCTCTCAGACCACAGAGAGAATAATCTGACATCCCCCGTCACTTTATTTCTTAAAGCGACACCTCTTGAAAAAGATCAGCTTCTTCGAAATGCGCGTCGAGGTGTATAATCCCAGCTACAACACTAACTACATGAAACCATGGTCAACAGGCATCTCTAATGCCCGATGATACAAAGAACTTTCGAATACTTGATGTCGTATCCGAAATCATTTTATGGACTATTCATTAAATTGTACCCTTTTATGGACATGTCACTCTGATCACCGATTGGTTATTCAATGATTATTATTGCTCTATAACATTCTGTTTTCTGATCTCTAATTAATTCTTCATTTAATTGTTTATTTACTGATTGAAATACCCTATTAGGTGGCCTCAAAGTCCCTACACCTCGCTCTCTGCGAGGAACAATTTGTGGTTGGAGAGCTAGTTCCTAGTACTCTCTTAATCCTCTTCTAGATAAAAGGGAATATTGATAATCTTTATTTGATATCTAAGAGAGGTTGTGCTTTTGGGTTAACCATTGGGCAATATATGAGAGGGAGTGTGCTCATGACTTTATCCTTAGGACTCATTCTGAGAATTTATGTGGGAAGGTTGACTAGTATACAGTAATGAAATATCTTGGTATGAATGGTTTGTGCATTTTCTTTACAGCAATCAAACCAACTTGAGACTCATCTGGTCGGAGCTCTCTTGTCATTTTGCATCGGTAACATTTATTTCTGGATGCAAACTGCATTAACCTACAAAGTTAGGCCAAGACATGGTGGACATTGGATTGGCCCAGTTCGATTTGTCCTCTGTATTGCTTCCACATCACTTATTGTAATGAGTATCCTTTACAGTATTAGATTATCAAAGTTTATCAATTTATTGTTTTCTTACCTTTTCAGGCTCTGTATGTGTCACAGACGTTTTATGTTGCAAATTTATAATATAAACAAACAAGACATGTTTGACAGGTTTTATAGTTGCTTAAAGTGCACCTAAACTCAAAAAAATCACCAAAAAAGTTTTATTACATTTTTACTTACCTTTAAACTGTCCCAATAGCTTAAAAGTGCTCAAAAACCAAAAATATTAATTTAGCAATCATGATGATGCCCGTGGGAGCCGCCATTTTAGATTCAGTGTTTGATTCCAGGCTTGCATGAGTTGAGGCTGCAATATCTCCGGCGGCCACCAGATACAATATGTGTCAATGGACACAAAACGAAAGTAAAAAAAAATAAAAAATCAACGTGAATAGCTGCTAGAGATATCGGCTGCTCACGGTGGCGCATGAGGAGATGCTCACACAGAGAAGGAGGGGTGAGGGGACAACTATACAGATATCTCCACACAGGTAACAATTTTTTATTTTCATATTGCCCCAATAGTCAGGGGTTGGCTAGCCAGGGGGAAATGTTTGTCTGGTGGGTTTAGGTGCGCTTTAACCTCCCTTGCGCACTGCTGAGGTACAGATTTCTGTACCAAAAGCGCACCATAGACTTTAATGGAAAAAAGGTTTTTTACATTGTAGCCCTGTAACTTTCCAAAGTATGTCCATACAGGAGTCTGGTAGACATCCTGAATATAATACCATGTTCAGATGCTTTGTGAATAACTCAAAAAATCAGTTAATGAATATTTCAAAAGAAACTGTATCAGGTAAATTAGAAATGCAACTACCACTAGATGGCAGTGCAGATGTGCCAGGTTACATAGGAGAGCATTGTAATACAGTGAAGTCAGTGTATTACATTCAGTTCTGTAAACATGGTGTTCCCACCACCAGTCTATCACATTGGCAGAGAGAAGCAGAAAGAAGACTGTAGGGGACATCTGGACACTGTATCATTTATTCAAGTGAGTATTTTACATAGGGAATCATATTGAATAGTGTTTTTAATGCAGGAAACTATTCAATATGATTTTTATTTAAAACTCACGCCCCGATGTGACATCACCCCGTTCTCCTGCAGCAGCCTCTTCATTAGATCGGAGCCACACAGATCAGTGAGTTTGCGCTCCCGTGGCTCCGACCTCCACCGGACGAACCCAGCTCGTCCAGTGCAACTCCAACAGGCCAGAGCTGGACGAGCTAGGACCATCAGGAACGGCAGGGGGGTAAATATATATTTAGTTTTTATAGTGGCATTAAAGCAAACCTAAAGTCAAAAACTTACTTCTGAGCTGTCACAACGGTTAAGAGAACAAATATATATTTACCTGCTCTGCTCCCATCTGCGGCAGTTGCTTAGTTTATTCCTGTGGAGCTTCTAGTTAATGAATTGCAGTAACATGTACAGCCACTGGAGGCCCCCATATATATTATTTTCAATGGGAATGTAGCTCCACAGGCTTGTATACAGATATGATTACTTGACTGATCCCCCAACTGTCTTTGTGACACAGCGGTGGAGGTTTTAAAAAGAGAGGAGGGGCAACAAGGTAAATTCAGGACCTCTTTTTTTTCTTTTTTGACAATAATAGGTGGTTACTAGCAGAGAACACAAAGAACATCAGGTGAGTTTAGGTGCATTCAACATATGCAGTATGCTAAAATTAAGATGGTAGAACAGCATAGTACTTGTTATGCACAGATCACCAGAAGAAAATACATTAAGTGCTTGGTGTAAATAAAATGGATTGCAGCAACTATTGGGTTGTGGCCGTTAGGTTGGAGGGTGTATGAAGGTGTTAAGGGAATAAGACAAATAGTGCACTTTATACTAATGTTCAACACTGCTGTAAAGTGTAAAGGAAATATTTTATAACTAAAGAGACTCTATGTGGCTCCTTTAAATATATTTAATTTTATTGCATGATTCAGTGCTGAGAAAAAGGTAACTACATTATTGCAGACAGTCAAGACAGATAACCAGGTACCATCAGTGAGGAGAAGTATGTGCAAGTATCTCATGTGTACTTGCTCAGTACGACAAATGGGACTTTTGGGACTGACCCAGGTTTATAAAGTTTGATTTTGTTTTAAAGCTTAAATTAATGTTTTCCTTTTGGCTGCCATGATTAGAGATGGTTGAATTTTGATTTTGACTAGCTGATATGTGAGTTCATTACAAAGCCCCTAAACATTGTAGCCACAAATGCTAGAGATGTAAAAGGTTGTTTCAAAAAAGAAAGTATTGCTCTTGCACAGTTTTTGCATAAACTACATTCAGTCAAGTCCATATTTCTCAGGTATTTTTGTATTGTTACCACAACCCTCTCTACATCTCCAGCAATGTGGGAGTTGATACCATGTTAGGTGCTTTGCAATTCATTCTCAAATAAACTAGTGGAATTTCACCCACTGCATCCATTTGTATAATTTCCATTATCAGAATTATAACTCCTTAACAAGGACTAACAGTGATTGTGTTTGCGGGAATCAAGATGCCCTCAGCAGCTGCTATATGTGAATGGATTGTCGCCGTTATTTTATTTATATTATTCGGACTGTTCTCTGTTGACTTTTGGCACATTGATGGACATTTCTTCCATGTTCAGAAAAGAACTGCCATTCCCAATGAAATACAAGTTTCCACTATCACGCTAACTACATAAGGATTCTGATGTTTCCACCTTAGAAACATCCGGCTTGTTTCTGGAGAATTGGACAATAATTTATTGGGGCGTGTCAGCATTTGGATATCAACCAAAGCAAGCCTCATTTAGAGCCAGTGGTTCTAAAGATTTCAGTTTTTTACTGTAAATTGTTCTGTGTCTAAAACATTTCAGTGCAACACTACGTTCTGGTTTATTTATTTGACCACAAACTTGTTAGAATATGAAGTGGTTGCTGAATGTTTATTATAACTGTTTGTACATCTAAAAAACCTAAATAATTGATGTGAGAGTTTCATACTGCTTCATGCATAAAACAACCAATCATATTGTATCAACTTACACTAGACAGCAATGGAAGATGATAATGTTTCCTTGGTTGTCCAGTTTGCTTATTTGTTTTGAATTTATGGAAAGTAAACTCCAGGCAATTTGGTAACTGCACAGATAAAATTTGCTATTCAACAGCAATAGAAAGTGCCACTTTCAGTGTTAAGTCTTGATCAAACTTTGCTGCTTTAGTCTACAAAATATTATTTACAGAGATCAAAAATCCGCCACACAGCCTTAGTCATTTTCTACCCTCTCTCTGTTATTTACCATTCCATGTGGAGTGTATTAAATATTTATTTTAGATTGTAAAGGCAGCAAAGGATATGAAACTTCATGTTAATAACCAAAACCTACAAATGTGAATATAAAGGTAATAAATGTTGTTTTATGGTTAGAGTTAGGCCGATGGGTGTTGGTTCCCAAAAAGTATTATATTGACATTGTTTTTTGAATGACGAATAATGTGTCAGTGTAAAATAGAGAACCCATAACTAGCTGCAGAGATACATCTGCCAAAAAAAAGTCTGCCTTTGGGGTTTAGATTCTTAAGGTAGCCATTAATTGATCATTAATTCAATCGAAGTATTCGACTATTGAATTGTATATTGATTGTAATTGAATTGAATGACACACCAGATTGAGTGTTTGATCTTAAACATTTCTATTACTGCAACAGCAGCCTCAAGATAACCTGACCTATGTATAGTAATCATAGTGGTATGACTACAGTCAAAATGGCGACTGAACGGATGGGGTTTATTACTTAGGCGGGAGTATGTAGTCTCTCTATGCAGTCTCCACTGCGTCACACTTTCACTACGATCACATTCAAGCACACTAACTATTATGACAACTTTTTTTTCATGGGTAAACATTTCCATTACTGCAACAGCAGCCTCAAGAGAACCTGACCTATGCGTAGTAATCATAGTGGTCTGACTACAGTCAAAAAAAGCATATATACAAACATCCTATTCTGCCTACCAGTAGAGAGAACAGTATGCTAATTGTTTGGATCTAATCATAATTGGTTGGGACAAGGAATAGTATTTAATTTACACTAGATATGGTAGCAATCAATTAAAATTTTCCAACTGGTCCAATCAAATTTCGATCGAGCAAATTGACAATTTATATCGAATTGAAACTATCGTTCAATGTGAAAATGATTAAATAATCGATCGAATTACATCGATTGAACAGTCCATTGAACCGTGTATGGCTAGCTTTACTGCAATTGGCAGATTTCTTCATGGCCCTAAATAACAGTAGGACACCTAACTATAGAACACACAAGATACCAGACATATGAAATATCTGTGCCAGGTCTTGATACTTATTGACCCAAAAAAAATAAGGCTAGTGATGTCTTGTCTTTGTTCACCAAATACAAAACGACTTATGAAATGTAAATACAATTGGAAAACAAAAATACCCTGTAAAATAAGAGATTTCAAACTTAGTTTCCTAAAATCCTTAAAGTATTTCAAAGCAAAGCTGCCCTAAGAACCTTTATAAGAAACATACTTCTTGGTGTAAAGGGCGTCTGGATCTTTAGTTATACTGGTTTGGTTCCAGACACCATCCCCTCTGTCACAATTGAAGTGGTGTAGAGAGGAACCACAGATTAACATAGAGGACACGTGTATTTTTCACAGCCAAAACTGTGTCTCATGGTTTTCTACAAATGTATGCCAGAACCTTAAGCATTCTGTTTGTTTAAGTTTTTCTTTTAAGTTTAATTCACAGATGGAGTCATGTTCATTCAAAGTGATGCCCTGTATGTCAAAGAAGATAGCATAAAGACACATTATACATCTTAAATACAATAAAATTATTGTAAACAATGACAAAATAGTATTTCATGAGTTTGATGAGTTAGTGTTTTAATAAAACACTTTGAGTAAAGATATTATTAGTGATTGTAATTTAATACCTTTCTATTTCTAAATATTATATAAAGATTTTTTTCTTGCCCAATTGGCAGTCCTCATTTTGCGAAGGTGGGAGTAAGGAGATCACCCAGAAGTAACTGTCAATCAAAAAAAAATGTAATTCGTCTTTATGGTGCCTTACAAATCCCAGAAAGCAAGTAGGCCGACAGCCTCTCCCCGGGTGTGTGGTTAAAAGTTGATAAATGATCCAATTTGTGTTAATAATACACTCTGTAATGTGTTATAGATAGCAGCACTTTATACTTAGGGGAAGGTAATGGCAAATTACATTGTTCTTCATCCAGCAGCATGTACTTACCTGTTGTCAGTCTTGTGTCACATTCTAAAGTACCATCTACTTCTAGGTATGGTTAAGCATGTGGCTCACTCCTCTCTTGTTAACCTCTCACATGGGTCTGTAGAAAGAGTACGTTTCCTGCAATGTATCTGACAAGTTGGTCTAGAACAAACAGGTTAATCAGGGATATCCCATGTTATCGAGCTAGCCGACATCCCAAAATAACATGAAAGAAGAGAAAAAAGTTTTTCCCATACCGAAGAATGGTAGCTAGGGGACTTTAAAGGCCAGCTCTATAGATACCTTTGATCATAGGGGTATCTGAACCTATATAATGTATAAGACTATCTCACATTTGTAAAAGTAGCCGTTTCAGTATAATCGATAAAAACACATATTAGGTGTCATAGTAAAATCATTTCCAGAATTTAATGTCCATAAATTAGGTGAAAAAACATAGACGATATATGCTAAACTGTCCTTGCTTCCAGGGGGGACAATAGATATGTGCTTGGCAGGATCAAAAAGGAGAGCTGATGATGTAGGTGGGCCCGACACGTGTTTCAACCCTTTCATCAGGGGGTCCAACACAAAGCTCATAGATCACCCATGTAGATAAAGTCACTGGGGCCTACGCCACCAGGGATAAGACCTATATCTGGATACTCCTTATGGGAACATTCCCCTAGGGCATAATTCTAGCACTACTATTTAAACTCTGGATCCGTATACCTCTTTCTTTCCCTGGATGTGGACCTTGCATACTTTGGATACTATTTGTCCTCCTACACGACTCCAGCCCCCACACCCAATCTAGGGTAGGGTGGCCTTGCTTGGCTCTCTGTTCTTTGTTCTTCTTTAGATGATCAAAAGGTTAAACATAGTGGTGATCCCACAAGGGGGAGGCAAATCTACTATTAGCAGAAATACAAATACCACAAGACCTGCAATGTATATCTGTGAATGATCTGTGTAATAAAATATTTTTGTTTACAATGTTTATATTATTAATATTAATAATTTTTTTACTTTTCAAATAAAATTGCTAACAAACTAATTTG
>CM070038.1:72346095-72362112 GCA_036250615.1 Ptychadena robeensis
TTACATTCAAACACTAGTAAAAGGAGTGCTGGAAATACATAATAATTGCTCAAGTAGAAAGATTTTTGTTTGTGACTGTTGACATGTTTTACTAAATGGGACCTTTTGTCTATACACCTGTTATTTGAAATACAAATTTCATTTTATGCTACAATTTCATTATTATGCCAGATGTCACAGCTGGAGTTATATTTATGTATTCCTGTACACTTTAACAATGTGTTATGGTCCTTTACCTCAGAAGTGTTAACATTGCGTATTCTATGTGTTTAATAAAGCCAGTCCTTTCATGGGCAAACTCAACCACCCCTATTTTCATTCGGTTCTATTTCAGAGTGGCTGCAAAATTGTAGCGGTTGTCAAAACTGGGGCAACCACCCAGGGACTGCAGGTCAGGTCGGAACAAAGTATTCCTGACTGATGTGGAAGGATAAATAACCCAAAGGTTAGAAATGCACAGGTAACTATGGCTAGTTCAAAGGGAAATGAGTGGTCTTCTTTAATCCATTTGCAAGTACCACGTCTGTATTATTAGTGTTAAAGAGGTTACATGCCATCTCCATCAGATGCCTGGCTCTGTTTAAGGATGACAATACTATGCCTTTCAGTCGTGCTCCTCTATTGACACCCTAAAGGGGAAAAAAAAAAGCAAAGCTTTTATGCAACGTTAGTTGTCTGATTTACATGCACATCTAGTAAAGCAGAGCTTCAGACCTACTAATTCTTGCAAAGTGCTAGAAACCAAAAACAGCTAGTTAGAATTTATATTCCAAAAATCTGATTACAGCACTTTGTATTTCGTTATTGTTGTCTAAAGCTGTCAATACACCATTCGATTCCGATGCAAGAATCGACAAGCAGCAACAATTGTTTGGGAAATCAATGTAATGGTGATCAAACAGGGATTGAACAGGGATTTCAATAGAACAGATGTTGGATCCCTGTTCTATTGAAATTTTGTTTGAGCATGATCGAACGCTCAAGGTGGGCAGTGCACAATTCCTGAATCAACTGCTCCGGAATCGAAGGCAAAATCAAGCCTAAAGGTCCCCATACACGGGTCCGATTCCCATCGGATTCCGGGACGATCGATTCCGGGCGCGTGCATGCGAAACGATCGTGCCGGAATCGCGTGCAGCCCACCTTGTCCGATCGATCACGTCCGATTGATCAGGGGCCCAGAATCGGATCGGACAGAGAACCAACATGTTGGTCTTTCTGACCTGATTCAGCACACATCAGGGGGAGTTGCCATTTGGGAAGTAAGCGATCGGACACGGAATCGTCCAGGAATCCGTGGGACAAGGTGGTATGTAGCGATCGGACAGATATAATTGGCCGTTCGATCGGACCTCCGATTCCCGCTGAGATCGCCGGAATTGATCGGATAGGTGATCGATCGGCCATGGAATCCGACTGTGTATGGCTAGCTTTAGCCTTAATCTACCTTAACTAAAAATCCAGTAGATTAGTAGATCCAGCAGCATTCCTATGTGCCAGTTCTTGGTGCAAATTTTTTTTAGGATTAGTGATTGTATACTGGAAGTTCCTGATTAATGCTGTCAGTCCATGTTCAAACATCACTTTCGGTTTGTTAGTTTAAGTTTCTAGGAGGTGCTCTGTACTAATTAGGGAAGAGGTTCTGGGCTATCATTGGTTCACGAGGTTTGGCAGTCTTGATATAATTATGGCAGATTCCCTAAAGAATGGTATGCACTGTGTAGAGCACTACTCCCTATGGCAGAGCGGAGGCCTCCTTTAACTCTCACACTGCCAGACGGATGCACGGATTTGCCCCAAATGAGAGGTTTTGATTGATGGTGCGTCTAATCAGTCAAAGCGTCTTATAGAGTGTAATCTTTAACAGAAGTCCTTTACAGATTGATGGGCAGCATCATTTGCTTTTCTAAGATCATTTCTAATATTTTTTCTTCATGGCATAACACACAGCTAAATTCTCCAGACCAGCAGACTGCCAAATCCGCTGCTTTAAAGCTGGCCATATACCTTTAGATCTCCCAGTCAGATATCAACCAACTACCAACAACTATGTAGTATAGGGTCCTCAGCGATTGAACACAGGTAGGCTTGTTGGTTTGGAAAGTCCCTCATATTACATGGTTTTGGTAAAACGAAAGGAGATCTAAAGGAAATCTGACAGAGAAATCTAAAGGAGTATGGGGGCCCTTACAGAGTAGTTTGTCTTGTTGTATCAAGTTTGTCTTGATGAATCAAGTGCATTTGAGTAGCAACACCTGGCTGCTACTTACCCTCTTCATTCCTATTTAAGTAGTAATGATGTGCTGAATTTTTCACATAATGCTTCCGTGTTAAGAGTCTTTGTTAAATGAATAATCATACGGTGCAACATTTTGTTTCTCTGAAATTGTATTCACCAAATTTTAAAACCCGATGAGGACCATATCATCTTTTATTATGTCTAAAAGAAATTAAAAGATGGTGTATTTTTGCTTCTTCTGTGGACATGTATAATTCTATAAGGAAATGACCAATGGAGAGCACCATTCCTTCACTTGAAAACACTGACCTGAAGAAATCAGTGGTGTTTCTTGATTGTATAACCATTCAAATTATGAGATGTACAGCACCAGAACAAGGCCAGATTAGCATCACTGAAGTCAAGATGAGGTCACCTACATGAGGTGCCGCAATTTTCATTTTGACCTCAGATCAAAGTCAGTGTCGAAAAAAACATACTTTTAGCATTACATACCAATTTGACATTACTAGCTGACAATGGTTGAACTTCCATGTCATACCATTTTGTGTATTTATTAACAACAAAGTACCAGTAAACCAGTTTTGTTCTTCATTTTACCATTTGTAATTGGTTTTAGAGCATAGTTTAAAACAGAGCTGAAAGAAAATACAGGATCAAAAGAAAACAGAAATTAGTTGGTAAAATCCAAGGGGTGGAGCCAGTAACTGAACACAAAAACAGAAAAACAACAGTAAACCATAAAAAGAAAAGGTGATAAAGATGAAGGGCATGTCCATAGGGAAGAGCTGCAAGGCTTCTCTTAAAAATCACATTCTCAATCATAGGCAGAGCTCAAAGGGCCAAAGGAGGACAGTCTAGGGATGGAAGACAGGTTGGTTTTGTGATGGGAGATTTACATACTGTACATGTAATATGGAGAATGTGCACGCCAGCATGCGTTATAGCTCACACTGAGAATAAATTCTTTGTAAAATATGCATTATGCATCAAAGGGAAGTTTGCTTCCAATAAAAAATACTTCTGATCTTTGGTGGATAATGCATTATAGTAACTGCTTATGATAACTGACCATTGCGTTGCATACCCACCCCAAGCCTTATACAAAACCAAAATAAACATGTTCATTTTTGGAATGTTCAGAATACATATACATAATTGTATAATCACACATTCAACATTCCGATTACCTGTATCCATATTACTGAGTTACACGACCAAGCTGGAAGATTCAGCATCCAATTTAGCCAAACTTTAAATCAATTCTAGATCCTACAAGATTATCAAACTTTGGTATACATCTGTATGTTATGCCTTTCCTATATATTACCACAGGCAGTAGTTCACAAGCAATTAAGGTTCTTTAAGGGTCTAATAGTAAGTAGTTAATATGTAGACTGCCCTTTTTCATTATACTACTTTTAGCAAATTCATATATAGACCATATTTTATTCTGGACGAATTGGTCTATCTTGTTTCTAGGACATCATGACAAAGTTATTGGGTACACTTTAATGTAACTTTGTTTGGTGTAGAAATTTTAAAAAAAGAGACATGTGGCACTGTTAACCTGGCCATAGATTTCTCAGCAGATCAACCGTACATGATGAGTAATGGGAATGGCCGGGAATTTACCGTCATGTCAGATGATGCACGGTGATGCGGCAAAATACTGGTTGGGGCAGGAATCTGCCTGTGTATGGCTACCTTAAGATGTAAAGACTATGGCATTGAGGGTTAACATACACTATGGCACCAAGGTGTATTTTCATTGTGGCACTGACATTTTCTTTAAATTCTAACATTTCAAATGTGTAATCATTACCAGGGCACCAGGGACTGGGTACAATATCTGGCACCATAAAATATCCATTGTAATGTTAGTTAAATGTAAATCCCAAAATTAAGATGCAGTTACTAGTAATTTTTTTTTTTAAACTTGATATTACATGCCAAACAATACCCCCTACATTACAGTATCTACACTAGATCTATAGATGAGGAATACAGCCACCTTTGAGCAGCAATATTGTCATCTTTTGGAGAGGGCAGTGGTATAATAGATTTAGTTATAAATAACAAACTGTAACTCCTTTCATCTAAATTTAAGCAGTGGACTTTTTTTTCATTTGGGATAAAAGTGTGTGGTAAAGCACCCATGTCAGTAGCAACGGTTGCTTTCAACCTTATTATATTCACTTTGACATCTTGGTCTGCTAGATCCCCTCTGACACCAGCAGCAATCTTATAGTGAATGCCATTTCTTCTGATATTGCAAATGTTATATTTGTTTGATATGATGTTGAAGAGTAGGCCATCCAAAGAGAAAAAAAAGGAATTATGGCTATTCTCTAAGTTATCAGATTGCTTTGTTTTATTCATTTATTACAGTATATACATTTTCTGGTGTTTTATACAAACTTTTTAAGCTTTTGTTGGTTCTCAACAGTTCTAAAACTTTTACTTACCAATTGCTTGCATGTTTATTGGGTCTGGGGAATTGAAACTACAGTCAATTAAGCTATTCAATGTCTTTATGTACCTTAGAATATGTATATTCTTCCCGGTAAAACCAGGAACCTCTAAATGTAGACTCTTTTTGGAAAGGTAGTACTATACTGTACATGTTATCACTCTAATCTCATTTCTCAGATGTGATAAAAGAAACACATGTATTTAGCTTGAATATGTTACATTCTAGGCACAGGAGTAATGGTAAATTCTATATAACTAGACCAATAAATGTTCATTTTCCTTAAACACGTGTGATGTGTGATAGCAGGAAGCCTCTCCTGAACATCATTAAAGCTAGCAGAAGATTTTATTCCACTCATAGTAAGCTGTTCATTTACAGAACAGATGGGGCTGGCTGCTTGTAAGTGTTCAGATGAATCTGTAAAATTTATAGCTGGAAAAGTCAATTTGAAACTGTGTAGATTAGGTTTTATTAATGCCATTTGCCTTCTGCCCAAATTATCTTCCTATTTAAGTTAAAGTGCACTCGGTAAATCTTTGACTTGTACACTCTGTCAGCGGTCTTCAAATTTTAATTTCAAATTCTTTTCCCATGAGCCTAAATGTGTGCTTAACACTGATGGAAATATATGAACAACTATCTTTTCTTGTCTAGTAAGGTTTGCTAAGCTACAGTGCCATGGGAAAGTGTGTGTGTGCACTGCATTGCTTAACAAGAGATTCTAAGCAACACATTGGGACAAGCAGGCAACAACTTTAATTAAGTCAAACATCCACTGGAGTTCTTTGTAAATCATTACCAGTTCCTGACATGGAAGTGTAATTATTGATGCCCATGCTATGCAATTTCCCCTCTGTCTCCTATATCACCTATCATTGAAACATTTCCTAGAGAGTTTTGAAGCTTATTTATGGCCATACAAAATACTGATATTGTTTGTATATGTGAGAGGTAGTGAGGTGCCTGAGGTGGGTGTGTTTATGAATTACCGTAATGCAACACAAAAAGGGGTTCTCAGATCACTGAAAAAGAGAATTTGGATCATGCAATTGCTATGGCAATGCAATAAAGAAACCTAGCTAAACAACTGTCCACTAGCAACTGTTTTTGTCCTGCTTCTTCTTTCCCCCTTTCCCCTATATCAGGGGCGTCAAACCAACCTGGGGGACACAGTATAATTATATATTTTTATTCTTTGTTTTTAGAGAAAGGATTGGCACAGAAGTGTCTTTTATTTGACATTTGACATCACATGTGTTATAGCATTAGAGTTTAAGTAAAAATGAAGTTTGTTACCATATGAAAATGATCATCGTTATATCTGATGAGAAATGAGAAAAAAAACTTTCTCAATGGTAGATTTTTTTTGGTAGACAAGTTTTGCATTTTGTCCCACTGTGTATTTCAGTTTGACACCCCTGCTCTACAAAGAAACCGATCACACTGTCTGTACAATTCTTGTGCTGCCAATGCTGAATAAGCTGAGGGTCCTTTCACACTACACTACAATTGTATGCTACTGCAGCACTTTATATCTATCGAGATGTGCCTCCCATCAAGATAAGCCCCCCTGGGATTCATCAGTAGAGAGGTACCCATCAAGATAAGCCTCCCCCCTCCCAGTGTCACTGACAGTACAGGACACTGGGAGGGGGGACAATACATTCAGCTATGGAGATTATGTAGTACTGCTGCTATGGGATGTACTTTTAAGATGTGTAATACATGCTCCCCCTGTGTCACTGACAGTTCATTCTGCTATGGTGGGGGGGGCTCATCTCGACAGGTTCCCCTGTCCATAGTATCATGATAGCAAAAGTACTACATAATGCCCATAGTTGAATGTACTGTCAGTGACACTGGGAGGGGGTGGCTCATCTACTTTCAGTAGATCTGGCGGCCAGGGGAGGCTCACTTCAACGGGACACCGACAACAGACCAATATGTGGTTACGCAAATGCACTGCAGGTAAATAAATCTTGTGTTAGTGCATGACGGTACGCTAGGCCTCCCTATTAGTGGACAGGAGACACTTATTTTGCACATTAAGCCAACGCCGCAAAGCAGCACAGTTTGAAAATACCCCACGTTAATGCAATCGCTTAGCGTGAAAGGGCACAGAGAGGTTGTTTCTATGGTCAGAAAATAAGGGTACTTTTTTTCCCAGTTAAGTTAAGCATTCAACAACCTGAATTAAGAGCACTGCCTTCAGCTGAAATCAATCAGGATTGTTTAAATCATAGCAAAGAAGGTCTAGTTGGTTGTGATGGGAACTGCACTTTGCACTTGCTTCTTCCACAGACATGCTTATCATGAATATTTTACATTATATAGTCATTTTAAATATGGATATGGCTTGGCAGAATTTTTCTTAGAATGACAAATAACATTGAGTTGAGTTGAACAAAACTTGATCATATCATTTACACATTTTTTATCATGGCCTGAAACGAGATGATGAACCTTACTGGAAATGAAATCATGACAATTACACCCATTGACTACCTCTTCGTCAGTTATACTGGATATAATAGAAATATAAATAAATATTTTATAAATATATATATTTCAATGATGCAAAAATTAATGATATTCACACAAAACTGTCACTGAGTAATTGGGATGGCATCATAGCAGAAATGATATACATATATAGTGTTGTGGCACTATAATGTTATGGCACTACAGGAGTTTTAGATTTCCTATGTTGCAGGTGCCTTATTGCCATAAAAAAAAATTATGTAATAGCAGCTGATTGGAGGATTGAAGGAATAGTCAACAAGAGGGCTGGTAACAGATGCTGGACTTTTCTGTTAATAGCTTTGTTAAGTTCCAAGAATGGGTTGTGCCCCAGAAATAAGTTTAAGTTTTGACTGGCTGGCTTTGTAAGATAATTTCAAAAACTCAGGTTACATACATGGTATCATCAGCGAAATTGCTGGAGATGCAGCAAAGGCGTTAGAACTTGCTGTACTAGGTGTGCACATGTCATTTTTACATACATTTTCAACTAAAATCTCCACTTAAATTTTAACTTAATTTATGCAAAGACCACATTGGCTGTATCAATCTTTCAACCTCTCTATACATTTTCAGCATGATACCATGTTGCAATTTACACCCAAATTAAACAAAACCAAATTTTGTAACCATCTCTACCAGAAATGTGTGATATATATAATCTAAATTGTAAATATCAAAGATATATAACGTTCACCAGCAGTGGACATACATTTAACTTGTCTTGGTTGGTTATAAATTATAAAGGATCTGATATATCTACGTTCCTTTGTCAATATGCTGTCCAAGGCCTCACATTAGCACTGGACAGATAACTAACTGATCTTTGCTAAAGGAAAAGATCAGAAATTTGAACTCTGATCCTCACTGGAGATGGTCGCATTTTTCAACTTGCTTATTTTGTGAGCTGATTGCAAAGCCTCTGAACATGGTATCATCACCAAAATTGCTGCAGATGTAGAGAAGGGTTGTGGGAACATTTGAAAAAAAAAGTTTTGCTCTAGCACATGTAGTTTTTGCATAAATTAATTTCAAAGTTAAAGTTGAAATTCCGATTTTTGAACTTGATTTAACTTTTAACTAATTTTTGAACTTTGAACTTAATTTGTGCAAAAACTATTTGTGTTAGAGCCATATTTTCTTTTTTAAAATATACCCCCAACCCTTCTCTACATCTCCAGCAAGTTTGGTGATCATCAGGGGCTTTGCAATTAACTCGAAATCATCGAAATGGTCGAATTTTTTTAAAAAATTCGACCATCTCTAATCCTCACCTCTAACAGACATGAAAAAACAGATTTTTAAATCTAACCAGCACTGAAGGGAGCCTAAAGCAGCAATTTTACCACTTTATTATTCTGCTTAAATTTCCACAAATCTGCTAATGAAGTTTTACGTTACAATTGAAGGACAGGTGGTTTGTAAAAGCAAATGTAAGGGTCTTTATTTTGCATGTTTACTTTGCCTGAGTATGTGTGCTTATGCATATGGAATAGGGAGGAGGAAGAGCAGCCAGATACCCCCAAATCTAACTGTTGCTTAAACAAAGACCAGAAGACGTTGTGTATTAGCCCTACAAGCTTGTCTGTTCTCCAAGACTGCTGAGCACCAGAAATTAATGTTACTATTTCAGCCATATCCTTTACAAGAATATCATCTGCCGATTGTTTATCTTCAACTGGTGGGGCCTTTTAGCCAAAAGCTTGCTTTTTATTTTTTTTATATGTCTAAAATGACACATTTTCAAAGTTTTGCCTGTTTGATTACAATACCCTACTACCATTAAACAGCAGTCTTACACAACTCTTGCTGATATAGACGCTGCATTAAACAGTGCTGAACCCCCACAGTACTCTAGGTGTGTTTGACCTCAGCAGGAAGACTGCTGTTTCCAAAAGATGAAGGTCAAGGATAGGCCATAAAAACAAAATAGGAAGGGTTTTGTACAACATTATCACATTGGCAGGTAGTCTATGCTGCCTTTTTACAGCAAAGCTGTAAAATGAACTTCCCCAACAATATTATTGGACTTGCCAAGAACTGACCTATCCATGGCCAACCCTAGAAGATAATAAGAAAAAAGTTCTGTATTGTAAAACATCTGTAGGCATAATGTCATTGTTTAATGTTAGTAATGTGCAGTCCAATATAGCAACCAATGTCATTTTTCATTTTCTCTCTTTATACAGGCCTAGCTTGACCAGACGACATTCCCGTTTAAGACGCCAGAATAAATGGGGCCTCCCATGGACTGCTGGTGTGATGAGAGGTTAAACTTGTGGACTGCTTTCTACTGTGACACATGCAGCTTGCACATATAGTGTGAGTTACATAAGGAGCCCTTTGATATGGAAATTCAAGGAGCTTGTATGTGGTAGAAAAAGACTCTTTACACACATTATATATATATATATATATATATATATATATTGCATTCAGTAGCCAAAAATCAAGTTGTCTTCCACAAGATCTAAAAACCTGAATGTGAAATATTGCCATTGCATACAGGTTGCAGCCTCACAAAAGGTTGGAACTATCTGAACCAAGAGAAGGGAGCACACTATGTTCGAATGTATGCAGTGTGGGTTTGTTCAAATAAGTCAGGTCTTTTTTCTTCAGCTGCCCGAGAAAAAACGAAACAAAAAAACAAACCAAAAAAAAAAAAGGAGCAATTGTAAAATTAAACAGCCCCACTCCCAAAAAGGTTTCCAAATAAATAAATAAATATATTTAAAAATAATAAACATATTAATGAAGAATTTCAGTTTCTTCATAGATTTTGTATTCTTCTGTTTTATTTTTCTTGATTTCCATTTGCTGTATCCCATTTTTATTTTTTTTTTCTTATTTTTGATTTTTTGGAAATATTTACATCTTCACAGTAATGCCAACATGTAGCTCCTGCGTCTTGCTCTCTTGCTCTTTTGCCGTGTATGTGCTCATTGCTCTGTATGTTCGTGCAATTGTACATGTATGTGTATCAATGATTTTGTCGAAAGTCGAGTATGCGTAACAGTCTATATCCTGGCACACATGAAAGTGTGTGTGTTTATGTGTGTACACCTGGGATAGGATATATGTCTGTGTACCTATATGTAAGCTTATCCATAGAAGTTTTCTCTCAGACATCAGGGCGCTGCCTTCTCTTGCACCATTTTGTTCGTAGTTGTAGTGTTTGATCAGATCTGTGTCAGTATGTCCTGACTCAAAGTGTTCCCCAATGGTCATGGCTGTGTTTGCGTTCCGTTGGAAGCCAAAAGTTTCTTGTCTTTGGAGGATCCTCGCCGATGGTGCTCGGCCATGTCAGGCTCGGAGCGACGTGAATTCTGGCAGCTTCGGGTTGGAGTGCCTGGCGGTCTGCTTTGATGTCCATTCTTCTCATCTGGTGGCGAGAAGAGAAGGTGATCCAAGGAACACTCCATCTGGGTTCTTGCTGTTATATTTGCTCCTAAATGAAATCATTAGTTGCACTTATCATATATAAAATGAACTTACAGCCTAATAGACAAACAGAGCTGAATGCAGGTTGACAAAAGAAATAACAATTATTTAGTTTTCCAGTAGATGTACAGTCTAAAGGGATGGTCTGGTCTGAATTGTAGAAGTATATTTCAAGTCTAAGTTTAAAGGAATATAATGATATACTCCAGATATATGGGTATCATGTACACAAACCACTAAATCAAAATGAAAATAACATTATTAATTAGTTTTTGCTGATTTCGCTTACTAGGATATGTAAGGACTTATGTTCACATTTTCTAAGTAAAGCCCCCCATACACCTTTAGATCACTCTATACAATTGTCTTAAGATCGACCAACAACTATGTAGTATAGTGTCCTCCCTAATAGAATACATAGTGATTGGAAGGTTTAGAAAGATCATCATATTACATGGTTCTGGTAGAAGAAAAGTTTATTGTACAGAAATTGTATGGTAAGATTGTAAGGTGTATGGAAAGTCCCTGAACTTAGTATCATCACCATAATTGCTAAAGATGTAGAAAAAGTCAAAATTTTGAAGTTGCAACTTAACTTCGAATTTAATGTATGTGCTAGAGCAATCCATTTTTTTCTAAAGTTCCCACAACCCTTCTCTACATCTCCAGCAATTTTGTTGATGATACCATGTTCAGGGGCTTTGCAATTAACTCCCAAATAGTTGAAATTTAACCACCATCTTTAACCACCATCACCATCTCACCAACGGTAAAATAATGTCCAGGTGATAATATTAACTCAAACATGCTCTGTTGTCTACAGCAGACACTTGCAGACCACTTTATTTCAACATTTTAGTAATACTTAAGCCCCTCATACACGTTCCGATTATTCTCCCGACCGATTTTTCGTCCGATCCTGTCACCCGATTTTCACCTAAAATGTTATGGTCGGTCGGTCGGTCGGCTGGCACGAAAAATCGGAATTCGAATTATCACTGATCCATCAGCCTGACCCTATTTATTAACAGCAGATCGACCAAAAATTTACGGGCAAATTTCGGGCAAAATTCGTACGAAAAATCGGAACGTGTATGGGGGGCTATAGAAATTACTAAATGTAATTGGTTAATATAAACCGTTAGCACTAAATATTATATATAAGTATATTTAATAATCATATACATACCTGCTAGGGCCTGAACTGAAGGCTGGTCATGTGTGCTCAGCAGCTGTGCCTGAATAGTTTCTACAACTCTCTTAAATCTGCGACTGGGACCTGAAGAGACATAAAGAGATGAATAGGTACTGAAAGCACACAACTTCAAATACATTGAACATCTCTGGAGAAACAAAGTATTGAGCAAAGCCTGTGAATACTATGTATTTCAAATTTTTTTAATGAACTGTTCCAAAACCTCAAGTAAACTTTTTTCCCGTTGTCATTAAGGGGTGATGTGTGTAGAATTCTGAGGAAAAAATGTATGTTATCAATTTGGGATAAGGCTGTAACATAACAAAATGTGGAAAAAGTGATGCGCTGTGAATACTTTCCGGATGCACTGTAATGTAACAGCCTATTACTTTAGAAACTGGAAATTGAAATTCATCTCAGGGAAGCCTATCCTTGAATGGAACAAAGCAACTCTTTCCCCTGGCTTGTGACAGTGTAATAAATTCAACCATCATGGGAGGACACTTGTCTATCACAGAGGGCCCTGTAAAGCACAGCTGTCAATCAAAGTATAAGTTGAATGTATATTGTGTTGTATGTAACTGTGTCCCCCAAATGCTTCTCAAATATAGAGAACAAAAGACTGATTGACAATTTGTCCTCTTAGAAGCTTCTGCCGCAGCTGAGGCATGTCTTTCCCACAGATGTACATTACACTTCCTCCCAGTTTCTCTGAATACCCTGGACGGGCAAGAATCCCTGACAAACTGTTAGCCATTCATTTGATTCATCTGATCATCAAAAAATGAAAACCCTGTCATCCCTATTTCTTCTTGTCATTAGCATGCTTGGTGAGTTTACCTGATATTAGAGTGAAGGTCACAGAGTAGATGCCATTCTCTTTTTGTGCCTCAGCTCCCTCGGAGTAACTGATGTCCACCTGAAATTTGACAGGTTTTTGGAACACAGATGGACCCCCTGATGACTTGTACTCCGCTCTGAAGCTGGTCTGAGAGATCACGCTGTGACTTAAGCTTGGGATCTAAAGGAAGATAAAACGAAGGAATTAAGCAAAATGTTTAACTATTCTATTGTAAGCTTTAACAAGCAGGGCCGTACTACTTTTTCCTGCTATGTTTACCAATGCATGCAAGAAATATGCTCTAATATGAGGTGCTACATTTTATAAGGCACTTCACGTTTTAAGATACTGCAGTTATAAAGCTCCTAGGGTGCACACAAGAGATAAGAGGTCACATAAAATCACAATTTATGTTTGCAGCTATTTATAGTGCAGGGACTAGAAAGGGTATACAAATATTCTAACCAACTTTAATGCTTTTTTTGTTCTATTGGCGAGACCAAAACACTAAAGCAAATTACATGATGTTGTTCTATATATTTTTAAAACTACAGCAGGTCCAGTTTTGATCCAGCTGATTTTATTATTTACAGCGGGGAATAGAAGTATTTGAACACCCTGTGATTTTGCAAGTTCTCCAACTTCAAGGAGGTGTCTGAAATTCATGTTGTAGGTGCATTCCCACTGTGAGAGACATGATTTAAAAAAACTATTCAGGAAATCACATTGTATGAATCTATTTGTATTGCACTGCTGAACATAAGTATTTGAACACCTGGCAATCAGCAGAAATTCTGGCTCTCAAAGACCTGTTACTCTGTCTTTAAAAAGTCCACCTCTACTCTGCTCATCAGTACACCCACAGTCAGTCAGACTCCAACTACTACCATGGGCAAGACCAAAGAGCTGTCAAAAGACACCAGAGACAAATTTGTGGACCTCTACAAGGCAGGAAAGGGCTATGGGGCAATTGACAATCAGCTTAGTGAAACAGATCAACTTGTTAGAAAATGGACGAAACTTAAATGACAGTCAGTCTCCCTCAGACTGGGGCTCCATACAAGATCTCACCTCATGGGGTATTACTGATGATAAGCAAGGTGAGTAATCAGCCCAGAACTACACAGGAGGAGCTGGTCAATGACATGAAAAAAGCTGGGATCACAGTTTTAAAGGTCACTGTCGGTAGAAACCTATGCTGTCATAGTTTCAAATCATGCATTGCAAGGAAGGTTCCCCTGCTCAAATCATCACATGCCAAGGCCCGTCTGAAGTTTGCCAATGACCATCTGGATGATCCAGAGGAGGCATGGGAGAAAGTCATGTGGTCAGATGAGACCAAAGTAGAATTTTTTTATCTAAAATTGGAGGGGAAAGAAGGATGAGTTGCATCCCAGGAACACCATCCCTACTGTCAAGCATTGGGATAGTAAACTTTGCAAAGGTGTATAGACTATGTATGGCACTGTATAAAGGAGAGGATGAATGGGGCCATGTATTGTGAGATTCTGAGCAACAAACTTCCCTCAGTCAGAGCATTGAACATGGGTTGTGGCTGGGTGTCCCAACATGACAATGACCACAGCCAGGATAAACAATAAGTGTTTAGGAAACATATCAAGGTTCCGGAGTGGCCTAGCCACCCTCCAGACCTAAATCCAATTGAAATTCTTTGGAGGGAGCTGAAACTCTGTGTTGCTCAGTGACAGCCCAGAAACCTGACAGATCCAGAGGAGATCTGTGTGGAGGAGTGGCCCAAAATCCTTGTTGCGGGTTGTGCAAACCTGGTAAAGAACTATAGGAAACATTTGACCTCTGTAATTGCAAACAAAGGATTCTGGACCAAATATAAACACTGATTTTCTCAGGTGTTCAAATACTTATGTGCAGTAGTGCAATACAAATACATTCTTTACAAATCATACAATGTGATTTCCTAATTTGTTTTTTAAATGCTGTCACTGGGAATGCACCTACAATGTGAATTTCAGACACCTCCATGATTTCTAAATAGGAAAACGTGCAAAATTGCAGGGTGTTCTCACAGTGTATTAGAACATTTTATGGCTCCAGGCTGTAGTGGGCAGAGAGAAGCTGACCAATCTGCTTTGTACAGGAATTGTCAGCTCAACTGGTTAGGAGAGATGCCAAATTTTGACATTAACATGCAAATTTCATGCAGACTAAAACTGAGCCAAGCAACAGAGCAGGTGCAGAGCTTCAGTCTGCATGCAATTTGCATGATGAAATTTGGCATCACAATAAGCATCTCTACAGCCCTACGACCCTAGTACTGTGTACCCTCTTTTTGCAAGTTGTACTCAGTTTACTTAAATGACACTATCCCTTTGATTTAGAGGAGAAGCAGAACCCCCTGAACAATGACTGTAGCTTGCCTGTTGATCGCATATATCTTCTTTGAGTATTAATATCCTGGTCTCTGTCTATGACCATGGTCTAGGAGTTTTCAAGAAATAAATAGGTATACAATAAATAAAGGCCATACTTACTGATAGGAAAGCATGGACGATATCAGCTTTTATGGAGCTGAGAGGTTTGTCCTTTATCACTACAAATATCTGTTCTTCTTTATCTAAGTTAATGAAGTTACCAAACCAGGACTTCTTTGCAAGCCTAAAATAAGAAAGTTAAAAGAAGGCAATGTAAATTCCATTGTTATGAAGATAATTGATATTAGGTTGACAATAAAGACCACATTATGATTACAAATACAAAGTATGTAGCGGTGTTAGAATTTTTTTAATTTTTATTGTTTTGTATTGTAAACCTGGAGAGTTGCTGTCTCTTCTTAACTTTCTTTATGCCATCTTCTGGGGGTAATTAATTCAGTACCACAAATTGTCACTAGATGGCGGCAGATGTTTTCAATGCTGAAAATGTATCTTTGGAGGCTTGTGAAGGGAGCATGATAAAGTTACTTATGTCTCCATTCTCGAATGTCTCATGTCTCTCTGCTGCAAAGGAGTTGCCTTTGCAGCAGAGCGATAACATGGGGATATTTACTGAGCAATCGGTATTTACTGATTACAGGTAAGGGACTCTTTTTTTTTACAGATAGTACATATAGTGGCAGGTTAGACAGCAAGGGACCTAGCGTTTAGAGTTACTACTAATAGGAATAATGGGACCGATTAGTTGCTACTAATGGAACCATGGGATAGTCATATTTTATCATTACATACAGTGCTGCCTGAAAGTATGTGAACCCTCCAGACATGGTCACGGTCTGTGCAAAAAACATTTAAAGAACCTTATTAGACATACATCTAAATCCCAATTTGTAA
>CM070038.1:72362212-72389991 GCA_036250615.1 Ptychadena robeensis
AACAGAAACATCTACACCACTTGAGGGGTTCACATACTTTCAAGCAGCACTGTATAATAATCCTATTATATACTAAACAACGACTATTCTTTACTGCTTTTTCTTACATTTTAATTTTAAGTCTGTCTGTAAGTCTGTAAAACAGTGCATTAAAGGTCCAGCTTAATGTCAGAAGTTGGCAGAGTAACTACACTGAGCCACTGAGAGATACTTACACATTTCTGGTACAATAAAAAAATATGAAAGCATTAAAATAGGATAGTGATATAAAAAAAGTTAGATTAAACAGATACATTTGTTCCCATTAAGAACACATTATGTTGAATCAATTTTGTGAAGGTAGAACATACCTCAAATGAAAAATGTTCCTGTGTATGTTTTTAAAAAAAAAACATAACTAGTATAGCTGGAATGGATGGTTTATATTACTATGTATACCAGTTTACAATAGGCAAAATGATATTGTTTAGCTACAAATTTTGCATCTCTTTATTTGTGTGTAACAATTGTAATTTTGTACATGTAACCTTCATCCCAACCCCACTGATCACCATCAACATGCAGTGGTCTATAAGGACGAAAATCTGTTATAGCTCATCAGCCAGTCTCTGGACCTACATATTTTCACTTTCAGATTGGATTAAATGAGTAAATCTGAAGTTAATCGCAACCTAACTCACTATAGCCGTATTTTTTAGTTTTCAGACTTGGAGAGAGACATATTGGTAAATTTGGTGTTCCTTCCCTTGGCCTGTAGATGTCATTTAACAGTTACCTGTTTAATACTTTCTGTATGTAGCATATATATAAGTTCTTGTTCCTTATGATGTTACTGAGAAGGTTGCACATGTTGTATGGCTGACTGATTTTCTATAAAGCTTTTAAAACCTACTTTGTCCGCCTTAGGCTATGTTCCCACATGCAATCAAAAATTGCATCCATTCATGTCGAGTCTTACAGGACGACCAATCGCGGCCGCACACGATCACGGCAATCAGTGTGGGGACAACTGAATGGACGCGATCAATGTTGATTTCCGCATTTAATTTTCAATAAAAAAAAAATTTTTTCATTAAAATCGCGAGCGCGAGGCCTAATCGCCTATGTGGGAACATAGCCTTATGGATACAACAAAAAGTTCACAAATTGTGGAGACAGACAATCCAATACATTCAACCATCACTATTTATCTGAAACAATCCATATCATATATATTTGATTAGCGTAATTTCAGTGTTGTGTTTACTAGACTTAACCAATCCCTCAGACATTGTAATACTTGAGGTTAATTGTTCTCTTCATCTACTACAAAAAAAGAACTGGTACTCACTCTGGTGAGGATTCTGGAGTGAGACTTGACATTTCTTCTGGAGTCGGCACTGACAAAAAATACAATTATTGTTAAAAAAGAGCAGAGAAAACATATAGACCATACATTTAAATAGAAAGCAAAAGCTTTATATAAATAGTCAAATATTGTCACTATAAATTATCTTTAATTTCTAGTGGCAACAGGGCAACAAGAGCTGTACACATCAGTTAGGCCTAGTCTGCATTTGGTGTTAGGGACGTGTTAGCATGTCCAAAAGCATGGGCATGTTTTTGACATGTGCTTCCCAAGTTTTTGCCTTTTTGTAAGGTAGTTTTTGTAATAAGGCCATTAAGTCCTATGGAAAAAACATGCATCAGAAAAGCAACAGATGCGTTTTTGACATGTCCAATGCTTATTCTATGAACGCCTCAATGTGCGTCACGTGCTGGAATTTGAATGCAATGGAGACAAGGCCTTATTTTGTTTAATAAGAGGATTAGCCCAGGGTTAACAGAAAACACCCTGTGGCGTCTTCCTAATGGAATGAAAAGTGACCCTGAAAGTTATAAACCATTTTAAATAATAAATATTGTATATACAGTGTTTTATACTGTATATGTTAATATTAATATATATTATTATGAGTAGACACCACATTAAGCTTGTGGCACATTTTTCTTTCCAAGAATGTTATGTAAATATGTGTTATTAGATACCTGACTTAAGGGCACAATTTTAAGAGATATACACAAAGAAAGTTTCCCAAGCAATAAAGACAATAGAGGGTGTCTTTAGGTGTATATTGTGTTTGTTGGTAATGCCAAAGTGGTTAAAACAGCATGACATAATAATACAAAGAAAAAGTTCAAATTGCATTTAGTTGCCAAAAAAGTAACTCTATTATTGCTTATGGACCCCATTGTCAGCTTTCCCACACTGGTAGCAGAGTTGCCTTCTCTTTTTGGGGAAAAAACGTTATGGTATATTATTACCATGTACATCAGACCCATTTTTATCAACCAGACAAAAAAGGGCAAGGTGACAACCTCAACCAGAAACTCTCCCTAAATATATTATATAAATATTAAGAAGTAACATTTCTTTTTAACATAAAATAGGGAATACTAGAACCAGCATCAGCTTTTTATTACTTTCTTTTTATCTGTTGCAAATTCTCTCTCATGTCCTCCCCGGTAACAAGGCAACATACCAATAAAGGATGTGAGGTGAAATCTCTTGAATGAGACTCCAGAAAGTAGTCAAACATTTTATGGACCTTCTTACTTTATTTAATACTTAAAAATAAAACAAGGGTTGGGCTTAGATACACTTAAAGTATCCCCATAGGCCCTGTGTTTTAAAGTTTGCTTTCAATATTTTAATACAACCTCAAGATTTACAGATCACTGTTTAGTTTTCTGCTATCCTGGTATACCTTTAAATCTTCATGTTAGTTGGATCAAAGGAAAAGCCATATTTTTTACATGAACTTGGCATCCCATCCCATAATGTGCCACTAGATGGCAAGCTTATACAAAATAATCAAACCTACCTTGCAATTTCCTACGATGGAAGCGTGGAGATCCCAGAAAACTATTCTTGATAGAGTTAAGTCGTGTCTTCCAAGCCACTCCACCAACACCAGGGCTGGAGGGAGGGGTGCCACTGGGTGTCCCAGTAGGGCTGTCCTTGGGCGTATGCACTGGGGTGCCCAGCGGGGTAGGGAGGGGGCTACCTCGGGGAGAAGGGTGAGGGGTCACCTGCGGCAAAGGGATAGATTTGGTGGTGGATTTAGTACCAGGGAAGAAACGAGCAGGCAGTGAGGAAGGGAAAAAAGGTGGGGATAATGGGGAGCGATGAGGTGAAGTTGAGGAATCATGCGGTGGGGAAGAGGCTGTCATAGTAATGGGTAAGGGATTGGATTTAATGGTGTGGAGGGGCTTCTCTCCCAGGCTTGTCTTAGCAGGCAGTGTCTGGGTCTTCGGGTCAGGCTGACGGTGAGCAGCTTTGGATTGCCAAATGGCGCGGGGATCCTCCCCATCAGCGGCTTCCAGCGGTGTAGGGGAGAATGTGAAAACGGGACTCTGGCAAGGGGGGACAGAAAAGTGCCCAATGGGCATTGATGTTTGACAATGAAATGGATCAATGTGGTAGGACATGGTGTTCTGCTGTTACGTGCTTAACATTTTCAACAGATATGTACCTTCATCAATGCCAACTCTCAAATAATACAGTAAATAACACAAGTATTCAAGGCTATTTTGTAAATGTATACAATATGAAAAGCTAGCACAATAAAATAGTATTCATACCATCTTACATCCTTATGTTACCAAATGCATCTGTGCCAGCCTATCAATAAAGTTTTTTTTATTATGCTGAATGGTATAATAACTGTAATTTTCTACACTCAATCTAACTGCAAAGTGTAAGTTACTTAGAATTAGCATTATACACTGCCAGGCTCAAAAAAAAGTCATCACCAAAAAAAAGGTTACACACTCTAATATTTCATTGGACTGTCTTTAGCTTTGATTACGGCACACATTCGCTGTGGCATTGTTTGAATAAGCTTCTGCAATGTCACAAGATTTATTTCCATTAAATGTTGCATTCATTTTTCACCAAGATCTTGTATTGATGATGGTAGATTCTGACCGCTGCGCAAAGCCTTCTCCAGCACATCCCAAAGATTCTCAATGGGGTTAAGGTGGAATCTGTGGTGGCCAATCCATGTATGAAAATTATGTTTCATCCTCAACCACTCCATCACAATTTAAGCCAGAAGAATCCTGGCATTATCATTTTGGAATATGCCCGTGCCAGGGAAGAAAAAATCCATTCATGGAATAGCCAGGTCATTTAGTATATTCAGGTAGTCAGCTGACCTCATTCTTGGAGCACATTGTGTTGCTAGACCTGAACCTAGACCTGTACCTGCATAGCTAAATCCAGGTAGCACATTCTTTTTGGGCCACGCAGAGTATAACATGTAACAACATTTTATTGGGTGAAGTGTAGTAAAAACTATTCCATAGTCATCAAGTTTAATGCTGCCTTCTTCATTTGGGAAGAAAGAAAAAAACATGGTAAAAAAACGTTACCATAAAACCCATTTTTCCTAGGAAGAAATTTGGATGCCATGATGCTATTGATTCCTCTAGTAATTGCACAGAAGTAAAGTACATTTTACAAATTACTTTTCTTTTGTTATACAATGGATCCTTGAATAATAGGAAATGTTCAATAACAATTTTCATTGGTTTCCTGTTATTTCTCTCTAAAGCTGGCCATAGTCGTCTCGATCTATGGCCGGCTTGTAGCAGACTCATTACAGAGTTGTGACTTCACCACACTGTGAGGAGTCGTCTACAAAACTCACGGAAATCCTGTGTGCTCCACTAACACAGGAGATTCCAGTCAGGTTGTAGCCAATTAACTTGGAGGGGGAGGAGACTCCCCTTCCAAGTCAACTGCCTACAACAGGATTGGCCACAAAAAGAACCAGCAGGACGGATCGCCATGCGATCCGACCTGCCGGCTTTTTGGGTTGAAGCCTCAAGGTAGTTGTGGGCGACCAGCCATTTTGCATTTGGCGATCGCCTGCAAATATGCCCGGGAATTTGCATGTCTGTGGCCGGCTTAAATGCTTGGCTTCTCAGGCTAACATCCAGGGGAGCAAGGCACTGAGGTGTTGGTCACAAGTCTTTTGTGTTAGGTTTACATACTCAAAACCTGGCTCTCATCCCTTTATCCAGCACAGATCAGTTCTGTTGAATTTCTCTTGCTGTTTTTAGCAGCTCTGTGTTTCCTTCTAGTTGGAAACCATGTTATATGCACCGAGTCAGAGGCTATGAGGGCAGTATCTCAAATTTTTTCTAAAGATCCATTTTTTTGCATAGAGTAGAGGGTAAAAACCGCCTCACTGTGCAATATGGGAGATTTAAAAGAGGATTCTGAAAGAAAAGATGGTTTCTTTTTCTTTCATTTCTAGTGATCATGACATTTTAAATGTGTGAATCTTCCCTCGCCCCTCTATCTAAAAATACTCCACACTTTATTTATAATAGTTTTAATAATATAATAAAGCCATGCAAATTAGAGTCTCTTTTCTCTTAAATGGTCAAAGGACTATCTTAACAATGTCTCTTTGTTCTCAAGCAAAACCCCAAACTATCTAAAAACAAAATGACATCTATATATTATATTTGAAGACCAGGTGAAAATTGAGGGCCTATCTGTTAATAGATAAAGACTATTGCAGATGGTGTTTGCAATGTAAGGTGTAGGGGTGTGATAATGCAGGTAGTTGTAGTGACAGCATGATAAGCCACAAACATGTGATACAGTGCAGTCAGCCTGATTTCCTTGTTAATACTTACCCTAGGACTGCTGAGAGGGCTAGATGAGAGGCCAGTTGATGCACCACTGACGGATCTGGACCTGCGCAAGAAAAATCTATCACCCACTGTTCGTGGAACAAAGACGCTGACACCTTACTGCCCCATTTTAAATTGTATATTTTACAGGATTGGATTTCAGAAAGATAGATATATAGGTCAAGTATTGTGATTAGGAGCTTTTCATCCCTGCTATTTCAAGTGATTTCTTTTCTCCTCAAACAATAAACTGTCTTTATCTACAATATAGAATTGGCAATTGTCTTCTGCCTTTATAGTTCTAACACAATCACATGTTTTTTCATCATATTAGCTGAAATTGGGGCGACTCATTGGCCGTTTGTCACTGGTAATGGTAACTTTAACCACTTTAACCTCCTGGGCGTTATGCCCATATTTAGTAAAATCACAGTTTGCTCTTAGAACAAACTGGCTGTGCCGGGATTGGGCATTACCACCTGGCCTCTGGGAACCTGCAGCGATTCTGCATCCCTGCAGGCTCATTGATCTGTTCCTGCCCAATGTAATTGGTTTCATTGGTGATGCCGAAAATGCTCGGGCGGGGGGCATCATAGGTTTTGCTTTTCCCCACACACATCGCCAGCACCTTAATGGCAACGGCGACATGTAGAGGAGAGGGCAGGGAAGCACAATCTCCATACCGCTCTGTTTTGTGCTGATAGAAATGGCCCTAACACCAAGGACGTTAATGGAAACTCTCCAATTGATGTCAAGAAGAACCACATTACATTATGGTCCATATGTCTTAACAGCTCAGCGTTGCAGGTAAAGCCGGCCATATACTCTTTGATCCATGGGCGATTTTGCGAAATTCTGGAGCGACCTATCCTGGGCCCTCCAAGGGGCAAGGAACAGGCATGTTAGTTTTTCTTTGTTCTATTGCATTACTTTGGATGCAGACCAGTGTCCCTATCCAAAGTATATGACGGCACACAAAGGGTGCTTGCCGATTCTTGAAACGACTGGCTCTACATGATGGCGATCTGCGGAAAAAGACGGCAGATTTCCGTCTATGGCCAGCTTTACCAATCGTTTCTTTATTATTATACAGTATTGGTGCAGCATTAATGGTAAGGATGTGCTATTTTCTACATAATCTGTGTTCTCTCCAGTGGAGGGTGACATTTTGTAGTAAGATTGGCTTTCCTCCTGTTTGAGCTTAGTGCTGATATCAGAGAGATCTTTCATACGCCTGTTATATTACAAAGCCTTAAGCCCCCTTTACACCTTAAGATCACTCAATACAATTTCTTTTAGATCCCGCATGCGGCCTTTTGGGTGTTGTTTGGCGGCCCCCCTCAGTCTTCCACTTGAGGCCCCCGAAACCTTACTATTAATGCATAGGGCATTGGAACTTACCTGTGCTGAATCGAAGGTTATATGCCCCATGGATATAATCAATGGCTTTAAAGCACATAACCTTTGATATATATGCCACAACATGTGCATCACCATACTACAGTGCTCTGTAATGCTTTAAGTATCATTTAAAAAAAAAAATTTTTTTAAAATGAAACATAACATGTCTTCTAGCTTTGGCTGCTGTAATTTTTCCATTATAAAATGCTTATACAGTATAGCTTGAAAATGTTCTGTGCGGTGCACTTGTGGCCCTCCATATCAACTCAGTTGCCCACCAGTGCTGTAGATTTGCCAGCAACCATGTAGTTCCGGTCCTACCGGATAGAATACATAGTGATTGGAAGGTTTAAGGCCCCCATAAACGTTTGGATTTCCCTACAAACGATGTCAGATTCGATCATAATTAATGATCGCCGTTGGTTCGATCGAACAAAGTACTTCGGGCACAACAAAATAGCATTCGATGTACATTCGATCGATCAAAATTTTCCCACATTTCCAATCATTTTTCGATCGAACTTTTGTCCAATTTTGATCGAATTATGTCAATCGAAACCATGTGGACATGCATACATTTTTGATCGAACAACTTTAAAATTGATCGGTTAAGGTCGATCAAACGGGAAAAAATGTGTATGGGGAGCCTTAGAAAGGTCCTCATATTACATGGTTTTGGTAGAAGAAGTTGATTGTACAGAAATTGTATGGTAAGATTGTAAGGAGTATGGAGGCCTTTACGTTTCTTTGAATGATCTCTCTGTTACAGAATCAGTCACCAGATGTGAAATCACTAGAACCCAGATGTCACATCAGATCAGGCGTTTATGGCCACATATCAGCCACAGAGGCAGATGAGGTGGGCAGTGTACATATAGGTGCATTCACTTTGCATTGAGATCAGGTTCAAATTTATTTGAGGTTATCTCTAATCCAGGTATCTACCCACAGAGATAAGTGAAATCCCAATCCACATGCTTTGTGAAGATCATTTAGATCATCTTCTTTCAACCCATAGAACCTTTGTTCCAGGGTCTTCTGAGTTCTGTTCAGCAGAATCATACCTTTGACTGTGCTGTGCCATTTCAATAGCCCTCCGTGCAGGGACCGGAGAACCCCCATCTGTCACACTTAAGACTTCCATTGACTTTCTTTCTGGACGACGCTTCCCATGGCGATTCAGCATTGGGGAATCAACTCTTTTACGTGGAGGGTCTGCTATGCCGGAAACACAAGCTACGTTAAAAAGGGATGATAATAGGATATACAGGGAATAAACTGGTATGACAACAGCTTATAATGTATTGTATGAAAGAAGACACTGGTAAGAAAAAGTAGCTTTATACAAATCTGACTAAAATGTATCTTTATTCAAAAACAATATTTTTATACCATGCAGCATAGACATAGTGGGTTTTTGTAAATTGTATAGTGTTGTCACCCTTGGATTATATGAACTATACACATCCCTATCACTTCATCTCTTTAACTTTGGATGAAGAGCCTCGGTCCCCATCCAAAGTAGTGGAGATTGAACAGGGATTTACCAACATGTTGGATCCCTGTTCAATAGATTTTCCTATAGGGCGGAATTGATCGCCCAAGGTAGGCTGCTTTTTATTCCTGAACGATCATAAAACAGACAATTGCCTCGAACGATCGATCATTCGGGAATCAAACAAAAAAGAAACGATCCGTGTATGGGGGCCTTTAGTTACAGGTGATAGAACTACTTGGGATTTAATTGATAAATAGGCATTGTATTGTCAGCTTACTGCAAAAAGTTTTTCTTGCATGATAAACATATACTTATTAAATAGTTATACCAGCACTTTCAAATATACATACCATATATACCATACCTATATTTACCAGACATAATAAAAGAAACGCAATGCTAGGTTTTACCTATACTTTGTTGTAGTTCTTTTTATTAATCATATATTATATAAGCTTATGTTTCTACAAAGTTTAGGAGATGAAGTGAAGCATCCATATCGATGGTGTTCTTTAAAAGAAAGCATTGAAAACAGAGAACATGACAAGGCTGATCATCAGCAGAAACATGTCTTGATGGAATGGAAATAACCTCTTTCATTTGCAATCGCTTCAGGGCCTGGGTTCAGTCTTTTGGCAGGTTTTGTACTGCATACCTTAGGTGAATATTATCTGACAAAATTGCTCATTTTACTACAATGTGATAGCTCAATCTCACAGGCAATAAGCTAAGCATCACCCTCTATTGGCCCTGGAGCAGAGTAGTTGGCCCACGTTTTACGGATAAGTAAAAAAGGCAGTGATAGCATTGATCTAGCTTATTATTATCCTATATCAGCTTAACCACTTCAGTATCAAGCCGAGTATGTCAACTGCAGAGAAGTGGATTTCCAACCTGAAATCATGTCATCAAACTGCATTCATCCAGGCTGGCCATGTCACTGCTTAGTCTGCAATCAGCTGTAGTTATTGGTCTGTATTATAGAAAATATAGTGCAATAGAAACTAGAGGTTATATCTAATACCTTCTCCGACAAAACACAACTTTCCAATTCTTAGTTTGTAATCTCAAACTTTGATTCATTTATGCCTCAACAAAAAGTTGAAGTAAAGATACTAGAATGGCAACAGTCATTTCCTGGCTATATAGCTTATTTCACAGAGATCATTATATGACATTATTTCTGGAAGGTCATAGGTTACAATGTTGCAGGAAGCAGAAGTGAGAAATGATCATATACTCCTAACCTTCTAACCTACTCTTAAGCTAGGCACACACGGGTAGATTCCCATGCAATCGACCCCCGATCAATCACAGCGTGGTGACGTCACCACACTGTGATTGATCGGGGATCAATTGAACGGAACTCAATGTGCACCACACGGGCACATCGATTCCCTACTCTTAAGCTAGGCACACACGGGTAGATTCCCATGCAATTCCAACATGCAATTGACCCCCGATCAATCACAGCGTGGTTACATGCAATGTAATGGAGATTAAACAGGGTTTTCCAACATGTTGGAATCCCGTTCAATCTAGTTTCTTCTAGTGGGCTCTATTGATTGATGAAGGGATACACGGGTAGATTTGTAAACAGGTTAGAGTACAATGAAGCACCGTGACCGCACACGTTGATTCATTGTACTTGAATCTTTTTACAGATCTACCCGTGTGTGCCTAGCTTTAAGCAGGGAACAGACGGCTTGATATTTGAGCCATACACCTTTAGATCTCCCAACAACTATGTAGTATTTAAAGGTGTATGGCCAGCTTTTCCTATTTTGGCCTCATTAAATGGATTAGCTCATTTCTTTTTTTTTCAGTTTATCCATAATTGGACACATTTAACCTTAAAAAAGAAAACATGAAAAAAATGCTACACACTATCTAAACTAAGATTGGTGTAATTCAGGATGCTTACACACAATCACAATTTTAACAAAATACCTGGTCAATTTTGTGGATTGTGCCTTGTCATAAAACAAATATATTTAGGTAGAATTTAAATGCATACAGGGGTTAAGAAGTATTACATTTTGACACCACAGTTGCAAGAAAAAGTATGTGAACCCTTTGGGATTACATGGAGTTTTGCATGAGTTGGTCATAAAACGTGCTCTGATCTCCATCAAAGTCACACAAATAGAAAAACACAGTCTGCTTAAAAAAATACTACACAAACATTATATGTTTTCATGTTTTTATTGAACATTAGTGTTGAGCGAGAATATTCTAAATTCGATTTTATTTTGTGAATGTGCGCGCAGATATTCACAATGCCGGATATTCGTCATATTATGCTTCAACATTGTTAACCAGCATACATTGCGCATATGCGTACGCATTGCAAATGAATATGCGCAATACACACATCGCTTGTACTGGCTAAGATCACAGAATGAGGAAGAGAAGCTGTAAAGCTGCATTGCGAATCTTTGCGAATCATTGCGGGCGGGCACGCGCAATGGAAGGCAATAGAATACAGACGAATCAAATTTTATGAATTTAGAATATTTCTTTGTATATGCGCGAAATTACGCGAATTCGAATATACCATATGCTGCTCAACACTATTGAACATAACATGTAAACATTTACAGTGCAGGGTGGAGAAAGTATGTGAACCTTTGGACTAAATAACTGGTTGACCCTCCTTTGGCAGCAATAACCTCAACCAAACGTTCCCTTTAGTTGCAGATCAGACCTGCACAACAATCTTGAGTAATTTTGGACCACTCCTCTTCACAAAACTGTTTCAGTGTAGCAATATTCTTGGGATGTCTGGTGTGAATTGCTCTCTTAAGGTCATGCCACAGCATTTCATTTGGGTTGAAGTCAGCCACTCCAGAAGGCGTATTTTGTTCTATTGAAGCCATTCTTTTGTTGACTGACTTGTATGCTTTGGGTAATTGTCCTGTTGTATCACCCATCCTCTGCGAAGCTTTATTTGGTGGACAGATTGTCTTACGTTTTCTGCGCAATGTCTTGATAAACCCTGCAATGAATTGTTCCATCAATGACAACAATCCGTCCAGGCCCCGAGGCAGCAAAGCAGCCCCTAAACCATGATGCTCCCTCCGCCATGTTTTACAATGGGGATGAAGTTTTGATGTTGGTGTGCTGTGCCTTTTTTTCTCCACACATAGTGTTATAAGTTCCAAACAACTCAATTTTGATTTCATCTGTCCACAGAATAATTTGCCAGTAGTGCTGTGGAACATCCAGGTGCTCTTTAGCAAACTTCAAATGTGCTGCAATATTTTTTTGAGACAGCATTGGCTTCCTCTGTGGTGTCCTCCCATGTACTCCATTCTTGTCCTTATTGTAGATGTGTCAACAAAAATGTTAGCATGTGCCAGAGATTTCTGTAAGTCTTTAGCTGACACTCTAGGATTCTTCTTTACCTCATTAAGCATTCTGTGCTGTGCTCTTGCAGTCATAAACTTTCTCCATTTGTAGACAGTCTGTCTTACCATGGACACATGAACATTAAGGCTTTTGGAAATACTTTTGTAACCCTTTCCAGCTTCAAGTAAGTCAACAATTCTTGATCGTAGGTCTTCTGAGAGCTCTTTTCTGCGAGGCGTCAGACAGTGCTTCTTGAAACCGTTAATCCCAAAACTGGTGTGTGTTTTTAAAGGGTAAAGCTTGGCATAGACGGGTCGTTTTCCTGTGGACTGCCGAGCCGACCTAGCGTGCGTGATGACGTCATCACGCATGGCCGCTAGTGCCGAGAATTACTTTGGCTGGGGACTACCCTTTATCTGAATTTACCGTCATGTTGGATCACTGTGCGATCCGACATGAGGCAGATTCTTGGTCAATATGACCAGTTGGCGCACCTGATTCCCTGCCAACCTGACCGCCGATCGATTGCAGGAAGGCACATGACGGCCGACCGTCTATTCCCAGCTTTTGACAGCTTTCAGCAGCACTGTGTTTTCTATTGGTGTGACTTGAATGGCGCAAGGCGGACAGTTCGGCCGCGAACAAGCATGTTCGCCCTCCTTCTTGCCAGCGAGCAGTACGGGTGTTCGACACGCCTTGTTCGCCGGTGAGAAGGAGCCCTCTTTTCTTCCTCCGGTGGGATCAGGAGCAGCGAGATCCCGCCGCAGGAAGAATCTTTTCACTGAAGACCGGGTTGAGAACCTGGTCTTTCAGTGAAATGCCGGCCCGTAAACCCGGATGTGACGTCAGCCCGGATGTGATGTCAGACATCCGGTTATCACAACCAGGAACTATGCGTTCCAGGTGCCGGCAAACGGGCAGACAGTGGACTTTATTTAAAGTCCGATCCGCCCATTCGCGGACGGAAATGGTCGAAGTTCAGGCCATCACTACCCAGTCATTCCCATTTTAAAGAACGTTACCCAGCACATACAAAAAATATTATGGTGAAACACACTTTTTATTACAGTTGCACCTTCAAGTCAAAGTTCAATGAATTTTCGCAATTTTGGAATCATAAAAATAGTCAAAGAGACAAAGGCCGCCTACTACCAGTACTTTCTTTCAAACCTGTCAATTAGTAAAAGCTTTTGGCATTAGTTTCCTTCTGTGGTCTTGAAATGAACTGTGGCTAAAACTGAATACAAATTGTCATAAGTACTCTCACCCCACTGTGAAGCAATCCTCATGATGTCCAGTGGTCGTCCTATCGTGGCTGTGTTCCAGGTTGACCGATCGGAGAACAGACTCAGACACAGCACACGGTGTATGCTATCATTGATCGCTCTAGGATCATGGTCCCCAGATCCTTTACTTTATGTCTCAATTTTTACACACTCATCCAGAGTATCATCTTCCTCTGCCAACTTATATTTTGTATTAGGCGGACAGTTGCAATAAAACAATTTCTCTTTCCACCCCCCCCCCCCCCCCCCCTGATGTCCTTGAGCTTGTAATAATACGTGGCAAACAGTGTTTTCCATTACGGTTGATTTTTATTATGGCTAGTTCTCGTGTTATCTATCTGATTAAGTTTAATTACAGTTTTAGCTAGTGTCCTTGGACTTTGTAATAATGCGTAACAGTGTTGATTTTCTATTATGGCTAGTTCTCGTGGGATCCTATCAAACCTGACACCACAAATAATACAAGGTTCACTCTTATAACTTGTTATGCAAGTATACCTATGTCATTTCGGGGAGGGAGGTCTTCATCCTCACAGCTTGGGTATCTTTCCTTACGGTCAAGCAGAAGGTAATAAATCATCTTCTCCTGATTTTCCCTGCAAAATAATATATAAGTTAGTAAAAATAAATAACATTTAAAATGTAAAAGCACAAGCACAATGTCTTTATGTCTGGAGGAAATCACCTCTCTGCTTCCTTCCAAGCCCCTGCACTCTTCACCCTATACCCGCTGATCTCTACCACCCTTGCCCCTGCACTGACTGCACTATTCAATCTCTCCCTCTCCTCTGGTATCTTCCCATCATCCTTCAAACATGCCATAGTCCTCCCCATACTAAAGAAGCCATAGCTTGACCCCTCTCTTCGCTCTACCGATCAATCTGTCTTCTTCCTTTGGCTTCTACACTGCTTAAACGCCTTGTATACAAAAGACTCAACGAATATCTGACTGTGAATTCCCTCCTTGACCCCCTCCAATCCGGCTTCCGATTTTCTCATTCCACTGAGACAGCCGTCAAGTTGCCAATGACCTGGTCGCTGCCAAGGCCCAAGCAATTTTTTGCTTCTTCTGCTGTATCTATCCTCTGCCTTTGACACTGTAGATCACCCTCCTTTACAGACCCTGCACTCTATTGGTATTCGCGACTCTGCACTTTTCTGGTTCTCCTCCTACCGACTGACCTCTCTTTCCAAACTTCTTTCAATGGCTTTTCTTCTTCTCACACCTCCCTACTTGTTGGCGTCCTACAAGGTTCAGTCCTTGGCCCAGTCCTATTCTCCCTTTACACCTCCTCCCTTGGCAAACTCATCTCATCCTTTGGTCTGAAATACCATTTATATGCTGACGACACCCAAATCTACCTATCCACCCCGGCCTTCACTCCCTCTGTCCTGGACAACACCTCTTACAGATGCCTCAAACTTAGCCTGAGCAAAACAGAACTCATCATCTGTCCCCCATCACCTTCCAAACATCCCCCCCAACATTTCACTTACAGTAAATAACACCATCATCTCCCCTATTCCACAAGCATGTTGCCTTCAACTCTGCGCTCTCCTTTACTCCCCACATTCAGAACATTGCTAGATCCTGCCACTACCATCTCCGCAACATCTCCCACATAAAGTAAATGAGATCTTAGAGAACATTTACACGGTCAAACAAACAGCAGCCCGGGAAATGACCGTCCACTCCTGTCTGCGAGCGCCTGCAAACTGGTGCAGTTGCTCAAAGGGGCGTTAAGATAACTCCCCTCTATTGAATAGCTCATGCATCTGGCATTTTCATCTAAAGGATTTATGTTGTTTTTCTAGGATTCAACATTTCACATGAGTCTGTGGCACTGTGCATTGAAATCAGTGTACAGTGACAACAGCCATCATCACCTGAAGACTGTGTAAACAAAATGTGATTTTGTAACAGATCAGCTACCGTATTTTCTGGCGTATAAGACGACTAGGCGTATAAGACGACCCCCTATTTTTTGCGTTAAAATATAGAGTTTAGGATATTCTTGCCGTATTAGACTACCTCTCTTCAAGCGCACACCAAAAAAAATATTATGTCTACTCTGACTTTCAACCCCCAGAAATCTAGAAACTTAATATAATGTAATACAGTTGTGTATAAAGTGAAGTTTTTGTACAGCTTTTTAATGTATTCTAGCTTTAATGTCAATCTCCCTGCAATATCAATGTCAGCCACAATGCACAATGTCGCTAGTGAGCCCACTTGCCATCAGTAGCAGCCAGCTACTTTCATCACACAGACATCGGGAAGGAGAAGGAGGGGGTGAGGCCGATGCTGAAGACGTCTCCCTCCGGCTCCTGTTGGCCAGCGTGCAGTGCGGGCAGCATTGATCTGAGGGAGCAGACCTCAGAGATGGTCAGCCTGGGACAAGAGTGCCCCCTGAGCACCACCACCAACCCCGACGGCGACACCCAACGTATTAGATGACCCCCAACTTTTCAACACATTTTCCTGTGTTCAAAAGTCCTCTTATACGCCGGAAAATACGGTATATGTTTTGTTTGCAATAATGTTTTGTGAGTTCAGGCACATTTAAACTGTTTGACATCTCTACTTAAAGTCAGACAAACCCTTGTCCACCCAGTCACTTATTGGTATTAAACCGAAGTGTGAAAGTAGAATTAATTTAGTTCTAATTGACTCTTAAATCTTTAAGAGCCTGTAAGATTAATTGGCATAAAAAGCAATCATATGTAAGAAATCACCAGGTTTGCTATTCTATTGTATGAAATAATTGCACTGGTTCGTCCTTGCCCGGTAAACATTAATTTCATTGACATTGTCTACTCTGCTAACACCTGAAGCTCCTGTCCCAATATAATAGCCTCTACAGTTCTGCGTATTTAAATTTAATGGGCCTTGTGTTTAATGTGCTTCTCAAGGAGAAGTCCGCTCAGAGGAATAAAGGAGGAAGGGTGAGGCTAGTGTGTTAATATCAATTAGCTCTGTGCCTCTTTCTGTAATCCAAGGTCTAAGTCCCATGCTGTGGTTTTCTGGTTCTGGTCCTTGGATATATTATGGATTTAGCTGTCTCGGTGTACATAGAGGTCAATGCATATGTGCGGCTTCCTCTTGTTTAGCAGCTGTGGGCTAACATTCATACTATACAACTTCCACCTTAACCTTGTATTCACATCCGTTATCCTTAATTAATTTTCTAAGGTTACATAATGAGAATTCATATTATTCATAATTTATGCATTTTTATGGTATGAATATACATCTATCTTTTCTGTAGATTTTTCTTTTTTTAAGACAAAAAATTTAGTGGTAGTCATAATATTGTTGCTAAATTATTCGTTCTGGCTTTAAAAGATTATCTATAGAGAGATAAGCCAAACATAAAGAGATTTTGATCCCATATTTGTATCTCCCTTTTCATGTATATATTAGGTGATTAGTATGCAAATTTTTTGCTATAGTGGTTTTCACGGTTTGAATAAAACAGTTGCGCATATTCCATGTACTGCTCATTGTTATTAAAACTTCCCCAGCTGTATTTCTCATATTCCATCTATTCCTAGCAAAGACTATTATTGTTCTAAAGGGGACTAACCGAATTCAGTAAAGGTGACCATACACGTGCCGATTTTTCGGCCGTTTTTAGCCCTCCCGACCGATCCGGTCGGGTAGGTCGGTCGGGAGGGATTCAGAACTGTTTTAAAATTGGCTGAAAAGTCGGTCGGGTCCCGACCACGGATGCCCGATTTTTCGGGAAAACGGCAGCTTGTATATGTCATGTACAAGCTGCCGTCATGTACAAGCTGCCGTCTTCCCGAAAAATCGGGCATCCGTGGGCGGGACCCGACCGACTTTTCAGCCGATTTTAAAACAGTTCTGAATCCCTCCCGACCGACCTACCGGATCGGTCGGGAGGGCTAAAAACGGCCGAAAAATCGGCACGTGTATGGTCACCTTAAGATAGGGAAATTTGTTGAACTGGGAATAGGGTTCATTGGTAAGGACAGTGTGGATGGGTTTTTGTTCATATTAGATCTGCTTCTCTCTTCATATAAATTCATAGATGAGCTTGCAGAAAAGCAGCTTGAAGTAACTAAAGCTACCCATATACGTGTAGATTACCGCCATTCCACCAGCGACTGGTCACAGCGTGTGACAACACCACGCTGCTTTCAGTCGCCCACCGAACTTATGGGAAACGCAATGTGTGCCACTCACACATAGATTCTTGTAAGATACATTGAATGGGGACCCTGGTCTAGCAATCCTCCAGAAAAAAACCATTAAGGCAGATCGGTGGCCTCCATTTTGCCTGCGGATGGACACATGTATGGGGTCCCTAAAAAGGAGGACAAGCTAAGGTATGAAAGGGACTGATGTACCTGTAATTGAACTCAATAAAATATACCTGTTCATTAACTCATTAAAATACATCTGACGATAAACTTAATGAAATATACCTGTCAATGAAGTTAGTGAAATGGTCAGTATACTCAATGACATGCACTGATCAATGAATTCGAATATATATGCATCAGTCAATAGTCTCTGATTTCAGTATAACCTCATCACAAAAATAAAGTGAACATAGATCCATTGATATTGCACTTGCCAAACTTTATAATCACTTATTCTGGATCATAATACAGTAGGAGACACAAACTCTTCCTTAATGTATTGATCAATTTAACTCTTAAGTCACACTGTTGCTATCAGCTGCCGATTGGTGAAGCACTCATACATAGTTTGTGGGTGCTTGGGTGGCGGTTATCAGCACACACATACTATGTACGAGTGCATGTAATCATAGTGAGCAATCACCTAAAAACAGACAGGATGCTGCATTTCCCAAAAGTTGGCGGTTTGCTGGTGATTGGCCAATGGAAAGGACGCATTTCCTACTGTCCAAGTGAATTAGCTATTGTCATCCACAACTTCACTATGTGTTAGAAAATATGATTATGTGTCTTGCTACAGCTGACCTTAAATTATAGTCTGATTGTATTTTCTGACTTGTGGGTAAGATTAGGACATCACTTTCCCTGACTGCTTAGAGCCCATAGGGCCCTAACTATGTGTACTTTTTAAGTATGTATAACATTGAGAAGACATTTTACTGCAGCTTTCATAGGACCATTTACATCAATAATCATTATGCTAAATCGGTGTGGCCTGAAAAGATTTAGAATACAGACTTAGAATAAAATTTAGAATATAAACTTAAATCATATGGCATGGTGAAAAGGTGATAAACAGATAAAATGATATAATATGAGATCACAGTAACAACAGCTGGCAGTGTGTCAAGCACCATTGTCATACTAAAATCATATAAGTTTTGGTTTGTACAGCAAAATATCCTATGGTCACTTGTAAGGCTTGGGCTATACTACGTTTTTTTCTGGTTGAGTTTTGTATATGTCAAACTGATGCACCGAACACGTGAAAAAAAACATAGTGCAGACAAGCTCTAAATTAGATAAATGAATGTTTAAGCTTGATAGAGTTTGATTTGATCTGATTTTAGTTATAGATAGAGTGGAAAAGTAATACAACTAGAACATTTTGTTCATTGTATCCTGCAGAATAGATTTCGATCCTGTAGACTAGGGGTGGGCAAACTTTTTTGACTTGTGGGCCACAATGGGTTCTTAAACTTGATAAAGGGGCCATAACAAGATCAAAGTCACAATACCGTGGGGATACTCAGCAGGGACATTGTAATCTTTATAAATTTCTTGTTACGCTTTGAACAAAAAACAGTCATTCGATCATATTACAAAGGAGGGTAAATCAACTTTATTGTATTTATTTATGAATAAATCATATTTTTTTAATAAAATGAACAATTTAAATAAACTTCACCCAGGTGACAAAGGGCCAGATAAAAGCTAGGGGCTAGATCTGGCCCCCGGCCTTTAGTTTGCTCATGTCTGCTGTAGGCTCTCTAAAGTAAATGGAGTTTTTATGTTAGATATTTGTCCTAGGCACAGGATTTTCACCATCTTTGATCTAACATCAATTTAAGTTTTTGACAATGGGCAGAATTGATCTCTTGGCTATACACACAGCAATAAAACCTTACATGGTTATCCTCACATATATAAGATCCCTCAAAATATAAGATCATATACATACTTACACTTGGATTATGTTCCTATGTTCCTTTGCACTGCATAGGGGTGTCAAACTCAGACCTCAACAAAAAATTTTTTAGGAAATGCATGGCACAGTATGGTATAGTATGTTACAGTATAGTGCTCCTGGGATATGTAGTCCCAGAGAAGAAGCCTTTCCATAGACAGTAAGGCATACTCCCCAATGAGGAAGTTTTGGGTAGCACTTACACAGGAAGACAGAGCAAGGAACATCAAATAAATGAAAAAAGGAGTGAAAATCTGTTTTTTTGTAAAAATAAATGTCTTTTATCTATTGTGTGGCTTGCAGGTTGGAGTAGGTATTTTACATGAGGCTTTAATACTGCTTTAACAACACTTTAGCAAACTTTGCCGTCTATTCTTTCTTAGGGATGAACAATTTTTGGGTTAAATCTATGGTAAATCAAATGTTTTATTCATTTCCAGGTAAATTTCTTGAGCTGTAACATTTTTTTTATTTTACATTCAAACTCATTATTCCCATGGGGAATACTTACTCTTCATTCTGAAGTTCCTGTTTGAGCTTTGTTTTATCCCGAAAGCAGCCCAGGGAATGCATACTATCCAGGACATCAGGGTCAAACTCACTTACTGAGTGAATCCTTCTGATGGACACTTTTCGGGGTGTGGGTTGTTCAGGCTCAGGTTCATTTTTGCCACCCCTGTGGACAAAATAGAAGTTAGTCAAAACAAGTTCAAGACAGTTAACAAATAGTTTTAGGTGAACTATTCAAGATGTATACATAATCAGAAATGTCACCATAGAAAAAGATTACTGAAAATATTCCTGTGATCCTTTTGACCTGGAACAAGCATGCAGCTATGGTGCAAAAGATGCCATGGTGGTCAACCATACTCTAGAGCAGCGGTTCTCAACCTGTGGATCGGGTCGAACAATAATTTCACAGGGGTCACCACATTCACTGAAAGCATCAGAGCTGATACCCACAAGTGGGATGGGAAGTTAGGAGGGACAGTAACACCCCCCTTCCCTTACAACTTAGCAGAAATGGTAATTCACACTGGCACAACACAAAATCCAACAGATAGCATGTTGTCCAGTCAAGATAAGCTGGTCCACAGCTTATTACAACAAACCAATGTTCTTTCTACTAAGACAATTCAGAAAGGCTTCTAAAGTCTATATAAAATGATAATTATTTTGATCCTGCCAACAATGGGGGTGAAATCACAGACTTAAGAAGTTTAAGGGTTTGTGTTGAGAGAAGCATAAAATTTTCAGGTGTTCAGAGTTATTTCTGGCCTCTGCAACTCATTTGTGTGGGGTAAAAAATCATTTAAAAATCCCAATTAAATGTACATGTGGACACAAGCTCCTAGTATCACCCCCTCTCCCCCTTATACTTAATCATTGAATAATAAGAAGGTGAATATAAATATACAAATATGACCAATGCAGAAAATAACAGTTACGTTGAATTGTAACATATACACACTAAGAAATTCTTTGATCCATCCATTCCATAAAAAAATCAATAAATCACAAAGGGATATGTTAAAAACTATTTGTCTGCCGAAAGCAAAGAAAGAAAAGATGTCTTCCCTGATGGCATACAATGCTGATGCAGGAATCTAAGAACACATTGCGGCCTCAGACTCAAGAGTGTAATAATAATTAGACCCACAGCTGATGGATATGCTAATTCACACTTGCGTTCTGCATGAAAATCTTGTTTTTTCATCAACTCCATATGTACTTGATTGTTACTAAGTGTAGCTCTCTAATAGCCTATAATAAGCAACAACAAATTGTAAATCTTTTTCTTTAAACATGTAAATCTTACACATATAAACATTTACACATTTAAACATGTAGTGCAAACCTTAGAGATTCTGCCACAATGGAGAATGAAAAGCAGGTTTAAAGAGGACGCATGACATTAAATTCAAGTACTGTATATACTTGAGTATAAGCTGAGATACCTAATTTTATCTACAAAAACTGGATAAACATATTGACTCGATAATAAGCCTAGGGTGGGAAAAGCAAAGTCAGATAGTGGAGTTTTCTAAATGAGAAAAATATAGAGAAAGCCCCATTGCCCCTAGGAATGAATTAAACAGGTGAATCTTAGTGCCACAACCTCAATAAAACTAAGAGAACACAGGTTCATTGTTATTACAGGATGGATTTTCAAGGTAATTCTTGTGACTCAAACATAAAAATAAGTATTCATTTAAAAGTCTTTTTTATTATTATTATTATTATTATTATTAGGACCAATATTTTCATTAGTGAATGAAGTATTTGAATTTCTATTATTTCTCCAGTAACAATTAATAAACAGTAACCGGCCACCAGATGGCAGTGTGGGGCTGTTTTTGTACATTTCATCAGCTGATGTCCGAGAACAAAACGGAGCTTCACAGAGGATACCGGTGCCTGCAATTCGGCTACCTGTGACCCGGGAGTAAGTTAGCGTATGGACCCTGATTACCATTTTTTTGACTGAAAAAGTCGGCCTATACACGAGTATATACGGTAAGTAAGAAAGTGGTATGTTTTAGATTCAGACAATTAACTAACAAAATAGGAGAATAATCCTCTCCAAACCCATATGTCAAAAAGTTTGTGTTACAGGACTAAGGGCATATTACCATGGCATGTTGGTTTCTTGTTCTTGTTGTAAAGCACAATCGATCACCATAAACACGCACGGCGATCATTTGTGCTCAAATCTATTAAAAAATTTACCCATGTATGGCCACCTTTACAGTACACACTGGCAACAATCTGCACTGTAAAATGACTCTGATGTGAAGTTTGAGAGGAGGGAACATGGTAGTGTATATACTCTATAATAAAATGCATACAGTGGAGAAATATTCCATAGAAGAAAAAGCTCATGCTGAGCAAATTTACAGCACAGTGTATGGGGTGAAGATATGTGATGTGCACAGCACAGTATACAAACTAGAGCACATTGAAGCACATTGTTGAGCATGCAGAATACAATTTACAGCATAGGATGAAGAGTTGTGAGATACATCATTTGTAGAACAGTGTACAGGTAAAGGTGTAAAATATTTCATTTACAACACAAAATTAAAGGAGCTCAGTAATAAAGTAAACCTGTATGTGGTTTATAACCTATCCACATGCAAAGTGGAGCTGTGTGGAGGACAAAATGCACAGTGTAGAGTTGAGTGTGCAATATAGAACATACAAGTCAGTATATGAAGTGGAGTGCTGTCCAGTTGAAAACACATACCTAAAACAAAAACCACAAATTGTGTTAGAATAAACAGTGCTCCGGAACATCATTTCTAGGAACAAATGTCACAACAACAAGGTACAGTGTTCTCAGAGAAAAGTTGCAATCTGCAAAATGGATATCTTGCCTCGCTATCTATACTTATTTCACACAGCACCCATTATACTCCCTAAGAGTTTTTTTCAGACGGTCAGGTCCTTAATTATGCGATATGTGTGGGCCTACAAGCCTCCACACATCCATTACTTGGTACTCATTCAATCTAAAGCGTCAGGGGGCCTGGGGCTGCCAGACCTGAAGCGGTACTACCAGGCTTCTTTACTTAACATGGCACTGGATCGCATACATTCTGCACAGGAGAAGCTGTGGGTGCAGGTGGGAAATCATTTCACCCCGACCCTTCCAGCTTCTCTGCCGTGGATTCGACCGCCCCACCGCCCCACAATACCACATTGCCCTACACTTTAGCCTCTTTACTAGCCGTATGGGACAGGGCTTTAGTTAAAATGGAATTGGACTCTTATTATGGCCCGACTTCCCCCCGGGTCTCAAAATGGATACACTTTTTTGTTGGTCCTCCTCTCGCATTTCACCACTAACAATGGCTTTAACAGCCGGCGATCTAAAACCCCTGCCTACCCTCCGCGCGACCTACCACCCTCGGGATCAGAACTGGCTAACTTACTTTCAACTCAGAGACTTTGTGTCGTCTCTTACCAGAAAACCCACATATCTCAACTTTCCAGGTTTGAACAGATGTGTTTGTCACCACAGAAGCTTCCGCACGCACTATCAGCTTTGTATTCACTACTACTAGAACACCCCCCCTGTCCTCGGCCCTGTTACCTCACTTTGTGGGAACGGGATCTCTGCCATGACCTCACGGATGTGGACGTGCGGAATATTTTGATCAATTCTCATTCTATTTCAGTAGCATCCTCTGTGCAGGAGAAGAGCTACAAGATACTGACGAGATGGTACAGGTGCCCTTGGATCTTACACAAAATTTACCCGCAGACCTCCCCTTTGTGCTGGAGATGCCTCGGGGACAGCGGAACAATGCTGCATATTTGGTGGAGTTGCCCACGCCTCTCGACTTTTTGGGACGCGATATTTCAACTTTATAGTGCGACCACCAGTTCATCTATTACCCCTGCGCCCGCAGTGGCATTGTTAACGCTCCTACGGGAGGACATCACAGCCCCTGCTCTGTTAAAGTTCTTCTTAGCTGCTGCCAGAGCGGTCATTCCACGACACTGGAAAACGACCACAGTACCAACAGTTGGAGAGTGGTTAGTGGAAATGTTAAAAATTGAGCGGATGCAGTTGATGATTGCCGATCTTACGCTTTCACATTGCAAGTATTCCAGAACCTGGGGCCCGTGGATAATTTTCAAGGACACACAAACATGTCGTGACCTGTTGGTACGATATGAGACATAGGCCCTGTGATAAGCATGGTATATGCCTTTCCAGGCTCCCCTACTGAGGCAAGGTGCCATACTAGACGATATATGAGGTCTACCACTGGGTCGGATCCTAACACTCCAATTATTTTATTTTTTTTCCTTCTGTCCCTCATCTCTATCCCCCCCCCCCCCCCCCCCCCCCCCCCCCCCCTGATGGTGTCCCCCCAACTTGTTTTTTTTTTCCTTATTTCAAACGTTTCTCCCTTCCTCTGCCCTTATTCCCATTCCCTTTTCTTGTTATTCTTGCCTTTTGTTTGTGTCCTGATGTGTTCCTGCTCCTGTTGTCTTTGTTGTGTTATGTTATGTTGGTAGATGAGTAGAAATGATTTTATATTGTAGTATCTCGGACATAGTAGCCGGGCAATAGACCCTAACTGGTTTAGTTTGTTCAAATATAACCCTCAGTGGACTTAGTTGTGCGGTTTAAGCCCAGCGACATGTTTGTTGCTTATTTGCCCGTCCAATGCGTTTATCAGTTTTGTTTGGGCTTTTTGTTGGTTGTTATTGTACTTGTTAATGCTAATAAAAACATATTGTTTAAAAAAAATGATCATGATTTCTGCATTTATTATACAGGTTTTTATTTTCCAATTGAACTGTGAAATGATCCTTGCCCACCGAATGCCTACCTAATGAAAGGTGGACTATAGGGCAACAAAGACCCAACACTTGGAATATATGTTACAACACCTCACTTAAGTCCACAGGAAATTTCCTTTACATTAGTCTTTTTGTTCTAATCACCACATTTCATTCTTTTGAGTTCTCTCTCATGTCCTGTCACCTCTCTGTGCATCTGGCTATGAATTGATTTCTCTCTATGAAGATGGCATGTAAGGATGTATTCATCACTGTATACCTGTGTACGGTAACATTCTGCAGAATATAATTAGGGAAGAAGATTGGTTGACACAGCAGAGGACATTTTGCAAGGGTAAGGAGGATTTGTGTCACCTAATATCAGGATGTTGGTCCAGATGAAGGTTTGGGGAATGAACATTTTAGAAATTCTTTTTACGTCTTGCCTTAAGATAACATTGAAATACTAAATTTAGCACGCCTGAAGTGTATCGAGTTAAAGACTGGTATGCAGAATTTAGGGTAATGCACTGCTTTTGCTCAGCATCAATGACTCTGACCATTTCTTTTCTTCTATGTTAAATGAAAGGTTTGCACATGTAAAGGATAGTCATGGGTGACTCATAGCAATGTTCTCCAGCCTTTCTGCATTGGAAAATAGAACATTAATAACAGCGGCTACAGAAAAGCAGTGCCTATAAACCCAGCCTATCCATTAACCCTATACAATCATGGTCCGAGACTGACCAATAAGTATAGCCTAATAGCCGTAACCTCTAGGGTCAGTAACTATTGAACAATAATTACACAGCTTGATTGCACTACAAGAATAACAACTTAGTGCAGCAAAGTGCTCCATTCCCTAATAATTACACACCTCAACGTGTGTTATTGTAGCAATAACTTGCTGAGAAACAAATGAGATCCTTATTGGAAAATAATAAAACAAGGTGGCAAGAACGAGCCATTTTTTCCAGCTGTATAAGCCAGTCCTTAAATCAGAAGGCAAATCTGGAGCTCAATATGGTAACTTTATGTTTTCAAAGCAGGAGCACTCCTGAGCTGATTTTATGCACAGCTCTATTGTTCCTATAAATAATCTTGTGCTGTTATACAGACATAAATTAGGTCGGCAATATTTGTTTTATTTGTAACCTAAAACATATTCTAAAGTATCCCTGAAGCAGCACACATCTAATTATACCCCAAAGAATCACCTACCATATGAAAGGCTGGCTGCAGAGCCTCTCGTCTCCCTCTACGGTTGTGTGATTGCAGCTTCCAAACACAGGAAGAAAGAGATAGGAGTTCATCTATCTCTTTCTTCATTGCTTATACCAGTAGGGCTCTACTGGTATAAGCAATACAGTTCAGATGTGAGATTTGGCTGTGGGCGGATCTCTCATCTGATAGCTCCTCCAGCTCCAGTCAAGGCGCGACTACCAATGGCTGAGTGGCCGCAGGGTCTCGCATTTGTTTTTCCTCGGGTGGGGTGCATCTTATAGTCTGAAAATATGGTATGTTTACAAACATCAAAGTAAGATTCAAAACCTAATTTGAATTTTTTTATACAATTTTTTTCCCTTGCAATTATAAGATATTTTGCATTGAAACATCGAGGAAGAAGAAACCTGTATTATGGAGGGCATTGTTTATTATACCCTCCACTAGAGCTTTCCACTGTCCAGGTTAAGTAATTTTAATTATAAACCATAATTATGCATGTAATAAAAAGGTTAGAGTGTTGGGTCAAATGTTATAACCATGCCACACTTTACAGACCAGTAGCTTGGTCAGCTCCCAACCCGTGACAATGAAGGATCTCTGCCATTTTAACCATTTTAACACTTTTCTCCCTCTAGCACAACAGGAGGCTGATACCAAGTAAAATAAGAAATTACCCTACACGCGTCATCCCTTTTATTTGTTATAAACATATAACTATAATTGATTTAAGTTTCATAATTTGAATGTGACATTGTGCTTTATTACTATGATACACAGGGAGTGAGCATACTGTTTTCAAGGATAATATCATAGAATCATAGAATGGTATTGAGAAATCCCAAATTCAAAGACACAATCATTATTTACTCATTTAAAAAAACACATATAAACGTGGTCTTTAAAAGGAATGCAGTTTTGCAGTGCAGAGTGATGAAGACTTCAATAAATTCTGAGATATTTGAAACAACAATAAATATGTTGAAGTCTGGAAATGCTTTGCCAAGAAATACTTCTAAATGCTAATACACTGTGTAACACAAAGAAAGAAGTAATATAGACATAAGATAATGATTAGGGAAACATAAATAAGATGGAAATCCTCTTACTGGCTTTCTCTGGGGATGCTGTGTTATTCTTTGGTAATTAAATTAAAATGTATTTATATGTTCCATGCTAAAATCCTATTTCATTACCATAGTTAATGAACTCGTACATTCCACAACACGTGTTAACAATAGACGATAAAAATGAAATGTTGTTATATATGTAGACAGCTATAATGGACTATGATTTTTGTTGAACTACGTATGACCTTTAATGCCAAAATCTTCAATATAACACTTCAGCAATGGCTGCAAATAGTAACCTGTGACTTCTGTTGACAGGGCATTACTTGGCTGGGAGAACTAAATATTTTTTCTTTTTAATGATTTAAAGATGTAAAACAAGAAATATGTTACTGATATTTAGATGCATGATTTGCTCAGTTTTAAAAAGCATACAAATTGAATTCCTATGGAAAAATGTGGGCATATCATTGACTATCTCAAATTCCCCCCCCCCCCCCCCCCCCCCCGACTTTCAGAACAACAGATACATAATTTCCCCACCAACAGCACTGATAAGCAACATTGGCACATTTTGAGTATTCACATATCATATCTGATTGTGGAAACAAACAAAAAAAAATGCTGTAGTGAAGTTATTCAAGAACCATTTCTTAAAAATATATTCTTTGGGGACTTAGTTAAGATTATTCCTAAAGTGGAAATTAATTAAAAAAAAGAAGTGGGCAGTTTATTTGTTCCAGATTTCCAGTCTTCAGGCAGTTACTCCAAACAACTATCACATATAATAATTCCCAAGTGTCTCTGCATCCAGTCCCTGTGTC
>CM070038.1:72390091-72413172 GCA_036250615.1 Ptychadena robeensis
TGGTCCCGGGCAGCACAGCTCGATAGAGACCAGGGGGTCATGGACACAGCAGCCGCTCTAGGTGACAGATTCACGGGCACTGCTATGGATAACCCCCCGGTCGATATAAGCTCGACGGAGATTTTGACGGAACACTGGGCGAAACTGTTGAAGTGGCGGGTGTGCGCAGGCACGCGGCGGGTGCGCGTTTGCGTGGACTAACTTCTAAGTGGCAGCGGCCGTTACAAGTGGCGGCGGGCGAGCGATGTCAAGCGAGAGCTTGGCATATGTTCTAGCGCCCATTAATTTAACGGGCTTAATGTCTAGTACCTGAATAATGAGTGTCATGAAGAACATAATTGTCTTTATTAGAAATCCCATGTAATAGGGTGACAATGTTGGAGGCTTTGGGAAACTGGGACAGAGTGTTGCCACCCTATAAGGAATTGCCTTCATGTGGAAAAACACAAACCTTTTTTAATTGAAGGAGAGGTAATGGTTACAGTATATGAGATGTCACTGATCTGGTTATGATGTACATTTCTTAACATCCCTAATGTAAAAGGAGCATTTTGTCCAGAAGCAAAAAGGTTAACATGGCTGAGGTTAGCCAGCTGTGTGCTTGGCCACAATTTATCATGGTCTCTTGAGATTCTATATTGCCAAGCCCCTAAAATTGCCAGTGTCAGGGTGCCAAGGGGGTTTTGTGCGTATGGACCTAATTAAGCATTTACTTTCTAAATCACTATTATCTAATGCATTTTATAATTCGTTTAATGCTGTTTAACCACTGTGTATATACTGTAATGAAAGGCTGGTTTATGAAACAGCTTTTAATAACATTTAAAATATATATTTTCTAGACTTATTAGATTTTCCATTTTATCATCAGGGCCTTTCCTGGCACTCAGAGCTAGGAGTCCTCATTCCTCTATGTAAGCTTCATTATGGGATAGGGAAAGTATTTATAATAATAAAATGATAAATATAAATAAAATATCAAAATGTTTTTGTTAATAAACATATATATATGGTTTGTCTATATTTATTGATGTTGCAAGAGCCAGATCATTTAAAATTTACATGCAGTAGAGATATAAAACTGAATATTTCTTGCTACTCTTATGTCACGGTTCGCTGTGACATTTCGCAGATGTGGATTGTTGTAAACTGTGCACTGCCTTTTATTTTGTTGCACTTCTTTCTACTGTATTGTAAAATTTACTTTATGAAAATCAATAAAATTTATTATACAAAAAAAAACCTGAATATTTCTGAATTTAAATATAATTGTGCAGTTTTGTTAATTATTTATAGAATGCAAATGTAGATCTGTATAGTGTTCACTTCTAGGGCAGGTGAGAAATGTGACACATTCTTCCCAATGCCCTAGCAATGTTCCTGGTTTTTAATATTTAATAGGTGCAACTAATTGAGCTCCTCCTTAAAGTGGACCTACAACATCCACATCTGCTTTCTTTTATCAGTACCAGATGGAAGATCAGAAGTGAAAAAAAGACCTGGTTAACAGTGTCAAAATCCAGCGACGCTCCACCCACAGTGACGTCACACTGCAGTGGGCTATGGGTGGAAGGGAACTTGGGAGGGTAGACATTACTGCTGACATCTACCTTCCCAAGTCCCCTTGCACTCAGCAACCAGCCACATCTGAATCCGCCCCTCCAGCCTCACTGGATTCAGATCCAGATTGGTGAAGAGAGTGAGACCGGAAGAGTCATGCTCATCCATTCTGCAGACTGGTGGACTGGACACTCAAGGCATGATGGCCTCACTTGAGCAATTTTTTTTGTAAACTATCACTGATGTAAAGGATGTACAATAAATTAAAACAATAACAAATTATGCTTCTAAAAAATTTTAAACACAGGTGTCAGTGGTGGCATGTTATGTCTCAGGAGCCCATTCTCAAACTCAGGCTACTGAATATGAGACCGAAAATAAATTAATGTATAGAAGCAATGTGACACAATGCATACACAATGAAAGTCATAATTTTGCTACTTACAAGTACCATGAATGCTTCTGTATTTGATCTAGCTGCAAGACAAAAAGTAGCTGGTTACAAATCTATTGCATTATATTAAAAAAAGGTAACTAACTGCTTTACTCAATGATGATATTACCAGCCTTGTACATTACATTGTGCACATATATAAGTAAAATTATCTACTGTTCTTAAAATGATACTTATCTGGAAAGTCTCTTTTTTCTATAGGAAAACTTTATCTGTCTGAGCAAAGGCGAGGCATTCCATAATATTATGACATCACTGAGCCCAAGAGCAATGGTTTGTGCAAAGGAAACATAAAAGTGGCTTTGTTACTATGCATGGTACTAGGTTATTAAGGTCCAGATGTTAGGATATTGTTATAAGAGTGTGGTCCCTGCACATTTTAAAATTTTAAAGTTGCCCAGTTGGAATCACTGGCCAAATATAGTCAATGACATCACTTGGAATTATGCAATCATAAACATCAATACGTTGTTGTGATTGATGTGGAATCACATTGATGGGCATAATTAGTTTGTCTTAGATGTCTTCCTGAATGTGTTTATATTGTCTTTTTGAGGGTAATAAACCCCTGTATTTATATCTGGGGCCCCCTTAAAAAGAGCCATAAGCCCTCCCCCACCAAAGTCAGTGGGGAAAAGAATGTAAGAAGTACACTCTGTCTGTCAAATATTCTCCTACAATTGTTGTAGAAAAGGCAAGGAGTCTGGGATGGACAAAACAGATACACAGGCCGCATGAATACAAGGTCAAGTTAAAAAATTAGAGGGACCTTATGCCCTTCTTAAATAATCTGAACAAATGAAGAAAGAAAGGGCCCCTTTTAATATTTAAAGCAGACTCTTGTTTGGTCAAATTAATTAATGAGTTGGAATTGTTTAAAATATTAGTTCTTTAAAGGGGACATCTGCAGCACCTACAGTAGTGTATTTTCCAAGATTAAACACATATCGCATATAATAATATAAACAACACTAGTATATTAGTGTAATGTAGTGGATTTTATTGTCATACTCTTTCTACAGGAAGCAAGGTTAAAAGTCAATATTGGGTTAATAGTTAGGCAGCATTGACACAGGCTCCTGCCCCTTTGTTCAGAATTGCACATATAGCCCCCAAAACATTTGGGTCTTTCATGTGTTTGAAAGAGTTTGGCATAAACTACAATATTATGCTTTAGGCTCAATCTCATACTTAGTTTAGTCAGTTAGGTTTATAGTTGTTTAACTATAAGTATTATATATATTTTTATTTTATATTCTATTGTTTTATATATATTTACAGAGTATTCAGAAACTGTCTGGTTTTCAGATAATCTGTGTGGAGACAAGTTGTAATTTACTTCTGAATTTATAAATTTCAGCTTGAGTGATTCCCTCCCTAATTAAGGATGAATTTACACAGTAGGTTCTTGAGCTGAAAAATAGTGCAGGCGTTTGCAAGTCATCTAATTTAGGACCCCATAGAGGTCCTATTGGGCGGCAGCCCAAAAACCGGCAGTGTAAATGGACCCTAAGAATGATTTTAAGAGCAGGATGTAATACTATACCAATTCTAGTCCAGTTCAGTCCACCATATTGCATTCTATTTATATCTACACTATTATGTATTCTGGATGATAAAGTGTACATTAATTTCACTTTAAAACCTGTCCCCACATGGTAGATATTTACTTTATCTACAACAACTAAAATGGGTAAAAAAAATACCTAAAGTAGGAGAATGAAAATGGAAGAGAATTCATTTCACAGCTTGCGCATTGCCGTAAGAAAGAAAAAAACAGAACTGCTTTTAAAATAATTTTATGGTTGAAAATAATAAGTTACTAACACTAAGCCTTTTTTCTGGCTCCACTTCGATCATGCCTCGCAGCAGGTTCTGACAGTCCGGTGGGATAAAATGTGGCATGTGAAATACACCTCGTTTCACTTTTTCTAAAAGCTGGCGCAAGTTATCATCATCAAATGGCAACGCTCCCTGTAAGACAAGAAATTTCATGAATCACGAAGAGAAAAGAACTAACGTGTTAGAAATTACTTATAAACCATTTTATATGTTTAACCTCCCTAGCTGCTGAGGTCCAGATTTCTATACCAAAAGCGCACCCTAGACTTCAATGGTAAATTTTTCTTTATGTTGTAGGCCTGTAACTTCCCAAAATCTGTCCGTACAAGGGTCTAATAGACATCCCGAATATAATAATGTTTGAAACAAACAATTATGTAAAAAAAAAAAATTTTTTTTAAATAAATTTAATGAGAAAACACAAAAATCAGGGCACAAAGCTATGCTGCTATGTACTTAATCTTGCCCAAATAAAGTCTCTGGTGCCCCAGATGTGCCCATTTTCAGTTAGCCCTCTCTAACCTGGTGTGATGGATGTGGTAAGATCACACCAGGTTAGAGAGGGTTACTGCATATGGGCACATCTGGGGCACCAGTGACTTTTTATTTGGGCGATATTTAGTACATAGAAGCACATTGAAATCAGTTTTCTACATAGAAAACTGATTTCATGTACTGTACTTTTGAATTTCTCGCCGCCTCCCGATGTGACGTCATCACGTCACTCAGAGGGGGGAGAAGAGACGGAGGATCTGCTGGCAGCATGTCACATCGGGGACACCGGGACAGCGCAGAACAGTAAGTATGCGCTCCCGGAGCCCCGATGTGTACTGGACGGCACCATCTCGTAGTAGCAGAAACAGCGCTGGACGAGATGCTGCCGTCCTGACCGCTAGGGTGGTTAAACATGGAACAGGACTTGTTCCAATAAAGGTTTAAAATCTGTAAAAAAAAATATTCTGGGGGTTGTACTTTAAGCAGAATCATAATCTCATAATTGTAATGAGACTAAAGCCCCTATATACACAAATAGATCCGCTGGTGATTTTGCAGACGTGGATCGATCGTCTGCAAAACAAATACGCCCACCTGGAGCAATCAAACAGGATCGACAAGTCGTCGCATGGCAATCCATGCGGCACAGGACCCTGAAGACAAAGCCAGCATCATAAAGATATGACATTATAAGTCTGGTGTGGAGTAACCAGCACAGAACACTAAGAACAAGGAAAGAATCATAAATACATGGCTTGATGAGTCTGGTGTGGAAGAACCAGCACAGAACCCTGAGGACAAAGCCAGCTTCATAAAGACATTGCATGATAATGGTACCCATACACGTTGCGATTTTTCGTGTGATTTTAGCCCTTCCGACCGATCCGGTCGGTCGGGTAGGTCGATCGTTCGGGATTCCTAACATGCAAATGTAGTCCGACCGATGCTGTTTTAGAAAAATCGTCCGAAAAGTTGGCTGGGTCCCGAAGGAGGATGCCCGTAATTTTTGGTCGGTCGGCCACTTTTAAAACATTCCCAATCCAACCAGCCAATCGGTCAGTCGGGCGGAGATTAATCGGGGCCGAAAAATCGGGCTAAAACCGACTTTTAAAAATAGCACTAAAGCAAAAATCAGGCGTCGAATCAAATATCGCATTGGTCCCCGAAAATCGCAACGTGTATGGGTACCTTTACTCTGGTGTGGAGTAACCAGCACAGAACACTAAGAACAAGGAATGCTCTATAAAGACATGGCATGATGAGGCTGTTGTGGAGGAACCAGCATAGGACTGTGAGCCAATTTGAGCAGCATTTCTGTGCCTTGAGTTCTACCAAGTGACTACCCTTACATAAGTAGAATTCTCGTAAGCATATCAGTGGAGGCTCTAGGACAGCTGTAGTGTGCAGCCACCCTGGGGCTGCCTGACAAAGCTAAGCCTGTCTGTATATAGCTGGGAAGTAGTGCATTATCAGCTATACAAGCTGCATTAGTCCATTACAACTTGCCCCAAAAAAGTAGATACATGGCCATTTTGAACAAGTAATACTGTAAACATATTCATTATCTGTATTGTCAGGTAAAGGCTATTCTACCTTACATATAGTCAGGGGTGCACATAAGTGGTCTGCCAGTACGCAAATGGGGTCAAAACCTAGCTATGCGGACCTATATTGTTGATACTGATCGCATTTGTGTACGGAGGAGTCAGATTGCCAGAGAATTTCCCGCGACATGCAGGCAGTTACCCCATGGCTTAGGGTATTCATTTTACATACCAAAGACGCAAAAAAAAAAAGTGCCCAAACAGCATCAGGCGCTGCTTTTTCAAATCTTGGAGACACGCCAGCTGTTGACCTGTGGATTCTGCGTCATCTGCAGCAGAATTTACCATGCAGGAAACAGCAAACAGCAACAGCAAGAAGACTGCACTTATAAAAACCACGCTACATATGGGGTAAGTACCAAACACCATCTCCTGGTACTCATCTGAGGAGCACACTAAAAAATGTATGTGCACCCCTGACATAAATTTTATACATTTAGCTGCGGCCACCCAGACTTTGTAACAATAATGCAGGTACGCATAGCTAGTTTTTGGCCCCTTTTGAGTACCAGCGTACCACTTATATGCACCCCTGCCAATAATAAAGCTTAAATAGTATTTTAAAAGAATAGAGAAAATAAACCAGTAAAACGAAGAGGAATAAATATCACATTCTTATTTTGGTAACTGATTAATACATTTATTGTTACAGTTAAGGGTGTTGCAATGTGTGAAAGAGTGTTAGATGTTGGATGTGTATTTTGTTAAGGGTTTGTGATAATTTGGGTATGTTTACCTTCCATGATGCGGTTAGTAACTATAAATGTGGTTGTTATTGGGGCTGGTTAGTTTGGCCTGCCTATCTACAGCTTTGATAGGATTCGATGAGGGGCCGTGAGGGCCTCCGTTTTATAAGTGTCTGAATGTATACCCGGGACATCTAAAAGCTGTTTTTGCATTTTCGTTGTACTGCTTGTTTGTCCTAATAAAAATTTGAATTGAAAAAAAAGGGTGTTGCAATGGCTTAGCCATAAATGCTTTGACCAAAATACTAGTTGGCTAGTGATTATGTAAAAATAGGAAAGAAATCTTGTAAGAATTTTGCACAGACGTTAATGTTGGAAAGAGATTGATGTGATAGTTTGCCTGTACTTAATAAACTGCTAGATTATATATCAGTCCAATATAAATCAGTATGAATAATCAATGTTATGTGCAGTAACCTTTAGTAACCAATCAAATTTCACCTTATTAGTTCAGAGTGTTTGCAATATTAAAAAAGGATTGCCAATATTATTTATAGAGGTGGAATATTTGAACCTGTTTTTCCATCAAACATGTTGCCAAAAATGTATTCACTGCATTAGTTTAACATAGAATGATACAATATATAAAGTTTATAGAGACTTACCACAAGAAGAGCAAATAGGATAACTCCACAACTCCATACATCAGCTCTACGCCCATCATACTTCTCACCCTAAAAAAAATATAATTGTTTAGTTATTGGCATGAACTAGTGTGCTAAAAGCCCACTTGATCCAATCTGTGAAACTCCACATTCATTCAGGAAAACCAGGAAATAAATATTTGATATATATAAAAGTGTTCACATCAATTGGGTTAATGCAATTGATTAAATGAATGCAAATTCAACCAGTAGATGTCACTAGCAGCAGTACACACGCACAGCACAGCACAACACGTCACCTTTTCACTGATCAGGAGGAGGAGGGGGGCTGCCCAGTCTTCTCTCCTCTGCGCTCCCTCTCCTCTCTGGCTGTGCCTGTGTCTGTGGATGCTGCAGAGTGATTTCAGTTCCCACGGACAAGGAGAGAGAGGGATAGATGGCAGTTCATCTATCTCTCTCTTCATTGCTAATACCAACAGGGTATACAAAAGGGTGTTGGCATAAGCAATTATACAGATCAGATGGGAGATTCAGTCGTGGGCGGACCTCACAACTGACAGCTAATGCACCAAAACGCGCATTCGGACCATAAGACGCAGGCACCCCCTCCCAGATTTTGGTGTGAAAAAAGTGCGTCTTATAGCCAAAAATACGGTACATTCTTTTTACTGACAAAATAGTTTCCATACATATTAAATGGCAAAGGCCTGGTCCACACCTATTCATTTTACATCCTTTTATGCGTTTTCAGGTGTTTTAATGATGAACATGCCCATTGGATATAATGTCAATTTGGATATGCTTAACATGTGCTACTGAACTTTAAAATAATCAGCATTAAAATAATAGATATAATAGATATAAACCAGGCCTAAACACTAATGAGAAGCGTCATGAGGCATTCCCATGAAGTTTTTGGACCCCCATAGGATTAAGATGGGGGGCCAAAGTGTGCAAGCACCGACCCTCAGGACCCTTTTGGGTTCCTGCTGACTGTCAGAAGCCTGGAAAGAGCCAGTGTAAATTAAGCCTAAGCAGACAACTCATTCAAAACCATATCTCTTAAGAACTTATAAGTAGCAGTAACTAAGTAAATCCACACTTTGCATTTATCAATTTAGGAGGTCAAAGAGGTACTATTAAGGTGGCCGATGACCTGTTGCACTATATAAAGCTTTAGCTTAAAAAAAACGAAAAACTGATGGGGAATGTGCTTATTGGGTATTTACTAGGCAGTTGAAAACTGCCCGTGTAAATCAGCCCTAACATTTGGTATCATTAACACCTTCACCGCTAACATCACCAAAATCATGTAACTATTATTTGATATCTTGTATGTCCACTTATTATTTACTGTTTCAGCAACCAGTGTTTCTGAAAGCATCATGTACTACCACCATGTTTCCTTATCTAATGCATTTAATAATAAGTAACATGATCCTTCAAAATTAAATGCTGCACAAGAAGACAAAGACACAATTAGCAGGGAATGAGTGAACGCCTATTTATTTATTCTCAATAGAGAAAACAACAATTTCAAATGCCCAACAATATCTTTCTGAAATGTTAATTAGTCTAAGGACATTCAGTCTTGAACTAACTAGTGATTTTGGCACTTCATGCACCAACATGCAGGTGCATCTCATAAACAACATAAACAACAAAACCAGAGCATTGCAATCTTGTGGCATTTCAACATGACTACATTAGAGACCACCAAAGGCTGGTCCTTCTTAGGAGATAAATATTAGCATAGCTATCCTTTCCAGAATATTTTCTGAGCACATATGAGTTGGTATTGGACAATATGTGGTTGGAACAGTATGTAATTGAGAGTAATGACCAATATCAATAGACATGGAAGGCCACCATTGCTGAATACATGAATGGATACTAGTTCACAGGGCGATCTTAGCACTGGTACCTAAATTACAGCCCAAACACATAACAAAGCTAGCCCTCCTATTGACCACAACACATATCTTCTGAGTTTAGGTAAAGGTTATTTTCAAAATTTTCATTGCTGAGCAAGAATTAATGTTTTAGACAGCAGTTTTGGTGTGTTTGAAAATTTAGCTTAAGGCACCATTGACACAGGTGCTCGGTGGGCATTCAGAAACACCCTCATGAAATTCCTAAAAATCTCCCTGGGGATGCCTAATGTTGCATCCTCTGGCCTGCTGCCAATGGCTTAGAATTTAGTATAGCAGCTATAGCGGCCACAGTGGGGCTTGTAGCCCACCTCCTGACTGACCTTTCTTTTTTTCCCTCACTGTTCCCGCCACTTACCCTCCTGAATGATTGGTATTCTGGAAACCAGCTCAGAGTGATAAAATTACTGGAATCCATAATCCTAAACTGGACTCGGCTAAAGGATGAATGATGAGAGTTGATTGACCTCACCGTGCCACATTTTCTGTCTTACGCAATCCAACAGAGTTTAAACATGTTTCCGAAAATATATAATAATAAACACATATAAACCACCTCCCCCCCAAAATGTTATCTGTAATCATGAAATAAATGATTACAGATTATAACATGGAATGAGTATTGGTTTCCTATTCACCCCTTACTCATTCCAAAACCATTAACCCCAGCGCTGCAACAAGCACATTAAAAAATTAAACACAGTAAAATTATGTTATCTGTAATCATGAAATAAATGATTACAGGTATCATGGAATGAGTAACCTGTCAAACCTTTAACACCTACCCTAAAGCAGCCAACAATTACAAACAAATAAAACACACTTTTACCTTAAAAAATACTCACATACACCTACATCTAATATACATAACAATTTCTTACACTAAATTTGTACATCACAAAATACCCCTTCTATATTTATATGCAATTAACGTTTCCCATGCAATTGACAACAATGATGTCATATGGGCATTTTGTTTATCAACATTGGCCCCATGTGATGAGAGGGATCTCCTCCTCTCCCGGAAGCCTGCAGCAGTGGAGTGAAGCAGTTGCAGACGCCGGATCAGGTAAGCCGGCGATGCAGGGAATCTCTCAGGGGCGGACGAACCCAGTTCGTTCAGTGCACTTTTTGCACGTCCAGAATGAACGAGCTGGGTTCGTCTCAACCGCTAGGGAGGTTAATAGCTGTTGGTTATGTTATGTTTTTATCCTATTGATTTTGTTGAAATATTGAATTGTTGAGCTTGTGGTTTTATCTGTAATAATTGATAGTAATTATTAAATATTTTTTTAAAAATCTGTATAGGATTTTGTAATTGGCTATGTGTAGGTATTTATGTATTGTCGGTTTGTGCTGTTATCTGTGATAAGTGATGTCATTATTACATTATTTTATTGTAGTTTGAAAGTGTTTGTTTAACAATTATTGCCGTGCTAGGGTTAATGGTTTTGGAAGGAGCACTCCATGTTATTATCTGTAATCATCTATTTTATGATTACAGATAAAAGTGTACCCTGTATTCAAAATCGCTGCAAGAATGGGAGCTAGGATATGGGCCGGATGAACAGGAGTGGATCGAGGGTCACCACTAACGTACTTCGATCACCAAACTATCAACCAAAAAAAAAACGAAATGTCCCATCACCTTTTTTCCATGTCTTAGTACAATTTTTTGGGTCGATCATACTAGGTGGGCAGGAATCGATTCCCATTCAATTGACCTCAGCAGATCAATTTTTTGGTCGAACTGAAAAATACGTGTATGGCTACCTTTACCCTTCAATCATTATTTAATGTACACTGCTACAAAACATTTTGGCGTTCTATAAATTAAAGTTAATATTAAAAACACAGGGTCACTTCCCTGCATATTCTGCCCAACTCCTTCACACTAAGTATTATATAAAATTAAGGTGGGTTTCAATTATGTTGTATTCATGTATATGTAATCAAAGACCCCTGCACAACTTACCATCATGTAATCTTAGGTAAGGATATGTCTATTAAAAGAACATACTATCAAATACTTCATATATACAATACCAGCAACAGAAGCATTTAATGTTATTACAACTTACTTTATACCTACAGTTAAAGGGTCCTGAAATTGCATTGGGACTGTGACATGCAAATCTGTTGAGTAAAGCAGGGACCACACATGTAGATATGGGGCAGATCGATGGCCGCTTGAAGCGCTTTACGCGCTCACGGCCATCCCTGTTTTCGTGCGGGACCAATATATCCTCAAAATCAGGAATAAGGGGCATGACTGTAAACCACGGTCGATGTCCATTGCTTTGCAATTGTCTCCATGCAAAGCATTGTCGGACCTGAAGACTCAGCACTACTGTGTCTCCAGCTTCTTCGATATCGGGTGACATCATCCCGCTGCTGCAGGGAACCTCGATCGGCTCCTATATCAAGCCGTGTGCAAAGGCTTTGCCTATGCTAGTACAAGTAGGGTTTCAGAGCTGCTGAAGCTCAAAATGAATAAAGAGTTACAGCATTTGGAGTTCTCAGCTAAGCAATATAGACACATTGTCTTCAGAAGGAGTAGTATATGTGCTGATTACCTGAACGGCTACACCACATGCCTTCAGCAGTTTGTTATGCCAGTGTGCCACCACATGTCATATCAGTGTTACTCTACGACCATATGGTGTCTCCTTGCAAGACACATAAAATACACAGTGTCTCCTCTTCCTGATCCTTGCTGGCAGCTCAGCAAATTATAGGCAAGATAGGAAAATCATTCAGCCTTATAAAACATATTATTCACTATACCAGCTCTGACCTAAGCAAGATAAAATACCAAATACAAACTAAATACAGAATATTAACATTATCTTCCAATGATTAAAATACAGTACCAAATGCATTTTGTATCTGTGTGCTTCACAACTTTATATTAGTTGATATCATTCATTTTTTTGAGTGATGCACAAGGCATGTTTAACATATGCAAAAATTTCACAATATATCGACTGGGTCTGTTCACTTGAAAATGCATGAAAATGTATGTCAATAAACAAAAGTGTTTAGATGTGAACTGGGCCTTACTGTTTTAAAGGGTGTTGGACAAAGAAAATATTTCTATTATATCCAATGGGCCTGTTTGCATGAAAAACCACAACAATTCATGTCCGTGCACATAAGGCGGAAATGTGTGACCCAGGCCTACAACAGAGCAGACCAGAACAAGTGATTTTGTGATGTGGTAGGTTAACTATTTCCAAGTTTACCTTCATAGAGAACTATCCAACGAACCTTACTCAATTTTGTTTTTTGCTTAGCATAGCCCTTTCTACAATAGTACCTCTAGCCAAAGCTATGGAGTAACTTTGTTTGCATTTTCCCATTTATTGAATAAGCTTTGCAGTGTTTCCTATTTACAGCTATAAATGGCACAAGGTAATCATACAGTCAAGCTCTCTAACTTTGGATTGAGTGACTGAATTTACACTCTTAGCATGGCTGGCCAACTATGTCACACATATGTTGACTGAGGTTATTGGCTGACCCAGTTTTTCAATGGCTTGGTTCCAATGTAACCTAATCATGCCTGCCAAAATGGGCACATGTGTAATTCAGTATTCAGCCAAATTTGGTTTACTGCGGAAAAAGAAAAGAAACACTAGAAGGATTTAGCCATCTGTGTACCTTTTGTGTCCCACTGACCAGTTATAAGCTAATACTGTAACTGGAAAAAAATGTTCAAGAAATATTTATAAATGAATTCTACTTTTTCTTGTATAAAGAAGGCTATTCTAAATGCAGCTTCAGTTGTTATGCATCATATGCATCCAAACTGCCCATATTTTGAAATTAATTTAAAAAGGGAAACTATTGTACTGTATTTATAGATATATTTGTTTTCATCACTTTTCAAAAGAAGGTCACCAATGGTGGCATTGTATTCTTCTCCTTATACTACTTATACTAAAAACCATAACTCAAATTAGTTAACATTTATACATTTTGCTTGCTCATGTAAGATGGCAAAGACATAGAATGTTCTATCTATATGAACACTGCAAAGTAAAGTCTAGCTAACTGCATACACTGCACTACAGCAAATGTATTTTTCTCAGTTTTAGACTTAATTAACATTTTTAGACTGTGTGGGCATGGGGTGTAAAAAAAAAATAACAGGCTTAAACCACTGATGATGATCATTTGCCAAAACATCATTTTCAGTAGTAGCAACCAATAAAAATGTAATGCCTGGATCCAGGACGCAGGCTAAGAGGAGGGCAGCTTGACCCAGGGGACTGGCCTGGGACGTCAGGATGAGATTAGTGGGCGTGGCTTAGGGTAGGGGTCTTAGGAGTTTATTTAACCCGGCCAAACAGGAGGTGCTTCGGACCGGGATCGTCACCCACCCTCCCTTTGTTTTTGGATTGCTGTATTTGTATTTTCTTGTTTGCTGTATATCTGTTTTTTCTTTTGTCACAGCAGGGTGGAAGCTCGGCAGTGCCGCAGGTGTAAAATGGATCTTGGGAAATATATATGGTTAAAAGTGTTGGCGGGGCTTATGCCCCAGTTATGTCACTCTCTGGAGTGGAAATTTAAAGGTACCCAACGAGCAGTATTGAAGAGCTGTGGTCGGTACAGTTGGGAAAGAAGGTGGAATGGGTGGCACTGTCGAATCATTCCTGTAATTTAAATAAATATTGGTTGGTTGGCTGTGGCCAAGTTATTTTGTACTTTTGCACATTCTTATATAAAGTTTATTTTCCAAAGATAATCCCGCCTCTGTCGTTATTTTAGGTTATGCTTGGGTTTATGTACAAGGGACAGGGTCTCAGTTATCCATGGGTCATGGATCATTCATGTGGCTAAAATAGTGTACTTTAAAATGGAATGCACAACATGCTTTGTAGATTATTAAAGTGGAGATGTTTTCTGTTAAAACACCTACCTATTTTGGGGTACGGTTAGACATACTTCTCAGATGACATGGAATTGTACCAGGTAAAGTTAGAAAGTGCTTTGCCTAATGACTGAGGTGCCAAATTTTATTGCAGCACTCCCATTTAAAACATCCCTCATTTATTCTACAAAAATTGTATAACCAAATGGTAAACACAGTGCCTTCTTGGTAAGTACACCCCAAGGATGCTTTCATAAAGGGAAAAAGAACATGGCCCAAGTACGCTAGCTCTCTGAGCCACTCATGTGTTTATGTCACAGGAAATGAGAGGGAAGTAGAATATTAATGGAAAGCCAGAAGTCAGTCAACTTACCTTGATCACCTCAGGGCATGCATAGTGAGGAGACCTGGTCACATGGGAGTAAGGCATGAAAAAAACGACAGGAGAGGGAAAGACAGAGAAAGAAGAGGGGTGTTAACAGCAGGATAAAGTGAAGAATTTGTTTAGTAGCTTTGCTTTCCTAAAGTAAGTTAGAATTTTTCAGAAGACATACATGGGATGTGGCATCAGTGAGCATGTCAGTTCTGATGCAACAACTTAATGGAGGTGATATGTATGACAATCTCCTATGTCAAGTTTGAAACCTTTACAGCCTGTAAAATCCACCATAATTAAATATTGTGTAATGTGTGTGTGTATATATATATATACCTACATACTGTTTAGGTACAGACAGTGGCCTTAAATCAGTTAAGGACGAAACAGGTAGTAAGAATACTTTTTTTTAAAAAGGAAAGTGAAATCTCCTCCTTGACTATTGTCCTGGAACAAATATTCCTGTATATTGAACAATCTGAGGTTGTTTTACTAAAGTAATAACAAAAATATGAAGGTATAGTTTAAAACTTACCAGAAGAGAGGTAATTGTAAATATTTTAACAGGGACAAAATTTTCAGTTACAGCCATCTATTAAGAGATGAAAATCTCTGGCTTTTGTGTCCCCAAGGCAGGAAATACATTTCTGAATAGTTCAGCTAAACTTCAGCTAAACTATTTATGAATCCTTGCAGTGGAATGCCAGCAGGAGGCACCGGTAGTGAAGATTTGGGTCTGGTCATAACTAGGCAAGGGTTAACAAAATGTTTAGCTTGAAATCGGGTTTATTAAAATTTTTATCCAAAAGTCTGTAATTAATAAAGAATACATACAATAAAAATACATTTACTACCTTATGCTGTTATGTACATGTACTCACCCACAGCTGGTCTCAAGTAAACTGTCGCCGACCTGCAGTGACGCCATTCCGAAATCTGCTATCCTTATGTTGTTTTTCTCATCTAACAAGAGGTTTTCAGGCTTCAAGTCTCTGTGGCTGATCAGGTACACAAAAGTGAAAATGTGTATTACATTTTATCTCTGACAAGTTTTTTTTAGCTATATTTGTATTATTTGTGTCAGCTAGTTTAAAGCTTCCCAATACAACAGCTGGACCCTCAAAAAGAGTTCATGCATATCCGTATGTGCCCCATTTTTGTAAAATCACATTGTGTTGCCCTCTCCATTTTTTCATTTACCTACTAATAATGTCTGCATAGACTTCTCTAGAGCTGCTCCAGTTCTCTGAAATTTTCATCCTCATCTCATTAGGCTTTTTCCTATACTATATATTACTATATATAATATTATATATTACTATATAATAAAATTAATTTACATTTAAATGAGCAATAAAGACCCACCTTTTCCAAACCCACGTAACCATTCCTTCCTTCCTCAGGGCTTGTCTCCATTAATGCGATTTGCCGCGGTTGTATCCGCGCGGCTGCCGCCCCTCCGACCGCATCCATAGGCAAACCATCAGCCAGGCTCCATTGGTGCGGCTGAGTGTGGATGCGGTGCGGATGTGGATGCGGTTCCGAACGCTAGCTACAGCGTTCTCATGCGGAAACCGCAACCGACCACATCCTTTCACATGGGGGCTGCCCAGAGTCTTCATCCGAACGCACGGACGTATGCATGCATCCGCATGAAAACAGCTTAGGGTGCCGGTGGGAGCGGCTGCAGCCGCAGCAAATCGCACCGGTGGAAACAAGCCCTAAGCTTGATTGGGCAGAGTCATTTCCTTCCACTATGTCATAGTTTGCATTTGTCTGCTCTGCTTCTTTATTAGTGGTGTCAGCTACATCCCCTATGTATTGCACATGTTGGTGCTTTATATATAGAAAAATAATAAAAGAAATAAAAAAAACTCTCCATATAACTTAACCAGTTAACTTAACCAGTATATCACATCAGTGCTGCACACCTGATATCTCACTGGATCAGTGACTAGGAAGGAGAGCTTCACAGTTTAAATGCACTGACTAAAGGCCCCCATATACCTTACAATCTTTTCATACAATTTCTGTACAATCATATTTTGTTCTACCAAAACCATGTAATATGAGGAGCTTTCTAATCCTTCAAATCACTATGTATTCTATCAGAGAGGCCACTATACTACAAAGTTGTTGGTAGATCTAATGGAGATTGTATGGATCAATCTTAACCTTCTGAGCGCACTGCCCGTATCGCGCCGTTTACAACGGAGCGATAAGGGCGATCGAGGCAGTGTACAGAGTACACTGCCTGCTGTTTCCGGCATGTCGCCGGAGCTCTACACGCAGCTGCTGTCATTACTGACAACAGCTGCGTGAGAGAGAAAGCCCGGAAATGCTGCAGGGATGTAGACAATCGCTGCAGCTTTCCGGGGAGGCATAGGGTCTCCCCGCCGCCAGCTTCCCGTGCGGTTGAGAGGACCCTGTTCACCGAACGAACAGGGTTCGTCTCAACCGCTAGGGAGGTTAAGGTGTATGGGGGGCTTTAAATTTTAGATCCCATACAGAACTTGAAATATTCCACCATAATAATGAGGGCTACCGCAGCCAACCTCTCTAAAATGCCTACCATTTATAGCAGTCTACTAACTGTCTGAATTGTCACACCGATGGCCTGACTCTCAAATACTTTGATATACAGAGGAGCTCATGGTTGACCTACTGCAGGTAAAGTGTCATTCTGTGACTTTAAATTAAGCCAAAATCATTGCCCATCTGCCACATTTAGTATGAAATTTGTTATGAGATGGTATGAGATTAACACATGGCACTATGCGTTATGGCCAGACATCCCCACTTTGGTCTTGTTTGTCTAAGCAAAAGGTATTGTGAACTGTGCTGCACTGTTAGGGAGGAGAGGCAACTTGTTTAGTCTTTTTGTAATTTGTACTGTGAATTTCTTTAACTTTTAACATGATGTGTCCTGTAGACTGTAGATGTAGCTGTTTTGTAATTTCTCTAAACATTACACATTCTGACTTTGGTAAATGGTAAATTTGCTGGGACTTCCACTCCTAGGAAGAGTGAACTGTCTAGGAGTTTTTTTTTACTTGAGAATAAACTCTCCCAACATAGTTTAATGGATTTCACACATCACTGTGTGGTAATATGATCGATCAATGTTGTATAGACAGTTGATATTTAAAGTGGAAACAAAAATTTTAAAATCAAACAAAAGTTGATACCATATGGCTAGCTTTAAAATAGCTTGTATATGGGCATATAACCCTTCATAGATTGATGGACAGGAACCATTGCTTCTTCAAGATCATTAATGAAAGCTCCAGACCTATTCATGGCTCAGGGTAACTTTTTACTGCAAAATCAGTAATTCAAGTCAAATTTGTGGTAGCTCCAGGCGATCCAATGACAAGATGCTGGGCTAAGAAATTAAGAATGAGGGGCTTTCCAGCACAAGCAACCCCTGATGTCCACATCGTTATTAGTGACAACACAGCTATGATCGGGTGTCTTTGCCTATGCCTGTGTTTTGTAGCAAATGACATACGCCTGTGACCTCACATCAACGACATGCGCCAGGGAGGAATTGGTATGGTGGTATGGTTTGGATGCAAAATTGAAAATCTGTTAAAAAATAACTGCAAAGTGGGGTGTGCATAATTATTCAGCCCCCTTTGCCCATAGACATTGCCTGATGAGTGCTAATGACTAAATTACACCTGTGTGTAATCTAATGTCAGTACAAATACAGCTGCTCTGTGACGGCCTCAGAGATTGACAAGTTCATAAATTCTTTTTAAAAAATTAACAAAAGCTGTACCAAATGATATTTCTCATTCTTGTGAAACAAACTTTCTTCAAAGTCAAAACTATCGTCTTGGTCCAACTCTTCTTCTGCTACGGCCTCTTCCTCTCCTGCAGCCTGCAACAGCTTCTCTTTTCCTGGACTTAACTTTTGGTTCAACATCAACCAGCAAAGTATCAAGGGGTAAGCTGTCTTACCAGACAGCTTACCCCTTGATACTTTGCTACCGAATAAAGTATTGAATGTTGTTGCCCCGTATGCTCAAAGTTTCATTTTGACAGCTTTCAAATGTGTATTCATGCTTACCATGACCCCTGTGATGGTACTGTGTACCTGAGTCCCATTCTTCAGTTCTACTGTCACAGTCTCATGACTCAATTTCATCAGTAACCTGACTAGCTTCATGACTGCTCACGATCAACACACCGTGATCTTCTCCACACAGCGTCTCACACTTATCGGTTTGCTGGAATTATACAGCACAAACCCGACTTCTAATATAATGAAACACACAACTGAAGCCGGTGTTGCACCGGAAGGTTGTCTAAGAGAATATTGGGAGCAACAACCCCATGAAGTCCAAAGAACACACCAAACAGGTCAGGGATAAAGTTATTGAGAAAAGCAGGCTTAGGCTACAAAAAGATTTCCAAAGCCTTGAACATCCCACAGAGCACTGTTCAAGCAATCATTCACAAAAGGAGTATGGCACAACTGTAAACCTACTAAGACAAGGCCGTCCACCTAAACTCGCAGGCCGAACAAGAAGAGCGCTGATCAGAAATGCAGTCAAGAGGCCCATGGTGACTCTGGACGAGCTGCCTCTCCATCTACAGCTCAGGTGGGGGAATATGTCCATATGACAACTATTAGTCGTGCACTGCACAAAGTTGGCCTTTATGGAAGAGTGGCAAGAAGAAAGCCATTGTTAACAGAAAAGCATAAGAAGTCCCGTTTGCAGTTTGCCACAAGCCATGTGGGGGACACAGAAAACATGTGGAAGAAGGTGCTCTGGTCAGATGAGATTAAAATGGAACTTTTTGGCAAAAATGCTAAACTCTATGTGGGGCGGAAAACTAACACTGCACATCATTCTAAACACACCATCCCCACTGTCAAATATGGTGGTCGCAGCATCATGCTCTGCGGGGTCTCTTCAGCAGGGACAGGGAAGCTGGTCAGAGTTGATGGGAAGATGGATGGAGCCAAATACAGGGCAATCTTGGAAGAAAACCTCTTGGAGTCTGCAAAAGACTTGAGACTGGGGCAGAGGTTCACCTTCCAGTAGGACAACGACCCTAAACATTAAGCCAGGGCAACAATGGAATGGTTTAAAACAAAACATATCCATGTGTTAGAATGGCCCAAACATACCCCAAAGGACTGGCAGCTGGAATAATGTATGATTTTCGTTCTACTTCTCATGTGTACACCTTATTGTATTGGTCTTTCACATAGAATTCCAATAAAATTGATTGTGGAAAAGTTCAAGGGTGCCATATACTTTTGCAAGCCACTGTATGTATGGCTATTGTTTCTGCATTGTGGATTAGATATAGGAAAAGGTTTCCAACTGAATTTTAAGCTATTGAACTTTGAGCTTCCTATTATCAGGTTGATCCTTTACCATGTGAATAGTGTAAATGTAAAAATCATATAATATTTTTCTGTAAGTACAGCATGAGTAGCCGGTGTTCAAGAGCTCTAAAGTTCACCACACACCTTCTATTTGTACAACTTCCTCTAGATCTTCCAACAATTTTGAAGTGCAAGGACCTTGTATACAAATTGACTGGATAATTTAAAAGGTCCTCAGATTTGATCGTTTAGGTAAAACAAAAAACTGAATTGTACAAAAAGTGAGAGGATGATCTTAGGTAAGCTGCTGATTAACCTGAATAAGGCTCATTTACATGGGCAGTTGGTTAATGCCCAGTAAACAAGCAAAAGTCGCAACAGTTTTCGGCTTTAGCCTGATAGACCTGTAATGGGGTAGTTTTTTTTTAATTGCAGACGCTTATGACAGGTATCTTGGTCACATCACTGCTCATGGGAAAGTAGAAACTCTGACTCACCATATGGAGTAGCTGTGACAGAAATCTAAAGCAGATATGATTTGTCGAAAGAATTTTCTAGCCTCCTTGGGAGTTAGTCGTCCCTTTTTAACCAGGTAGTCAAAAAGTTCTCCACCGGACACATGTTCAAGCACCAAGTATCTGAAAGAACAATAACAAAAGACATTTATATAGATATAATTGGAAATATGTATTTTGTATTTGACTTTCATAAACTCTGTTTTATCAAATACATACTAAATTGTGAAATATTGGATTTACAAAAGACAAACAACATGATACATTTGCCGCACCTACAGAATAAAAAATGGCAGAATCAACCTTGTGTTTCATAATATTTAGGAACATATTTATTACTTGGAAAAGTTAGCCTAACGACAGCTAGAGGAGAATATACTGTACTTTACTGTCACTGTTTTGACAGTAAAAATTTTAAAGCTGAACTCCAGTCAAACAAGTAAATATACAACTGATATAAATACTAAATACACCATATAATATTGACCATGGACTGCAAAAAAAACTTCCAAATGTATGCTGTGTTATCTGGCAAGAGCTTAGTAGCAGATCCTTTAATTTGCAAGGTAGGTCATCTATGGATCAAACCTGCTGTTTTAATGTTGTGACCGATTAATGAACAGTTTTGATAAAAAAGTAATAATAGATAAAAAAGCCCTGTTGAAATTATTTTTAATTACAATATTTATGACACAGAAAAGGGAGAGCACTATGCATTACTGATTTTATATGGTGTTCACGTGGGGCGACAGATCCCTTTCGCCCCAAAGCTCGGTCGGCCAGAGAACGGACATGTCCGTAAATTTCTGGCCGATGCCATTAGCTTGAATAGGGACCGGCGTCTTAAGTGTTAGGCCATTGTCCCTGAAACCAGTATGCAAACAGATAATTGTAATTGTGCTCTGACTTTAAAGGCAAAATGTCAGGTCCAAGGTCAGTGGCTCAAAAAAGAGTGCATGACTACCTCAAGTCAATTATGATTTTCAGAAATAATTCAGTAAATAGCAACTCCTATATTTCTCTTGGTATGTGTAACTTCTAAATTAACCTTCCTCTACCCTTCCTTTTACTTCCTGCACTGTCACACCTTTGATAAATGTTTGAAATCAACAGAGTTAAACCCCCATACACATTATGATTTTCGTATGAATTTTGGCCGATCGACCAGCATGGTCGCTTGGGGTGATCGATCGGGAGAAAAATTTGATGCGAATGCAGAGAGGCGTCGGGCCTGTGCGTAAATTTTGGTCGATCTGCTATTAATTAAAAAGTGTCGGACCATAACATTTTAAGTGAAAATCGAGAGACCCGATTGGACGAAAAATCGGTCGGGAGAAAAATCGGAACGTGTATGGGGGCTTAAGCCATGTTTTTGTCCTTTGCAGTCTCAACTTGGAGCTGGAACTAGTGACTGGAACAGCCAAAAACCAACCACTAGCCATATGGAAAGGCAGGAAGGAGGATGAGTTATGTGCTTCCCAATACCAAGATTTCGTTTTCTGACAAACAGGGAGGCAGCTGAAGATGGTCTATAAGATCGGGATGTCATGTATTAGGATCTCATAGAACTTTTCAGCATATTAACTCAGCATCAATCAGGCAGATTTTAGCTTTCTTCTTATAGTCTACAACTACAAGGGGCAAAAGGGGAGTGTTTAGGGTTCACTACCAGCAAGCGCCTCACCACATCCTATGTTTATTAAGGTATGTGTTAATTGGAATGAACTTAACTCCAAAAGGAGGGGGGGCCAGTCCCTGTGGATTTTTAAGGTGAGAAATACAATAGAGTTCCGGTCAGACGAATGAGATCAACATATTTATTTATCCATTTGTGACATATAAAATGTACATACACTTGAAAAAACATTTCCGTCTCGTCTGGTCAGTCAGTCAAGGCAATACTATGTCCAAATAGCATTGTCCAGTTTTAAAATCCCAACAATCAGCGGTCAAAGCTGTATGCTACCGCCTGTTAGTCTCCAAATTCAGAAAAAAGGCCATCCCTATTGGCAACCAGTTGTATCCGACGCGTTTCGTCCTGTACAACTACAAGGGATTTACGGTAAGCTGGTTGTCACAAACCCCCCACCAACAGCAACCAGTCTCCTCGACACTTCTTCACAGTCGCAGTCCCGGTCCCAGCCACTGGGAGCCCTCGGACTGCCTTCCTCACTGTGAACAGGCCAAAAATGGAAAACCGATTGGTTGGCGGGGATGTGAATGCAATACAGTATACAATCTCCATGCAATCTCGGTGATTGTATATGTATATATCTCGGTATCACTGCCACCAGTCTGGAAAATGAGCCAGACGTCTCCTAACTAAACTATCCCTGTGGGAGAAAAAGTTAATTCAACATAAAAATCTAGAAATAACAATATCTATCACTAGGTAGCGTCTCTCCAGTAGCTTAGATTCTTTGTGGGTCATTCAGAACAGATGCAGACTGAAATTATTAAAAATCATTTATTTTAAAAGATAAAATCATGCATAAAAATATTAGAGAAAAAGGTAACAAAACTAACAATGGAACAGAGATTTTCAATAGTAAAAATAGACGGGGTAAAAATAGAAAAAGAGAACTTGTCTGAGGAGTCAAGAGTTTACCAGAGACGTGTCCTTAGAAATGAGTCCAAATATTGTAATCCAGTGGTCCAATTCTGAAAGCAATTCCAGGACAAGACAAAAGACTTCAAGAGTTGAGACCAAAAATTCCAAGACAAGACATA
>CM070038.1:72422785-72443328 GCA_036250615.1 Ptychadena robeensis
GTTAACGGTTTTTGATGAGCTGAAACATTTAAGTGTGACAAACATGCAAAAGAATAAGAACTCAGGAAGGGGGCACATAGTTTTGCACACCACTGTATATACACATTATTTCTACACATGTTGACTTCACCAATTACCATTGACAGAACAAATTGGGACAGAGTTTACACATTTTTGGAAATATATTTAAGTGTGTATATAAAATTTTTCCTGTGTACCAATGGTAATACAATAGTTGCCCTGAGGAGCACTATGCTATGTCATGTAAAAAAACAAAACAAATCAATATATCTCTGCCTTTTAAGGCATCAGGTATACCAGGGGTGTCAAACTTAAACAGCGGGCAAAAAATAAAAAATTGGACAAAGTCGTGAAACAACTTTGTGGGCCAAGGGGCAGGGGGTTCCGTTTTTCCAAATAGCAGGGAGCTAATTAAATACATAATCATTTTCATTGAATCTCATCATTATACACCTGATTTAAATGTTAGCTTTTTTATATATAAAATATGTATGTAAACATGTTTTTATTGCATTTAATATCTCATTTGGGCAGGACAATTTGAGTACTATGGCATTTAAAAGGAATCATTTATCTCTTACAGTCCCCCTCCTCTCTCTCCTCTTGTCAGCATCGATCAAAACTATATATTTCTCTTGCCTGACAGTTTGACGATCATATACAGAATAGGCTCCATGTACTTCAAGGCCCACATGACTACACAACATATTTCATACAGTACAGGTCTGCCCTTTAGGTTCCTGCTAGTTAATAGTATTTATATGAATTTCCAGGGGACATTAATAATGTTTTACCCCATCCCAAGGGTTGCACATATTAATGAATGTTTCTTTTTGACTCTTATTTAGGATTTTCATGCAAGCAAATAGATCAGCTATATCAGACCCTATACATGGCTGAGGCGAGCTGGTAGTGATTTCTATAACGGGTAACAACATTAGCTATTGTATTTCTTCACACTGACTTCTCAATCTAGGCATGTTTTACTTCCAATGAACACTGACAATTAGAATGTTTGCTCTAACTACAATAGGCATTCTTTTCCGCTTGACCACCAACACTGCTCATTATTTCTTCCACTGATCACAAGGCATTTTTCCTCCCTAGGTGCTCTTGGGTAACTCCCTACTGACCAGGGGCCTTTTTAAACCAAAACACTGGAGCATTTGTTTCCTCCTACTAACCAGCAATGTAAAGGGCATTATGGTACATAATACTGTCTATCTTAAGCCATACACGCCTTGATTTTTGAGTGCATCTCACGAAAATCGAAACCCCCATAGCCTGTCCGCATGACCGAAAGTGGTCAAAATCAGGCATGAAGTTGATCAAGCCTTGATTGGTCATGTCCGTAAATTTGAGTCAATTGGACAGGTATTTACGCCAATGCAGGTAGTTACGCTAATGAAAAATGCAGACGGGCTTAAACCGCATCTGCAGCAATATTGAGTCTGCATTTTGAATTAATAAAAAAAAAACAAGCAAAAAATACAAAAATTGTGATATGTCTTTTGGTACATTGAAGATCTAACGAAATATCACAAATCTGTTTTTTGTTTGGTAAAAAAACTTTTTTTTAAAGAAAAATGCAAGCGGAGTTGTCATAAGCAAAAATATATATAAATTTGTAGTATTCCATTAGATTTTTATTGTACCTAATGAAATATCAGAAATGTATTATTTCTTTTACTTGTTAATTTCTTTATTAATGAAAAACGCAGTCTGACTTTCCATGGAAAGTCGTTACTCTGTGCACAAGCATGCAATGTGTATCGATGGAGTCTAACATTGATCACACTATGAGGTAGTGCTAGCAATCGATGTTAGACCCCTTATCAATATGATCATTTCACAGATCGATCAGCATTGTGATCAATCGTGCAATTACCTGTCCATGTATGGCCAGCTTTACTGCTCTGTTGACTGTTGTACATTACACTGTCCTGATTGCTATACTCTATATAATGTGTAATACCTTATATAGACGTAGCCTCTGCACTACATACACTAATGTATAGATTTGTTGAGTATTACACCCTGACCAAAATGTTCACTTTTGCTTATAGTCTTTTGTTCTAGATGTCAGTTACTTCAGTACTTCCCCTAAATCTCTAGTGTACTTGTCTCTTTTTTACCTTATTCGTTTCTACTGGAAGAATTATGCTCCAATTGCCATTCTTTTCTTGTTTAGAATGAAAATGGCCACCAAGGATACAGGCTGCCTTAATAAACTGCAAAAAACAGCTAGACACATTCCAGGTACATAAAAACAAATAGAAAAATCGTAACGTGTATGGGGGGCTTTACAGTTTGTTCATTTTAGAAACTATGTCTGACACATCCCTGGTGCATGAGCATACTGGGGACCACTGCTTTAATGCAGAGAGCAAGGAGCTCACAAACTTTTCTACTCTAGTGATAACTGTTATATAATAAAAAAAATGGTAAGGCTTTTCTTCCTTTTTGTTTTTTAGTGGATCTGTGATCAATTTAGCAGATTAATACTGAAATCTCACAATTTAACAATTGTTAAAATATTGTTTAAATATAAAAAAAACATTTATATTCCATTTAAACATTTGACTACCGTATGTGTTACTATATATATATATATATATATATATATATATATATATATATACACACACACACACACACACACACACAAACAACAAATTACATTTTTAGAGGTTCATTTGTAAGCAGTACAGGGTATTCGAATGCTGAGTGCACATGGGTTTCCTGGGATGGAAATGGTATGTACAAGCATCTCATGGTTCATTCTTTTAGCTGCTTAGGTAAGAAGAATTGTATTAACACACATAGTGCTGAAAGTTTTACATTAGACAGTTTTTTTTTTTAGGAGAGGAAGTAATCCCAGCAATCCTAGAAGGGTTGGGTTGCTGAATCATAGTGGCTGCTGTTCCTGCAATATGTCCTCTTCAACCAGGTTTCCCTCAATATACTATAGAGTTTTAAAAAAATATTGTTTTTCCGAAATCTAAAGTATTAGAAAAAAATGGGGGCATTTATAATAGCAACGAAAGCTAATAACAAGAAAGCCTACACCTAACCACAATATTTATCTTTCTTATGAAGGACACAGTATTGATATAAGCCAACATGCCATTTAGGAAACATATTTTAATTATGGAAAATCTGTACTGTTCTATGTTCTATGTTGAACATTTCCATGTCCTTAGATGACCATGCCCAGAGCCTTCTCCATGCAGCAGCGTGCCATTTGAAAACAACCCAGCAAAAACAGACTAGGCAAAATAGGAGGAGACACTAAAATGCAGTTGACAAAAAGTATTTGCTACACAAAAACCTGAATACAAAGTAGACCTGATTTGATATAATTTTGATGTCATTATGAATTTGGAATCTTAGAAGAATGAGACTGCTTTATTTTTTGCAGCAGCATGATTCAATACATATACCTACACAGTTAACTACCCAGATATACATGAAGCAGTGAAATTAATGTCCAGAGGTATCCCAGCACACTGGCATTGCAATACACCACAATAAGCAGACATAAACTATTATTATATTGTTCAACTATTATGTTTGAATTATTGGGTTTAGATACATTTTAAAGTCTAACTGAACTTCCAGTTTGAAGCTATCTATCTATCTATCTATCTATCTATCTATCTATCTATCTATCTATCTATCTATCTATCTATCTATCTATCTATCTATCTATCTATCTATCTATCTATCTATCTATCTATCTATCTATCTATCTATCTATCTATCTATCTATCTATCTATCTATCTATCTATCTATCTATCTATCTATCTATCTATCTATCTATCTATCTATCTATCTATCTATCTATCTATCTATCTATCTATCTATCTCACTAGTTTACAGTCCACAGTGTAGAAACCTGCCACATCCCATTCTTTACTACTTCCTTATAAGTAGATAAGACAGACTGGATCATAACTATAGAGGGTACAATTTTTATAAATTTTTTTGCAGCAAAATTAGAAAAAAAAAACCTGTTCCCCCAAACACGCCCTGGGTACCAGGCTAGTATTCCAGACCTGCGGATTCTAAAGATTTTGAAGTTGATTACAGTTTAGAAGAGACAGGTTGGCAGTTGTTAACAGGTTTCAAAGTTAGTGTATCATATTTTTCTTCCACTATGAACATGACAAAACACAATGTTTGTATGAGATGGGGCTAGAAATTAACCACACTCTTGCTTTCTTGTATGCTCTTCAAAGGGAAGAAGTGATAGAAAATGCTGCCAGTGGTGTTATGGACAGAGAAAATAATCTATACCCAAGGGGTATAAGCTATTAACACCTGTGTAAAACATGTAACATCTTTATGGTACATCCAAGTACATCAAAGAAACTATTCTGAGAAAGCCACAGTAAAAAGTATCAAGATGTGTCTAACCAACGTCCCATTTTTACAACTCACAAACAGCATAACTGTGTTCTTAGCTAGTAAGATAGTAAAAAATATAGAACAAGCTAATATGTCATTATATTTTGTATTCTATATCCAAGAGCATAGTGTGGCAGCGACTCAAGAAGACAAACTACTGTTGCAGGTACTGCTCTTGTGTCTGTCCCCTATGGATTTTTGCAGGTAGCCTACAGGTTCCCTACTGAAAGCTACAGGGGACAGATACAAGAGCAGTCGCAGGTCTTATTATAAGATGCTCTTACATAAAGATACAGTTTCACACTAAGGTCTTTATTTTTTTTATTATACGTCGGGACCCCGTCCCGACGTATCTCACAGACATTGCCTGCTCGGCGGATGGTCTGTTTACACATCCGCTGGTGCAGAGGCTGAACGTACTCGACTACGTTCAGCCTTACATCTGTGGAGTGGCTCGGCACAGTGAAGACAGAGTTTCCGCCACGCAGGTAAGTCTATCTGCTACGTCGGGGACCCCCGCTAAGCATATATGCTTAGCGGGGGTCCCCGACGTAGCAGATAGATTTACCTGGGTCCCGACGTAATGGTAACATAGCCTAAATCAGATTTGGAGGAAATACAACACACACCCAACATATAACTCATATGAGACCCATTTTGAGGTTATATTTCTTGAGGATATTACTACCAAGCTAATGTTACGCTCACAAGTTATAGCAGATAATATATACCCAAAACTACCTTAAAATAACCACAAGTTCTCTTCCAGCACCCACCAGATTTATAACCACGGTTAGACTAGAATAGGGGAACAATGTCATTTTATGATAACACTGAAAGCTTGTGGACAACTACGCAATAGGGGCATTGCATCAACATTCAAAGAATGATTTTTCTTGTGCTGCTGTCTACATATAAAGGGGCAGTTCTCTGTTCAGTTTGATGGTAGTTTTAAAAGAGAACATTAGAACAGTTTCCAAATTGCCAGATAAAATTGAAACTTGTGCTGTAGAGTGAAACGATTATTACTAAGCCCCACAAAATAAAGGGTTCTCTTGAAAGGCTTTATATGAAAAAATACATTTGATTATTCTTATGCATTAATGTATATGATTGTATACACATATTGATTTATGTTTGCACAAAAGCCTTTTACCCGCTAGGAATGTATTCCTGTATGTGCCCTTAACCAAAAGTCATAAATATAATAGAATATGTTGAGCAAGCACCCGTTTTGGCAGGCCAGTTTCCTTATAATCACTTCTGAATATTTTATGTAAGCCTTTACAAAAGAAGAACAAGCGGTTATCATATGTTTCTGTAACCCAGCAAAGCATTAAAAGCAAGTTGCTTGTGATTTACATAACATCCAGATTACTAAGCAAAGAGCAGAAGTAGCGGCTGCCTAAAGCAGTGACAATGCATTCACTTCTCATGCCAAGGAATACAGATGCCCAAAGCTCCGCAAGCTGGTGAAAGCAAGGGAATGTCTGTAAATACCTACAAATATTTCTTATTTTCATAGACATCATGCAGCTTGAGAACGTGGGGATGCTCAATCAGCTTCAGGATAGCAATCTCTCTTTCCACCTGCCGGAGAAGAAATGAGGCACACAGGTCAATGTAAGAGAAATTTCTAGGATGAGATAATAAAGAAGTGAATTCGCTTATGTTTTCTGCTCTTTGGGTAAGACATTCCTTATTAAAAGAATATGGCATAAAATGCTAAACAAAAGTCTACATGAATGTATGGCAATAAAAATATAATAATAAAATACAATGGAAAGGCAAATGGAAAAGAGAAAATAAAGCAAAAAAATTACAAAAACACAATAGATATTTTGAAAATGTGGAATTATCTTTTAACCCCCCTAGCGCTTCTGACGGCTCCATCTCGTCCTGCACTTTCTTGTCAGTATTGCAGTTGATGAGACGGAGCCGTCCATCTAACCCCGGCATCAGCACATACTCACTGTTCTGTGCTGTCCTGGGGATCTGATGGTCTAAAGCTAGCCACACACGGTTCGATTTTGGTTTAATCGATGCTAGATTAGATACATTTTTTCATCGATTGAACGAAAATCGAGAAATGCCCACATGGTACGATCGACGATAATTGTTCAATGAAGGCAGAAAATTGAATCGAATTTTGATCGGACATGTTACATACATAACATAGACCACTTCAATCTGGAATTCAAAAGTTTCAATACCAAAATCGACGATTTTAGTAATATTTTGGAATCGAAATCTCACCACAATTGCAAACTCAATGTGGGGTGTATGTTGATGCGATTAAGATCGATTTTCGATTAGACGATTGAATTCCTCGATCTAATCGAACATCGATTGAACCAAAATTTAACCATGTGTGGCTAGCTTAGGCTGGCTTCACTGAAGCAAGCCGGCCGATATCACCCCTCTCCCAGCCCAATTTGCATATGAATGTCCCATTCATATGAATGCCTGATAATGCCCTTGTACATTAAAAACATTAAATTGCTGTTTAAAAATTTGACAATGAGCCTACAAAAACTAACATTATATTTGACTTTCATTGCATTAGATTTTAGCAGCAGATACAGTGGTTCCCATCCTGGGGTCTGCACCCTCCAGAGCGGGAGCGCTAGAGATTGAAGCGGGGGCATACCATCAGTGTGTGAGGGGAGGTGGCAGAGAGAGGCTGCTAGCTCAGCTCAGTGCTCTGCTATATCCAAACCAAAAACCAAAAATGAGAGTGGTAATCACAAGCTGGACTCAGCTGGTGAAATGTAAACAAGTAACAGCTCCATCTTATGCATTTTTTGCTCATTTTTACTAGAAATGGTGGAATTGCATTTTGCAAATGTATAAACAAGGGTTGTGTGCATGCAAGTTAGAAGGGAGGGTTGTAACATCACTTCCAGGAGTTGGGTTGGTGGGGCCTGTGTAGTCTTGGACTGCTCTAAAGCTAGCCATACACGTTCGGACTCCATGGCCGCTCGATCACCTATCCGATCGATTCCGGCGATTCTGCCGGGAATCGCAGGTGTGATCGATCGGCCAATTAAGAGTATCCGATCGCTGCATACCACCTTGTCCAACGGATTCCGGGACGATTCCGTGTCCGATTGTCCACCTCACAAATGGCAACTCCCCCTGATCTGTGCAGAATCGGATCAAAAAGACCAACATGTTGGTTCTCTGTCGGATCCGATTCTGGGCCCCTGAACGATCGGACGTGATCGATCGGACAAGATGGGCTGCACACGATTCCGGCACGATCGTTTCGCGTGCACGCGCCCGGAATCGATCGTGCCGTAATCCGGCCGGAATCCGACCCGTGTATGGGGGCCTTTAAGACATTAACAATGGGGTCTACAGTGATTGTTCCTGTTTAATGTTGAGTTTCTTGGTGTAATTTCTAAAAATATTTGTAGACAGGAGCAGCCATAATTCCAACTCAGTGACCTGATAGCAGAGAAAAGGGCTTGGCCATATTTTTAGAACAGATGACGCAGTTGTGAAAGCCACCTCTCATTGCAAACCCTGAAGGCAGTCAATGCATCAGTTGGGCAAAGCTGACGGAACAGAACAGTGTTGATGGAAGAGAAAAGCAAAGGCCAAACCTGGAAAGAAATGCTGCAGGCTAACAAGAGGAACAGATGGGCAAAATCCTAGAGTCAAGGTCCTATGTTCCTCGACAAAATAAAGGTTAAATAATATGTACTTCTTTTTACAACACACCGGCTTGTATCTTCTATATGCTTTGGCTATTTGTTTTGGATTGGATAGCATGCATTCACCAAGAAAAAGAGCTGGGGGTGGTCGAAAAAGGAGTACAGGATCAGGTAAGCAAATCTTCTTATCTTATCCTCATAGACATAAATTGGAAAGTAACAAGGGCTTTTACTTTCATTATCTTTCCTGCAGTGCCTTGCAGTGACCCTACAGTGCTGTGCAAGGGCTATAGGCTCTAAATTATAGGGGAGGACATTGGCATGCATATTACTGCACTACTTCAGAAACATAGCTTAAGGCCCCCACACATGTGGGGCGGGCACCCTTTGTGTGCAGGCCGTTACCTTCAATAAAGACGCCGGTCTCCATTGAAAGTAACGGCATCGGCTGGCATCGGCCAGAGAATATCGGACATGTCCGTTCACTGGCCGGTCGAGCTGTGGGGTGACAGGGATCTGTCGCCCCATGTGGGCACCCCCGATCAGCGGGCGATTTTGCCGCCGACTGCCGTCCATGAGCGTGCATGCCCCTCCGTCGGTGGCAAAATCGGCCGCTCATTGGTGCGTGTATGGCAGGCTTAATGGACCAATAAAGCCAAATGCAGGGTGCATTTTCCGCTGCAAGGTCCTATACAGCCTTTCCTCCCTGATAATCACCAGCTTATATAATAAATCCACAATGTATATATTTACAACCAATAAGCTTTGTTGTTAATGTACACAGAATGGAGTGTTCCAGTTTACTAATGGTTTTCAGCTCCAGGGCCAGCATTCAGCAGAATTCCACATGTTGCTGTAATGCATCAAAGGGCAAATTCATTTGACTGTTATGATAAAATAAAAAGTATAATTTTCTGAATGCCTTGTTACACTAGCACTGTGTCACTGTTTAAATGTCAAGCAGTGGCTATACATATCTTGTATACATGAAAGAAGGATTGGCATATAGAAAGTGACTTGCCCTTAAGGAAAAGTATTTAAACTACTATTAATTGTGAAACGGCAGATGTCATATATGACCCTTTATATTAAAATGCCTACTCTTCATGTCCATTAGTTCACACTTTTAACTTATTTTCATGAGGTTACTCCAATCTGCAGATATAGGATGATCCAATGATTGCTGAAGCATTGTATCGCCTACGTTTTTATACTAGGCTGCTTTATATATTTTTACCTTTTAAAGATCTGCCTACAGGAAAGAACATTGCACGTCAGAGCTACATTTCGTGACAAAAATGTAAAGCCAAATTCTTGTATAATTGAATTAAGGGTTTAGAGTTTGACATTTCAGTTTTAGGAGGCTTTTTTTCATGGTGAGGTCAAGGGTTAGGTTTGAGGAAGTTTTAACATATTTTGAAGCCTAACAATGCAACATGTAACTAAACCCAAAATACTGAGGTCTTCCAAGTAAAATCTTGACCTCTTTTTTTTACCAGCTTTCCTCATACACCTACACCCCAGAGCATCATGAGACATCTCTAAACTCCATCTTGTATGACTTTAACTAATCTGAAAGGGGAGAGCTTCACAGGATGTGGCCTGTACTATTTTGTCATTCTCTTCTGCTGTATTCTTAAGTCAGCCTAGGTGGCACCAACTAGGCCAAACCCCATATGGACATATCCAGTTCGGTTACGGACCACTTCCAACCACTGTACTAAGTTACACCAGGTCTGTCTTCAGGTGTTCTTTTCCATTACTCTGAGTTCCCAAACAGAGTTCCAATAAAAAATACACAGGCCCTTCTGCAGAATAAATTGAATATCCATAACATAGGTATATCTAAATGGGGAAACTTTACTAGGCAGGAATATATACAGTTCAATCACTGCCAATACCATAGTTGGCAGGGTGCATGCTTAGGGTTAAGTTGCAGAACAGTTCTTGTGTCCTATTACCATTGGAGGAGTATTGCTGCCCTTTATGGGGCCGTCCGTTACCATATCCCGGGTTGCGGATAGGGGTAGGAGGTCTTTCACATGATGCCACCTGGTGCTGATTGCTCTGCATCAGACCTTCTTTGGGAGTAGATGGCAGAGTTGTTTTGTTTTTTTCTTCATTAGCACAAGCATCTATAAACACACTGCCTTTTTTATTCTTTTTTTAATACGAACTAGGAACTGATCTTTTTTGTATTAACTGAAGGGACATTTCTTTCTTTTTATTATTGGCGATGACTTTAACTTGGTCATATTAAAAGTAGATTGTTAGCCCAAAGGGTATGGGTACACCTGCTCTAGGCCAATAATTTGCATGGCTCCACGCATTGTCCATTTCCTTGTTCGTTCCCTGTGGTTAAACTTTTCATCCCAGCTGTCCCAAACACTTTTACCACATTTGGTTATGTTACAGCCTTATTCCAAAATTGATTACATTCATTTTTTTCCTCAGAATTCTACACACAACAACCCATAATGACCATGTGAAAAAGGTTTACTTCAAGTTTTGGCAAATTTATAAAAAATATAAATAATTGAGACATAAGTATTCACAGCTTTTGCCTAATACTTTCTCGATGCACCCTTGGCAGCAATTACAGACTCAAGTTTTTTGGAATATGATGCCACAACTATCCTTGGCCAGTTTGGCCTATTTCTTTTTGCAGCACCTCTCAGGCTCCATCAGGTTGCATGGGAAGGGTCGGTGCACAGACACTTACAGATCTTTCCAGGGGTGTTCAATTAAATTCAGTTCTGCCCCAGTTCTGAGTTCAAGACCCCTTTGAAGCAAGTTTTCATCCAGGATGTCTCTGTACATTGCTGCAGTCATCTTTCCCTTTATCCTGTTGCTGCCACTGAAAAACACATTGCCATGCTTCACTGTAAGGGTGGTATTGGCCTGGTGACCAACGGTGCCTGTTTCCTCTAAATGTGACGCCTGGAATTTACACCAAGGCATTCAATCTTTGTCTTATCAGACTAGAGAATTTTGTCTCTCATGGCCTGAGAGTCCTTCAGGTGCCTTTTGGCAAACGCCAGGCAGGCTGCCATATCTTTTTTCCATCTGGCTACTCTACCATACAGACATAATTGGTGGATTTCTGCAGATTGTCTTTCTGAAAGGTTCTCCTTATCAGTGTGAGTAATCATCGACTTATTGTTCACCTCCCTAACTAAAGGCTCACTTTTTTCACTCGATTTTCGCCCGATCAATCACTGCGCGCGTTCACGGCTGCCCGGCTGGACATTGATCCGACATGTTGGTCGATCATATGGCAATCGAAGTACGTTGCTGGACCCATAGCTCCCTATGCAGCAGCCTTTCCGATTAATGGTTTTTGTGGAATCGGCCATTTAGGCAATCGGCTCCTGTCAAGATCGACCACAAATCCGATTCCCATGGTGGTGTTCCATCGATGATCGAACCGGGAATTGATCATGACAAATTGAGAAGTCTATGGGTACCTTTAGGCCTTTTCCCCCAATTGCAGTTAAGATGGCTGGTCAGCTCTAGAAAGAGTCCTAGTGGTTTTCACTGCACTGTTTTGTCCCTTCAAAAATGACTAAAGCTTTGTGCAAGAAAGATCTATTGTATGTTTTCTATTTAATAAAAAAAATACCTTTTTGGCAGAAAGGCATTTTCAATTCCCTACATTGGACACCTCTATTAAACTGAAGACGTTTTTGTTGTTCAACATATTAATAAATATAGCCAGGGGTGCACATAACTTTTTTAGTGAGCTCCTCGGATGAGTACCAGGAGACAGTGTTTGTTACTCGCCTCATATGTAGGGTGGTCTACCTCACTGTCTCCCTCACCGTCCTCTGTTTCCTACATGGTAGATTATGCTGCAGATGGACCTCCCTGTTCCTGATTGATCCTCCGATTAGCTGTCTCCATCCACAGGTCACCAGCTGGCTTTGGGTCAAATGTAACTCTCACAGTGCAACACCGTTTGAACCCCCAGATCTCATACCTCAGTAGTGCAACCCCGAGATTTCTGGGTTAGAAACTAACTCCTAAGACTACCTCAGGTCCAAATGTCAACCTTTCATAGTCATACTCCAACTGTCAACATTGCAACAGTGCTTTTCTCTTTTCAGATTTTACCAATACATATGCCTACTGTGACATTCGTCCCCCAGATCTCAAACACCATAAGAAGACCTTTTATTTTGGATTAGTAATTTATATTCCCAATTTCACACCCCTAACTGCAACCATTCATAATTATTACTGTTTCCCTGAGGATATCTAGTTTTTGACCCTCTTTGACATACATACAAAACAAAAAATATCAACTGGCAAAATACCTTTTCTACATGAATTTTATTGATGAGCAATGAGAATTTCCATGCTACACAACTGAGAGCTTACAGTCACAAATGAAAGACGGCACAATTGATTTGATTTGCATTACTTATAAAATAATGGACACACAGTTATTAAACATATACTGCAGTATCAGGTGATAAAAATAAAATAGAGTAGTAGCAATCAGTCACCTACCTTCATTAAGACAGACTCTGAAAGCTTTTCTCGGTTTACAATCTTTATTGCCACTTTCTGTCCTGTTATGCAGTGTACGCCTAGTTTAACCAAACCTGAAAAGACAAGAGACAATGTTAAGGACATTGATGCTGAGTCTAATTATTCACAAGAGTTACTGCAATACTGCATTGTCCTTGTGGTCAGAGGGCATCACCATATGCTACGAGTCCAGCACAAATATTTGATACAAGCTTAACATGTTTGTGCCATTTTAATTGCCATTTTAAAGTCTTAAACTTCAAGTAATACCTGGTGATCCTGCCAGCAAGGCTACCTTCAGGTCCGTCTCCCATTGTGCACTGTGTTGTCATACAGGCTTCCAGTGGAAAACTGACCCTAAACATTTAACTGACCCTTTTTTAACTAGAGCTTATTTTTGGAGTAGGGCTCATAATCCCAGTATCCTCCAAAATCCTGAAAATCCAAGCTAGGGCTAGGGTAGGACTTATTGTTAGGTAAACAAGGAAATAGCTTGCATTATGTTGCATCTGAATGTGTGTTACAATAAGATAACCCAACAATTTTAAATGGGCTTCCAATGCACCACAATGACCATATTAACCAGCTTGTCCCTTTTAATATGCTACCGTGTTTCTCCGATGATAAGATTATTTTCAGGGGGATGTCTTATTCTGATCACTCTGTGCCATTCATTGACCCCTTTGATCACTCTGTGCCAATCATTGTCCCATTCTGTACACTCTGTGCCATTCATTGTCCCCTTTGATCACTCTGTACCAATCATTGTCCTCTTCCCCTCCACTGACTCACTTTTTTTGGGTTCTACCGGTATGGCCGGTAACAGACTCTGCTATGGCAGGGATCAGCAGCTTGCTTGTCCTTCCTGCACTGCAGCCAGCCCTAATGGAGTCACACAGAAGCACACAGTTACCCATTGTACCACCCGAATGGGAGATTCGGGTAGGGGTAGGTATCGGTGGGTGTCTTATTTGTGGGGGGAGGGAGCTGATTTTAACGTTTTGGGCAAAAATGGGGGGGGGGTGGGGGCTTATTTGATGGGGATGGCTTTTCATAGGGGAAACAGGGTAACATGCTCTTACTATTAAACTAAATCATATTACATGCTTATGATGCTCATGAAACTGTTGATTATGACTTATCCAACAAAATCTTATGTAATGTAGGAGCTGTACAATTTCAGTATTTATCCCTCTTACATGCCTGATTTTGGTATAAACAGAGTTGTTTTCTCCTCCTTTGTACACCAGTTACTAACTTCTTTACCATACTTAATTTTTCACTTAAAACTAAATAGATTTGTAACACATGAAACTGCATATATTATTAAATAAGTCATATTTATATTACACGGATATAAAAAATATAAATAATGTATAAGAAATAATACATGAGGAAACCTTGGCTTTACCATGGCAGCTAGGATTCATTTGGGTTGATTAAATAAAGGAGTAGAACGTGTTCACCTTGGGAAGCGAATAATCACTTAGCAAGAAATGTTTCCATAAACTTAGGGAATTAGGTAAAGCTCTTCTATTGTTTATCACAAATACACAAGCATTCAGCCATCACTGGAGATAAAAATATAAAACGCATATATCAATAGGGCATGGCTTCAAATAGCCTGCAGGGGATTCCAAAAAGTGGCAATTTTGTAAAACAAATTCTTAATTGACATAAGATTACAATGTAGCTACTCATCTACTAATCCATGACCATTCCAAATAGTGACTAGGAGCTTTAAGGTGAAAGCACAACACTTGTGCTATACCCAGGGATGCCAGAAACAGCCCAGCTTTCCCGCCCCCCCTCCCTTGACGGACAGGCAATATTTAAGAGGCCCCCAGGTGAACCTCTCTGGAGGATGCACACAGATGATGTTCCTGGAGGACTCAGACGGTTACTAAAGCAGGATAACCTTTACTGGATTGACGCAACCGCCATATCGTTTAGCCCCTTTTGTGGGGTATCACTCTGATTTAGTGGCTACCGTGTGGATGGGGCTCTGGAATCCTGCTGACATACCTGGCAGCGGACGATACTGCTTGTACATGTAACCAATATAAGACACTGAGGCGCAAATGTATTCCTCCTGATGAGGCCCATGAGCAGGGCTGAAATGCGTTGAGGATCGACCTTCACCCCTTTGGAAGGAATCTCACCAACCCACCTTCAGACTATGCTAAATGGAACATGTATTTTTATGTGGACTGAATGCATCCCTGGTATTGTGTCGGCTTAAACGGTTACCTCTTTCTGCGTTCCCCATTACCACCTAAATCTCTTGGGACTAGTCATCCCGCTGCCTACTCAGTGAAAACTGGATATAGTGCTGTTGTTTATTCATTATCTACTAATGTTTTCATAATATTCCATTTAGATCTAATATGATTAATTTCTTTAGATTGTTCCATGAGCCTCATATAACACAACTGATAGATGCATACTACCTGTCGATGATACTCTGCAGGTTTGGTCAGTGTGACTCATGATGAGCCATAGAGATGTATGGAGCTGTATCGGAAAAGCAGTGCACAGAAGGCAAGAGTGGTATGTGGCAGAAATAAGCAACTCCTTCTCTTTGTCATTAGTAATCTCTGACATTAACCCTTATACCTCCTGTCCTGGCAGCCACAAAATGTACAGTACCACAAATTCATTTTTATACCTCTCCTGATAAAGAAGGCAAACAGATACAGTATGCAGTTCAGAATGCTTCATAGTAGACTAGATTATTTAAATAACTCTGACCATCACAATCACATAGTATGTAAAGTTAAGGCTTGATTCCCATCTATCCACTGTCCACTGACATGTTTTTTATGCATTTTCAAATGTACAGAACAACTGGCTATAGTGTGAACTTATTGTACATAACCAACATGCACTTCTCAACAAACGAAATGAGGATAGGTGAACCAGGCTAGGGCTCCACTATGGGCTGGTATCCGGTGTCCCTGTCAAAGCCAGATTGCAGTCAATCCCTGCCTTCAGCGCAGGGGTTTTACCGGTAGTGGAGCCTAGGGTTAAGAATTACTTTTTTCCTATAAGCATCTTTAGTTTTTTGCTTTAAAGCACAAAATTAGAAATATATAATTTCTCCTGAAGAAGTGCCCCATAAAGAATGTGCATTACGATACCATGTAGTCTGGTAGAGGTGATCTCGTTCTTGGGATTTATTTTTAGTAAAAGTGAAAATTCACTTTGCAAGGTGAACATGGTGTACTCCTTTAGTATACCTAATGCCAAAGTTTTTGCTCAGTTCACTTAGTAATGTTATAAACGAGGTCGCAGGGTGATTTATGGCATTTGATGAACACTGAGGAGCACCAATCGCCCCATTTGGCGGTGGTGTTTGGTAATGGCTGATCAGTAGGCAGCTGTCAATCTGCCCCCGACCATAAGGATAGAATTAATGGCCACCAACATACAATATGAACCTGGTCTTAAGCCCCCCATACACCTTCAGATTCCTCCATACAACTTTCATGAGACCTACCAACAACTATGTAGTATAGTGACCTTCCTGATAGAATACATAGTGATTGGAAGGTGTAGAAAGGTCCTCCTATTACATGGTTTTGGTAGAAGAAAAGTTGGTCGTACAGAAGTTGCATGGTAATTGTATGTGGTGTATGGGGGGCTTTACAACTAAGTATTGTCAAAAAGAGAAGTAATAAGAAATTGTGGTAGTTTTAACACTTAACAACCTGTGTATAGCCAGCCTTAAGCCCCCAATACACGTAGATTTTCTGTTCAATCAACTTAAAAAGAAAATTTTGGGGGGGTCAGGAAAATCTGTGATTGATTGTATGCTTGCCAACTGTAGTAACAGATACTTGATCAACTTTTTTGGGATCGACTGAAAGTGTAATCAATTTCAATAAAACCAATGAAAATTTACCAGCATGTCCTATCCTTTTTCAATAAATTTTTTTCCCAATTTTAATTGTATGGTGCCTGCCATACACATGCCGATAAGCGGCTGATTTTTCACCGGACCTACGCGCGAGCGCCCTCGGTCAGCGGAAAAATCGGCTGCTAATTGGCATGTGCCCACATGGGGCGACAGATCCCTGTCACCCCACAGCTTGGCCGGCCAGAGAACGGACATGTCCGATAATCTCTGGCCGATGGAAGCCGATGTGTCTTCATTGAAGCTAATGGCCGGCACACAAAGGGTGCCGGCCGACTGAAGGGGCCCCATAATGCACCGGGGTGCAAACGTGATTACGTCATCACGTTTGCATTCCGGTGCATAGCGGAGTAGGTCTGTCTGACCTACTCGCGGTGTGTATGGCAGCCTTTAGGTAAATCAAACAATGTGGGCTACAATAGATTTTTAATCAATCAACCAAAAAATGGATTAAATTAGGTTGATTGGATGAAAAATCTAGACGTGTATGGGGGCCTTACTCCTTTAACAAATCAACATTATTGTTTAAATAACTAACTGCTTGGGCTGTGCAGTGTAGCAAGGTAGAGTGTAGAGTAGAGTAGGTAAATATAATTTTGGAAGATTTCCAATTTAAATAGAGTTTATACCCATGGTATTTACGGGGCCTGTGAACCTGCAAATAGCATGTCAAGGTGTATATCCAGCCTTATTCTCAGTAGAATTGAATTTGCTTATTGTGCCTAATGAATGTAACATGAAAGTACTTGCTGGTTTAGCTGAATTAAAGAAGCTATTAAAACAAATACATACGTTATTCAAAAGGCAAATTAGGAGACCATAATTGGGTCATTTGCAGAGATGTACAATCATCCTGAACACATTAACTGCAACTTGTTTACAGTGGAGTTATGATCTGCTCATCTGAGATTGTTACTTTAAGGGTTTGCTTCCACATACGTCGGGCCCCATACGTATATGCTTAGGGGAGGTCCCAAGGTAGCACATAGACTGCCTGCTCGGCGGATGCTGTGTCCTCACGGCGCCGAGCCGCTCCACCAATGCAAAGCTCAGCGTAGTTCAGTATGTTGAGCCTCTGCATTGGCGGATGTAAAAATAGAGCATCCACCGAGCAGGCAATGTCTATGTGCTACATCGGGATCCCTGCCAAGCGTATACGCTTAGTGGAAAGGGTCCGGACATATGTGGAAACAAACCCTAAGAAGTATCAACAAATGGACAAGTCCTATATTTTGTTTATAAATCACTGCCATATGTGGCTTGTGGACTAAAGGCTACTATCAAATAGTTGCACAATATCAGACAATTGCACAATGCATAGAACAAGAATACATGTTTATTTTGAACACATTTTAATTGGGTTCACAAAAATAGTTCCAAAGAGCATAGCAATATTATGTGATTATTTTCAAAATACCACATCAATTTTGTTGAAACAGAAAAAAAGGAACTATAATGCCCACCTCTTTATGGTGCTGTTCCTAAAGAATTCCCTGTATTCATCTATTTCTGTACTTCTGTGACCTTTACAGCTGGATACATGTGTATACGGAAGCACTCTGATCTTCAACTGTATTGTGTAGGTGAGCATTCATGAGGTTTAACATGTTTTTAGTAAATTGGAACAGGATTCACAAGATGAACCCTTAGGTATTTAAACAAAAACCCTTTGAAGCTTTAGAGTAGAGCTTGTTACTGAAGCTGCAACACTGAGGTCAGAAATGAAAGAAGTTGATTTTCTTTAGGGGATTTACCTTGGAAAATTTACATTTTACAAAGTATGTGAATATTAATTCTTCTTTCTATACACAATGCGCCTCATTTTCATGACATAGAACTCAAATACAAAGGTATTTTCTTGTACAGGTCTTCTCCCAGAATTGTCTGTGCCATCTGCCACAGTTGTTGTCACAGGAAAGAACCAGGTTTGCTTATACCTACTATATCTGAGAAAAGACAAACTTGAGTTACAGCTAAAATTTTAGTTTTAACTTACTACAAAAAATGTGTCCAACAGAGAAATATGGGCAAAGCCAAAACATGTTTCTGCTGGTGCAGATGTAAAGACCCGAGATGTCAAAGAAGCATTTGTAAGGTGCACTCTGAACTCAAATACATATGTTTGAGGACTTTATTCTAAACAGTGTATCAGTGGCCCTTAAATTCCTTCCAAAGGCCAACAAAAGGAAAACAAGATTTTGTAGTGTGTCTGTGGACATCACTACAGCTTTGCTTAATTTTTACTAGCTGCTTTGTGACTTAATTGGAAAGCCCCTGAACAAGGTATCATAATCAGAATTGTGTGAGATGTAGGGTTGGGTTGTGGGTATGTTACAAAAAAAGGGTTTCTGTAGTACATTTGTATTAATAAAGCTGTATACATTCTCACAACCCTTTCTTACATCTGCAGCAATTGTGATGATATCATGTTCATTGGCTTTGCAATTACTGGTTAAATACAAATCAACTAGTCATGACAAGTTCTTCCAAATCAAAGTTCCCCAATCATCTCTTTATGGATTTTATCCAAACTGTTCCAACATAGTTAAATGTATAGCAATGTATGTGTAGTATGTTATGTTTTAAGATGTTCATTGGAACTATGAGACCTTGCTCATCCCAAATTTATCCAAAACCATTAAGCTTCCTCCACCAAATGTTAAAGTTTACACAATGAAGTCATACTGGTCACATTAACCCTTCCTACAAAAAAATTTACTTCCGTGAGAGCCATACCCATCACCGGTAGTGGTGTAAGTGACTTCCGGTATTTTAAATGTGGTTTTTCCAAATTCTGGTGTCAGATTTAGTTCTCGGCTGATTCGGCATGGAGAGTGCGTTACTCTTCCTGCTAATGTCCACCCCGTTTGTGCTGATAATGTGCGGGGTGGTGTTGGCATGTATTGGCAACTAAGAATATGTACAAATATCTGTTTGTATGTAGGGCTAAATTTATTTTTTATATATATATATATATATATATATATATATATATATATATATATATATATATATATACACACACATATATACAGAGATAGATATTCATGTGTCAGAGGGACAAAAGTTTACATTCCTTCAAAAGCCATAAACAATCCTTTCATTTGCATGTTATATAAGTGTCTTCATACTCACACTTCCCAAATTTACATCTTGGGGGAGACCTTTTTCCACAGGATGTCTCTTTCATCACAAATGTTAGAAGTTTTTTTTATGATGAAATTGTATAAAGGTAGCCATACACGGTTCGATACTTTCATTCAATCAAACAGGAACTAAAGATTTTTTGTTTGGTAACCATCGAATGTAAATCGAACATGTCAAATAATGTAATTCGATCTAATACATTTAAATAAAGCTATTTCCTGTATAAAAAAATATAACAATATTTTGTTTGTGTACATGTGAATGAAATTTCATTCAATCAAACGAAATTAGAGTGTATACATTCCTTATAGACACAATATCGAACATCCTGATCAAATCGGCGGTTGTGCTAAAATCTATCTAGCTTTCTGTACAGATGTAAGCAAAGCTGAGTGCCGTGAACGTTCACCTGTGCTAAGATCTGTGCAAAAATCCATTTCTGTCTGTATTCTGTTTCTTGAGCGGAATCAATAGATTTCACTCAGCTGAACAGGAATCCAACATGTTGGAGTATCCTGTACTTTGGAAAGTATTGGCCGGAAATGCTGCGGCCACAGAGATAATGGACAGAACTATCCGGGGGTATGCAGGTTTCATGCAAGCCGAGTTGGCCTCGTCATGAACGCTAGGGAGGTGAAAGATTTGCCAGCGAGCCAAATGCAGCCATCAAAAGAGTCACATCTTGCTCACGAGCCATCCTCTGGGTTAGAGGAATAAATAAATCTAGCAACAGCAGCAGTCATGTTGGACTGAAGAGGTGAGAGTCTAGTTAGAGCAGTGATTCCCAAACTTTGCTTGCAGGGCCCCCATTTTCTATTTAGGAAAATTATTTAGCCCCCCATTCATACATAGGTTC
>CM070038.1:72455264-72499697 GCA_036250615.1 Ptychadena robeensis
GAGGATGATGTGGTCAAAATACTCATTTGCCTAATAATTCTGCACTCCCTGTAGTGAGAGCATAGGCACACATCTTCTTAGAATGGGAGCGAGTCCCTCTCCTCCTCTTCCCTCCCAAAGAAGATCCTTGGCAAGGATAGGTGAGTTCCTATGCCCTATGCAATAACAGTTAGGTTTCTGGGGCCGCAAGTAGAAAACCAAGGGGGGCCGCCAAGGAACGGCCAAAGGGCACCTGGGGTCTAGAATGTATATATATGCATGTGGTTAGGCGTTAATTGGAAAACAAAAGAAAATACAAATAACACTGACATAAATTGTTGTGGTTGAAACATCCCTAATGGACCTGAGTTCTTAGGATATACAGTAAACCCATGGTGCAGTTTTAGGTTTTGAGTCCACTTAGCTCCATGTTCTATCTCTTTGGGTGGCCTATGCGAGGAAGATAGTGAATCCCTAAATAGCCATGATTGGGAATTGACCAGTGTATGGGGGGCTTATGAAGCGGTCCCCAGGGCCCTATGCACATTCTGCATAGTACAAGAAACGGCCCTGGTCCACTTTAATAGAAAGAAAAGAAAAAACATACAACAAATGATTGCTGAGCAAATAAAATAAAAAGTACACTTCTTTGGTTTTAAAAAAAAACGGTGTAGTGTGATATCCTATTGGTTACCTTAAGTATGACAATCCTGAATTGAAAGAAATAAGAGCTAACAAAACAAAAACAAGAGCGATATAGAAGGAGAGAGAGAAGCCTGGATCCTGGCACCAAAGCAAAACAATCCCATCCCCACTGGGGTCATCATTCAGAAGCAGAAAGGATGTGTGATTCTGCGCACAGGCAGCCAGTCATGATGACCTTGAGGATTCCAGTTTCTTATGTCTGCATTTGGCTGTGGGATAGCTGCAGTGTGATACCAGATCTACAGCCCCCTGGAGAGAAATGCAGGCTGTAGTGCAGCACAAGAGATACCCAGGCAAGCATTGCTCTGCCATAACTCTCAACCTCTCACGTTTTCATTGTTTTGCCAGATGTAAAAAGGGGACAATAATTTCTGTACAATAAATGGAAGCGGCTTTATTTATATTTCTATGGGTTTTTCTGCGGACATAGGAATCTTTTGTCCAACAGTAATTTATGAATAGTAAAGCAGTCTCCTGTGCTGGATCTTTTCATAAGACAGAATTGGTTCCATAGAAACAACAGTGTTGTATAATGGATGAATTGTGTTGTTTCTAAGAGAGACCCTCATGTTTATAATATATGTTAGGTAGAGAGGGTTGTAAAGGAAGGATTCCTTCACTAATGAGAGTCAGTCGTAGAGGGAATCCCGGTAATTACATGGGAGTATCAAAAGTGTGCAGAATATCTGCCAACAACTATGTCTATCCACAATTATGGTTCTGTATGTTGTAATGCCTGCAATCCAAACAGAACAAGAAAAAATGGTACCAACTAAAATACTGCTGAATGCAAAGTTGTCATTGTCCACACCACTAAATATAAAGAAAAAACTATTATTGGAGGGTAACATAAGTTAACCTTTCCATTCTAAGCTAATTGGATTTTTTAAGCCAACATGAGAGAAAAAGGGTAAATTCTAAATTGGTCTTTATGGTGATAAATGGGACCATACAGAATACATATGCTAAAAAAAAGCCCTAACTTGATAATACATAAAAAGACAAAATCATCCACTTGAAGATGTACACAGAAACAATGCTATCTTTTAGTACAATGTATTTTGCCCTAAAGTCGGACTTCCTCCAGGACAACAGATTACATTTGAAATTGCTTTAATATCCTCTGCAGTTGGAGGCACCAGATACACCACACAATTCACCTAAGGCCCCCATACACCTTACAATCTTTCCATACAATTTCTGTGCAATCAAATTTTGTTCTACCAAAACCATGTAATATGAGGACCTTTCTAATCCTTCCAATCACTATGTAATCTATCAGGGAAGTCTATACTACACAGTTGTTGGTAGATCTAATAGAGATTGTATGGATCGATCTTAAGGTGTATGGGGGGCTTTAGGGACTGTGTTTCAAAATACTTTTGGACCCTGGAATCTCCATAGGAAGGTGCCAAAATCCTCAATGTCCATATACCAACCATAAAAAAAAAATTCCAATAAATTTTTATTAAATGTTAAAACAGAATACAGCATGCTGTACCAATAAAAGCACAACTGGGAATCCTGCAAAGTAGATCCAAGAATCCACTTCACGGCAGGGGATTTAACAAACCAGCAGCAGCACAAGTGGCACATAAGTTGCCTGGAATACTGAAAACGCTTCTCCCCCACGCCTCCATGAGCTCAGCGTACCTGAAGTACATAGTAGAACCAAGGTCTGCACAATTTATTGTATTTTGTGAGGTTGTCCCCCTGTGCAATCTCGCTGACATATGCAACCTGTGACTTCCACTCTTGTATAGATGGGACCGACTCTCGCCTCCAGTGACACAGTATGAGGGACTCATTAATCAAGTGTTTCTAAAGTTATTTGGGTCTAGTTTTGTCACAACCATACATTTTTATAATATCTAGGGATTGGCCCCTTCCTGTTTCAAGTGGACATCCCCTTGGAAGAAGTGGGCAGCCCTTTTCATAAGATTATTGTATAATGTTTTTGAAAAAAATATATATAACTTGTACAAAAGTCTCTACTGCTAGGCATGTGCTGGTGTTTGGCAGATATCATCTGTGGTTTATGGGCTGGAATGTGGTCATGCAAGAGGATAGATCAGTAATTTTCAAGAAACCTCAGCAGAAGGCTTCAAGCACCTCACCATGCACCCCTCAAGATGCGACTCAGAGACACCTGGGTATATCTCCATTTCTTTTGATACTAATATAACTTCTATTGGTGCTTTCCCAGCAGATTTATTAAAGTGCCACAAGTGCTTCCACAAGCTGATGGAAAATATCTCATGTAAGTATGGGTGGCTGCATCAGTCCTAAGGCAATAGGACAAGGCTCATGCTTCCCTATGTGTTGCCTTTACCCCTTCCTCCTGATAGGTCAGAAAGTATGTTGAATATAACACTTGTTCATCCTTCAGTTTCTAAGAATAACTATAAATGATCTTTACCTGGAATAATTATTGCACATGTGTATGCTCTTTGACATCACTTGCGATGGTTTGTGTTAATTTGCTTCTACAGAAAAAAGTATTTTGTTTTCCAAATATTTTTTAGAGGATATATTAACGTATGGACAGAGAGAAGCAGAGATATGGAAGAAGGGGTGCCAGCATTCAAGTTGGCCTTGAAAGACTGCAGCATGGAATCAGCAAAGCCAAACTATCTATATTTAGTTGACTGATCAAGATGCAGATTTTCAGATTGCTTGTGAAGTGCCAGACCTTCCTTCTCTACACACAAAGGATGTGTGATAACAGTGCTGCAAGACTTTATGTACAACAGCCACAGACTGTCACAATTATTTAATTAGTGAGTAACCTATTACAACTGCATTACAAACTAGTACAGCTGCAGTTGTGCTATACAGTTGCCTACGGCTTATTAAGGGCTATTATTTGACAAGTGCCCAAGTGACCTTCCTATGATGTTTGGCTCTATTTCCATGGCGTTCGAAAACATGCATTTTGAGAACTTTTTTAATGCACTGTCAACGCATACATTATAGTCAATGGATGCACTTATGGCATGGCATCGGACACCGTGGAAATAGAGTCTTAGGGCTTGTTTCCATTAACGTAGCACATAGACATTGCCTGCCCGCGAACGCTCTGTTTACACATCCTCCAATGCAGAGATTCAACGTACTCGACAACGTTGAGCCTTACATTGGCGGAGTGGCCCGGTGCAGTTAAGACCGAGCATCTGCCGAGCAGGTAAGTCTATGTGCTATAGGCTTAGCGGAGGGGTCCCAACCTAAAATTGAAATATAGCCTTAGACTCACTTTGTCCATGTGATGCAGGATCAAAGGCACATTGGAGTATAATGTTAGGTTTCCTGGAAGTTTAAGCATATCCTTCTCTCTTAGTGAGAACTCCCAGAGGACAAGTATGTATGTACACAAAGTCCCTTGGGCCACCCTTACCTCTTCACACTTCATTTTCCAGTGAGAACTAACAAAATATATAGATGTGTGGGTTTCTGGGCTGCATATAACTTGTAATTCTATTCAAAGCATTTTTGTCTGGTTGGTATGAAGCTTTATTGTTCCTTAACATAGCACAAAGAAGGGAAAGGCATAATAACAAGCCACTTAGTTGGGCACACCCAAACGTCAACAGGAAGTTTATTTTCCATACCAAATGTTTCTTCCCAAAGCCACCACACTGTAGCGAAAGTTCACAACTCTTTAACCATAACAAACACCTAACATAAACAAAAAGTTGCACTAATCTAAGTAAATGACCAACATCCCAAATATATATTTACAAAAAAATTAGACGGGAGGAGATATACCCCACAACTAATTGGATTCCCCCTGAGAACATCTCAGAGGCAAGGGGACTTTAACGGTCATAGATGTATGAAAGGATAACGTATAGGTAAAATAATCAAAGCATTAACAATTTAATAAGTGTAATTGAAAGACATAGGACATTCCAGTGTCGGTCGATGTTCCAGCGTTGTTACAACATTGTCCCATAGGCATCAACAGCTTCCATATATTACGAGTACAGAAAAACATGTAGGTAGACATATTAAAAAGTTCAATGATTGGTAAGTCAGGATAAAAAGTCCTGTATCCACAGGATTGACCCCAACGCGCGTTTCGTATAAAACTTCATCAGTGGGTATATGTCGTTATCCAAGTGGAATCTGGAACGACAGCAGCAACAACACCAACAGGGGACACACAAGGAACATCGAGAAGGGTGGATTAGCATCTCAAATTTATAACCAAGTGAACTAGTGCCATAGATTATAGAATTACTCACAGCGAATCACCAAAAAACAGAATACAGGACTTTTTATCCTGACTTACCAATCATTGAACTTTTTAATATGTCTACCTACATGTTTTTCTGTACTCGTAATATATGGAAGCTGTTGATGCCTATGGGACAATGTTGTAAAAACGCTGGAACATCGACTGACACTGGAATGTCCTATGTCTTTCAATTACATTTATTAAATTGTTAATGCTTTGATTATTTTACCTATACTTTATCCTTTCATACATCTATTAACCGTTAAAGTCCCCTTGCCTCTGAGATGTTCTCAGGGGGAATTCAATTAGTTGTGGGGTATATCTCCTCCCGTCTAATTTTTTTGTAAACACCTAACATAGCAAAACCCCAAATACTTTTCTTCATTTACATATTTTAGTAACACTATGTGCTTAAGTCCTCTTCATCAATACCTTTAACTTCAAACCTGAAATGCTTACCCTGCTGACCAGCCCCATACAAGCATAGGACATTTAAATTGAATATTGGGGAATGGTTTTGAGGAATAATTAAAAGAAACGGGTGGAATTATCATTTTTATTGTCTTTCCTCTCAGTGTAAGAACATGATTATGTAATATGTGTAAATCAGTTCACAAGTACATAGTAAAACTGGATATGAAGGGTGTGAAGTAGTCAATTATAAAAAGGTAAGCAGCATTTATAGCGGTACAAGAACAGAATTCAGTAAACAAAAGCTAATCTTCCTGTCGGCAACATTGACAAGAAAATGTTTAATAACAAAACATTGCTCAGCAATTTTATTTTCTAACCATAGCGAAACTAAATTCACATTTTTTTTATGCCTGCATTGCACTGTTTCCATTACACCAATGGTAAAGACAAGTGTAGTAGAATATTTGTCTCTTCCACAAACGATGTATTCAAGTAATGAGATAATTGTATTTCTGACTATATACACGTAGATGATTGCCGATGCACGGTGACGTGGGGTATGTGGCTTTTTCCAGACACCAAGATATTCCGCCTATGGGTGGTCTCCTGGTGCCCGGGGCTGGTACCCTATACCAGTCATGGGACCGGTGGTTGTCAGCTATCGAGATTATTGTTTGTTACATTGTATAATTTCTGTTTGTGGTATAGGATTGTTCACCACCTTTTCTGGTGTCATCCAATTTCCTTCGTCTGTTTCTCTCCCCACACCCCCCCACCCCCCGACAAGCCAGTGGAAGGGCGAAACATGTCGGGGGGGGGGGGGTAACATCTTGGATAAACAGCAATTTTTTGAACTGACTATAGAATCGGTGGACTGTTTCATACATCTTGCCTGTGATAATTTTATATGCTTCTGTAAATCCTATTTTTATATGCTGTTGCATAGAGTCCTTTTTATTGTAATCCAACATGCTAGGCTGTCAATATGTGCCAATGTAAAGCCATATAGCGGAATGGGACCACTTATCTGGTCAGCTCTTGTAGGGACAATCTGTAAAATCACTAAGCACTTGCCACCATCTCAACAGGAAATATCGAGTTCATCTTCCAACATTCTGTATTTCTCATAATAGAAATGTAAGCAAAAACTTTTTCTATTTTATTTCTGGATAAATTGGGAAAGATTTCTTTCCTATCTCATTCCTATCCCCTAGTGTTGAGGGTTTTGACAAGATTCAATAGGAAATCTCAATATGTGTACATAAATTAAGTATGAATCTGAAGACTTTCTTAGTGAAACAAAGAGTTCAGGTGCCGTAATGCTGACATTGAAATGTATATTTTCTCCATGTAACATACACTTCATGACCACCAAATGTATAATAAGAATTGTATTGCTTGAGACATTCAGATTTCGTATGCGTATTTGGTAAATTTCATGTCCATGGGTTTATACTCATTTTAACATGTGTTTTTGTATGTTGTTCATGTGTTTTGTATTTGTGTGACTCATATATCATAGCCAATGAAATTAGAGGATGCAGAAAAGGTTATTCCGCGGTGCTTAGTTGTCATGCACTAAAATGCACTACAATACACAGTAACATGCATTTTCATGCACTGCCATTGACACTGTAAGCTATAACAAACATAAACAGATGAAGCTCCTTGGCATTCCCCCGAGGTAGTTTTGGGTAGTTTGATTACAAACATCACCCAGAACTTATATCCGGCATCTCACCTGTCAGGGGGAGCCTGCACGTCGGCGTACCCGCCAATCATTCCGGGTCGGGGGGTGCAGACCCATTGACGTGCATGTTAATGATCTTTGTCCTTTCTTCCCCGAAGAGGGGTAGAGAAAGGGCAGGTAGTCGAAAAACTTTACACTCATTTAGAGGGTGGTAAATGGGCATAACACCCAGAGGGTAAAAAAAAAAATTTACAGTGTGGGGTGAACTTCCCTTATTGGATATATAGGTATGAATTTTGTAGCAAGAGAAGACGTTTATGAGAATGAGGGGCGGGTGCATGTGCACAGGTGGGCTAGTGAGCCCCTAACGGGCGGGGGTCTGTCTCGTATGTACCTGGGAGTGGAATAGTGTTCACCCCAATTACCTTCTCCATATTGCAGGTGGCGTGATCCCGGGGCCATGTTCCCATGATAGTCCCCCATTTTCTAGCGAGTCTCTGTCCTCCTTAATGGGACGTCGGCTGGGGGGCGGGCTCTGTATGGGCTCAGGGGTCCCCTCCCCATCGGGGATGAATGCTCGACCCACTCCAATGGATTTAAAAACTTGACTCAATAATAATGTAAGTACATGTACACATATGTCTTAATACCTATAGACTTGTAATTACTTGAGCAATACTCATGATGTTAATATGTTTAATAGTGTCAGCAACGGGAAAACCAAAAATCTCCTGATGAAACCAGATGGCGAAACGCGTCGAGATGTGATTCCCTACTTTGCACAATAATTTATACAATTATACTTGAGTGCGAGGATATGTTATAAAAATATTTTTAATTGACCTAATGTAACTATCATGTATGTAACCATAACAATGTTATTGATTAACTTATGTATCACGTGTACTGTAAACATATTGCTGTATTCACACTATATTAATAAACCATATATATTAGATACATTTCCTTGTTGACATCAGTGCCTTTAAAGTCCCCCTTAAGTCCCTAAACTTGACGTTAGAGAGTGAGGACATTGGTGCAACATGCACCCGCCCCTCATTCTCATAAACGTCTTCTCTTGCTACAAAATTGTTTATTGGGATGTGGCACAAACACATAGGGATTAGGAAGCTAGATCTTTCCATATATAGGTATGAACATGGGTTTATTTATGGTCACACATCTGTCCATACAAAGCTCCATCATTTACAACTTTAAATTATTGTGAATATAAAACAATAGCCATTGAAATCATTCTGATTTCTGAATGTCAGATATTTACATTGAAGTTCACAGTTACCACAAGGGATAGAAAATAAAAGAAAGAAAATCGACTATTTTTTGTTGTCCTGCATGTTAATAACTCCAGTTCTGGTAGCAACGTCTAGTTAGAACAGAAGCTCCAGTTTGTATATTGACCTATTGGTCTGCAGGCCCCTAACCACAAATTACTAGTAAAGTAGAATAGAACTTATTGGATTAGAAGACATCTTGCCCGATAATAGACTGCTACTCAGAGTGGAGCTGACAGATAAGTATGATCCTTTATTTCCTCTGGTTATGGCAGTATGTTGCTAAAATTTGATTTCTTTATAATGGAAAACATAATTGTCAAGCCCTGAAAATGAGAGAAAAATGTGGAGAGGAGAAATCTTTTATGAGGTCAGGCACCTCAGAAACTTTTCTGCTGTATATCCTGGACACTGACATCACACATAGGGAAGCTTCTACATATTGAGAGTTTCTATCACAATTGAATAATTTTGGAATGAATGAGTATATATATATATATTTATGTACATCATTCCCACACAGTGCCACTCATATTCCTTGCAGCATGCTATATACATCACTATGGGGTAGGGCATTAACAGGGGCAGTCGATAGCTCCTGACACGAGTTGACTAGTCATCTTTCTGTGTGCACGCCAGTCCGCGCGCAGACTGTGTATCAGCATGCAGCTCGGGGTGATAAAACTTACTGAAATCGTATTCCCGAGCTGTACTCGTAGTATACAAACTTAGGCTGCAGCACAATGCTGTGGGCATTTTGCTAAATTTTTTCTAGAGATGGTGGAATTTAATTTTGAAAATTCCACTATCTGACATTGTGAGTTAATTAATCTATGTACCTCTTTTGATACAGAAATCTGGATCTCAGTGGACCCCCAGTGTGGTTAAATTTTGTTTTACCACTTTTGACACAGAAAACCGGACTGAATAGGACTGCCAGGGGGACTAATCCCTCTCTTTTTGAGAAGCATGTAAGACATTTAATGTGTTGTGTTCATTTTAAAATGACAATGGGCTCTTTTGTGAACCACAGTTGACTCATTCTGTGTCCCTTGGCTGCCAAGGCTATATGTACCCTCTGTTTTGCACTTAAATTTACCAGGAAATGTGAAATATTAGCCAATTTTTTTGTTTTGTTATATTGTCATGTTTACTGTCAATGTTAAAGAGAACATTAATAAAAGTTGTACACTTGTGCTCCTTAACCCTCTGAGCGTTTGCCACGTGGCACGGTTTTTTTATAACCGTGCCACAGGCAATCGCGGCGGAGCACAATGTGCTCCACCGTGATTGCCAGCTCAGGGATGTAAACAAAAGTCCGGCGTCGCTGGAGACGCCGGACTTCTGCTGAAGAAAGGCGACGCCCCTCCAGTTTGACGGAGGTCTATGGCGCCGCCTACCCCCGCCCCCTTCGCGTCACCGGTGACGCGATCGGGGGCGGACCCGGAAGCATCGGCATACATGCCGATGCTCCCGACCGCCGTCAGAAGACGGCGAGGCCTCGGGCGTTCCTCCGGCTAACTCAATTCGGGGAGAACGCTCAGAAGGTTAACTGTGTCTGTGATCTGTGATGACATCGACTTTAATGACTGGTGACTAGACTTTATAAAGTCTTAAGTCATTAATACCCTACCAAGACCATGGGCTTACTTACAACTGTGAAGGTCTGTCTGTAGTAATGTGTATCCACATACTGGGAGGTATAGTAACTATGTCATACTATGCACTTGCTATAAGATAGTCACACAAAATGTCTTAAGGGCCTAAACGTATAAAAAAGGGACACTCTTTACCAAATGGAAAATGATTGGTAAATGGCATGTGTTTTTATAACTCTTGAAAGGTCCATGTACAGGCATTTTGCTAAGGTAACTACTGTTACTGGTTTTTCAGATATGTTCCAAAATGACAACCTTGACAAAACTCATCACTCTTGTCACTATTAGGAAAGCTACCCTGAGAAATGCCATACAGTCATCGCTGGAGGACATGTAAACAAGAAAAAAAATTAGAGAAAATTGACATCCGCTTAATAAATGTTCCCTCCATTACAGACAAAGGAAGTTCTAACAATGAGTATTTCCTGAAATACAAAAAGAATGGCCTGCAAGTAGGTCACCTTTAAGGATTTCAAAAGTCAATCCCAGCTTTGACAACACACACTTGTTCTTTAGTAATGTTGCCGCTGCCGAAAACAAAAGGTAGCACTAAGCAAGGCGATAAATCATGTGCTCTCTCAGTAGGTTATAACTACACTGGACTGGATAATAAAATGGCAGACCAGACAGTAGTCAGTGTTTTCTTCAACCCCCTGTATGTCACTGCTAATAGAAATAAATTCTGCCCGCAAGCAGTTGTCTTCAGACTTCACCTCCATGTGATTGACAGTTATTGCATGAAATCACACTTTCTACTAAAGGAGAGATGCTGGTCAATGTAATTCCCAGAGAAGAATCCTCAAGCATGGATGTATTCTATATCATCTAGAAGAATGACAAAACAGGCATCACCCTTCTACATCAATTCTGATAAGGTAAGGACATCTTTGCCATGAATTGTTTAGTTTATTCATTTATATTAACTGAAGAACTGATAACGTGTTTCTCCAAAAATAAGACAGTGTTTTATATACATTTTTACTCCCTACGCCTTATTTTCTGGGAATATCTTATTTTTCCATGAAGAAGAATACGGCACTGGGGTATCAGGGTGGGGCAATCACCCTGGGGGAAGGGGGGAAAAATATTACAGGAGACTCAGAGGGGGGGATTACCATTTTAGTAAACCCTTCTGATCCTCCTGTGTCAATTTGATTGCCCCCTTTGATCCCCACTGTCCAGAGTTACAGTACCATATTTTCAGGGGTGCCTTATTTTCAGGGGGATGCCTTATATTTCAGCATGAGGCAAAAAAAGTAAGGGTGCCTTATTTTCGGAGGAAACGGTAATACAGTTTTACATAACAACACATAGATGATTCACATCAAGTTCTTGCATTGAATAGATTTTACGGCACCATCCAAATTTCACCACAGACACATTAAACTTTAAGTATAAAGTTTCCAGACTGTAGAAAGAAAATGGAGCACATGGAAACCCAACTAAACAGAATATATAAGCTCCACTGTGAAATACCCTACTGGAAACTGAATTAATGTCCTTTATACTACAAACCCACTTTGCACTGACTACGTAGTGCAAATACATAACCTCAGAACACAATACACAGAGTCCTTTAATCCAGTGGTTCCAAACCTGGGAGGCACACCATCTGTGGCGTTGGAGGGGGGTGACAGAAAGAGCCTGCAAGCTCAGCTCAGCCCCCCCCCCCCCTTTGTAAGCTGAGTCCTGATCAGGGCGATAAAACTTGCTGTGATCCTGAGCTTGTAAAGTGTGCAGCGCCATCGTGTGGATGTTTTAATAATTTTTACAAGAAATGGTGGAATTTCATATTTAAAATGTAATAATCTGAAAGACACCCAAAGCCATACAGAGTAGGAAAAAGCTAATATTTTTTAGCCATCAGACACTCCAAAGTATAGGATGCGTCCTATACTTCGAAGCATCTTATAGTCCCAAAAAGTTTAATCTGCACTGTATGAGAGCTGGTCTCAAGCTGCCAGTCTCACATTGAGAAGCTGCCAGCCGGGATCTGGAGGCAGGGAAGCTGTCAGAGACATGGAGCATCCAAGCAGAGCAGAAAATACCCGAAAGTATTTTTCAAAGATTGTACTACAGAATCTCTTATATGAATGCAGGGAACCACCATATTAAACCCATGGGAGATGAGCCACGGATGGTCCATGAGAGAAGGACATGCCATAGGTAGAGTAAGTACGGTAACTGGGAAGAGTGCTCTATTACAGTGGTTGAGGGTATACTGCCCCATTGGAGTGGAGGTCAGTGAGAAGAGGGTCTGTCCCCTTTGCAGACAACTAAAATTTGTTTAATAAGTTTTTATTAATTTCCAATACATATAACAAATATCGTCACATTGACTTATACACACATAACATTGCAAATACCTAAATATAAATAAATATATAAATCCTTAGGCACTCTAATACATTTAGGGTAGACCTACGGCTTGTCCCATTATGTCAAGCAAATTACAGTTTAAAGCGCCTATCGCTCGACAATCCAAATATTTGCGAACAAGCAAATGTAAACTTAACAAAAAAATTCTGAGCCTACAAGGGGAAACACACAAGGTATACCGGACTACAAAAATAAAGTGAATAAGAAAAACAATACCATACTAAGAATAACAAACAAACAGAAAAAATAGAAAACAAACAAAAATAAAATGTAACCAATAACAAACAAAACTAACAAGTTCCAGGACAAAAGAACCTCCGCTACAGCAAGACCTGGAACGCTGACGTGGGGAATATCTGGGGATTTATTCAGGCAGAGGGAGTGCATAGTATTGTATAGAAAAAAAAACCTTATCCCAGAATGGCTGTAGAGCTGGGCATTCCCACCAGATATGTGTCATATCCCCCTTGTGAATTAAACAGCGCCAAAATCAGAACTCTCCGGTGTAAAATTATGTAGGACATCTTGGCATTGATACCATCTTGTAAGAATTTTAAAATTAGTCTCCTGGGCTCTACTGGTTATGGAAGTACCAAAAGTTAGGGAAAAGGCTCTAACCCAGTCCGAATGTTCGAAAGATTTACCCAATTCCCTTTCCCACCTACTCACATATACCGTATCCCCTTGAATGAGCATAGAATAAATGGTAGAAACCTTATGTGCCAGTACCTCTTCACGGAAGAGGAGCTGTTCATATAAAGTGAGAGGGCGTGCTAAGCGATCCTTATGCGTGAATGAGTGATAAAAGGAATATAGTTGAAAATAATGAAGCCAAAATCGGGAGGACGATACCACTTCCTGTGGTAAATCGTCTCGCCCTGGCAAAGAGCCAGTGCAGACAATTAACAGATTGGATACATTATACTGGTCCCAACTTGTACTGTTACTGTAACTATGCAGGCATGAGATCCATCTGTCTGAATTTCACTTATCCTAAACATCAATCTTCCAAATGAGCTTTCTAACATTTTTTTTCTGAATCTCTAGGTATAAACAGCAAAGATTTACAGTACAAAACTAAAAGCACATAGCAATATAACTTCAAGTTGAATGAGGGATGCAACCTTGTCATCACATAAAATGAAATGTATACATTACTTTAATTAGATTACTGTAAACATAATTAATACCCACTTATTCATACAAGGAAAGCAATCACAGCAGGAAAAGATGATGCCATCCCTGTAATCCTGCAGCAACAAAGACAGGCATCTAGGTCCTTTCCAGAAACAATCACTATACATATTCACACAAAACAAACTGTTTACTAAATAATAATGATAGTGATAGGTACATAACTATACCATATTGATGAATCAAATGGTACCCCAAAGGGCCTTTTGGTTTACACCTGTCTTATACTTTTACTTGCAACAGATTAATAAATAACATGCTAAGGGAACTTTGGGAACTGCAACATGCTGAGCCTATAATGGACTATCCACTACATAAAACTTGTTATGGAGTGACCATCAATTGCAACCTATTTTTTAAAATCCCACTTTTGTATAAACTGGTTCTTTAAAGGATGTGCAAGTACATTTTAATATAAATGATATAAGATACAATTCATGTTTCTTAAAATGTTTCCCAGAGTTCACGTTTGATATGTTGTTGCAACTACAGTTCACTTTAATGTAATATGCCCCCTCAAAGTATGCATAAAATGTGCTGGTATTGGAATTCATATTCCCAAGGACAAGTGTTCACAACCGGTTCCCATGGGCAGCGGAGTCCATTCCCTAAAGCGTCTAATAATTAGCTTTGATTTTCATTCTGGCTAACCTCAGGGTGTAACATACTCAAAGGGAGACAAATGATACAATATGGCAGGCACACCAGATTGCGCAAAAAAACACTTCCTTTATTATGTCCTGGAGCAGTTCACTATGTGTCTGCATTAGCAGTGCTTGTACTGCTTAGAGATAGACTAGAGCATAGTACCATGGACCAGTGAACCTGCTACTGAACCATGAATATCTAGTACATAAGTAGAAGTGCTCACAAATATGATTGTTGGAATAAGTCTGTCAAGACGCCATGGAAAACAGTGACCTACATGCTTTATTTACTTTTTATAAAATGGTGTATACAAAATCTAGTGTCCCACAGCAATGGAAAACAGTGACCTACATGCTTTATTTACTTTTTATAAAATGGTGTATACTAAATCTAGTGTCCCACAGCAATGCATAGAACCAAGAAAGCACATACTCTAAAACTCAGTACTCTGCAATGCAACAATCATATCCACTAACACAGCATGTTGGTTATGGCTTTACTGAGGACACACCATGTCTGAATGGCCTTGTTCTTTGACATTTGGTGTAGTTCTACAATCCAGCAGTAATCAGATGATCTTCTTTAATAATTATGCTTTGGAGGTATAAGTGTATTCATAGGAGTGATGGTGAATGTTCACATTGTTAGACAAGATCTGACCTGTTTGCTTTACCATGACATACAGAATATTACCTCATTAGTTTATCCAGTAGATGTTTTTCCATCACCAACTAGCCCTACAGAAAACTATACTGAGTAGAATCTATGCTGTAAAATGTATATATATATATATATATATATATATATATATATATAGTACATTATTCTCAATAAGGCAGGCATAACTACTTGCTCCGATACAATTATACATATTTGGCCCTAAACATAAAACTGTAAAACTGAAGTATCACATACCACAAGTCAAGTATCCTTTAAGGTATAAGACAGTAGCAGAAAAGTTTCAGGTATAAACAGATTATTAAAAAAGCTGATTGACATTTTTTATGTGACTCTACTGGCCTAGTCCCAATTTCAATAAATCCCAAAAAATTTCTGGGATTTTTAAATCAGGGTAATTTAGGATGGAGGGGGTGTTACACTTCCTCCTATGTACCCACCCAGCTTGGGCAGATGATGTGCAGGGTGGGAAGTTAGGAGAAGGAGTAACGCACCCCGTAAATAAGGCAGCTAGTAATTAGGAGGTAGATGATGGATGAACCTCCCCATAAATTGTATTGCATGTATGAGAATCCATCCCTTTCTGATATAATTATTTAAAAAGTCTATAAGCGACCTTATTTCCTCACAGTATGCCTGAACTAGGAATAAACTCAATGATACAATATAAATATGCATCCCTTATTCTTTACAGTATATAAGTCATAATGCTGTCTGGCCAGTAAGAAGGTAGGGTTGGACATAACATATTTTGCATGTTAGATCTATAACAGATGATTATTTTATCTAGCCTTTAATTATATCCCTCAGTTGTTTCCTTATCTTTTATAAAAGACTAGGGAAATAAAACTAGAATGCAGCCAAGCCCTCCAAGCAAATCATTTTCCTTGGCAGACCATATTTCATAATGGAAAGGTCTGAGCTTTTTTCTTGGTATATAATCTACTCTGAGAAATGTTTTACTAAGCATATTGGCAAACGCTATATAGCATCTTGATGAGTCAGCTGCTCTTAACCTCTTCATAGGCTGCAGATAATTGATCCTTTGAGGACCAATAGCCAACTCGTGGTTGTTTCAGTTGCTTAGGAGTTAAACCTAGAACCATGTTGTAGCAATGGGGAATGCTTAGCTCTCCAGCAGGTCTTATGAGCAGGTAGAGTCTCGGAATGTAGCACTACTGCAAGTTTCATTATGGTCACTGGGGAAATACAAATAACTATGTTAGGAGATGCAATGGTCTAAGGTTGAAAGGCTGTAGGGATTCTACAGAAAACAATTCAGCCCATTAACTAGCATGCGTTGTAGCTCATGACACCCATTTAAATGGCCCCCACAGGACGGCATCCATGCAGCTGCTTAATAAAAAGCTCCCAAAACTGCCTGTTCCGCCCACTCTTATCAGTGTTTCCATGGAAACTGCTAAGCAAAAAATAGCTTTTCTTACGCCTGATACTCTCTACGTATACATGATAATCCTGCAGTCTTTCCTTGGAAAGCACAGAGAAAACGGGGGTGTACAGGGAAGCGCAGAGTGAAAATAGAGCACTCAGCACCATCCTGCACAGCAAGGGCAACTGTATTAGGTACATGCACTTAATATAGCACAGTACCAGGTAGGAGTGGGAAATTCTAGTCAATTATATTCTTATCAATTATATTCAGTCCTGGGTACAGGTGGATCAAAAGGTGTCCATCCACAGTGGATTTTTAATAGACCAGGGTCCTTTTCCCAAAAAATTACCAGGATTCAGGCACCTAATGTGGTGCACCCTGATTCCCGTCCAATAGAAGGGTACCCAAGCGCAGTGTGGTGACATCATCGTGACGCATGAGCGGGTTATCTGTCGAGCATGGGTCGGGACGTGGATGGGGACCTTAACTCTACCAATTCACACCTATAACCATCACATCTATGATCAATAACACCAATACAATCACACCTATAAAGGGTATTCATATCAAAAGTCCAAATGCAATCTAGTATCCAAAAATATTATTTTACCTGTGAGTAAACTCCCAATAGGCTGAATCCCTAATTAACTGGCTTTTTATTAGAGCCACCGTGCTTTTAGCCCTGTCTCTTATAGTAAAAGGTGCATAGACTCGAGAATAAGGGATACACATAATGATACCTCTATACAAAACCATTTGCAAGATCTACTCTTCAATATGTATGTAGCTTTGGGCAACTGTTCAGAAAAAAGTATATCCTTAAACCTAAAGGATTAAAGAAGATAAACTAAGCTAATGGGAGACATTGAGGACCTCTGCAATGAGTACAATTAATTTAACTGAATTAGCTATTAAGTAGAGGCGGCACGAAGATCCAAACCCAGTAATTTAACTTGTAAGCGCTACAATGTTCATTTTATTTTAAAAGCTGTTTTCAGTCTTAAGTTCTTCAATTGTTTTCAGTCTTAGGGGGGGTTTCCACAAATCAGTTGGGATCCAGACAGATCATATACACTTTAGCTGGCTGTTAGATGCTGTTTTCAGACATCCGCCGATGCAGTAGTTAACGTACTGGACTGCGTTAACCTCTGCATCGGTGTAATGGCTCAGCTCTGTGAGAATACAGCATCCACTGAGCAGGTAAAGTCTATGTGCTCCGTCGGAACCACCTGCCAAGCACTGTGCTTAGAGGAGGGGGTCCCGATGGATGTGGAAAGCCCCCCTTAAAGTATAGCTATAGCTATACTTATATTAAGGCTAGAATAAGGAAAGGTTAATAGTCCTGTCAAGTTGTACTATTATTTGGGGCTTTTACAGAGATTTAACGATAAAATCTTGGTGATGTTAGTATTTCCCTGCTCATTAAGGCTAAAACTCCACTATGTTTTGCCTGCATGGCACTGCCCTCTAAAAATTGTGATGCAATGGGAGGCATGCACATCGTGGGTATGTGCCCATTGAAATTGAATGGGGGCATGCCAAAGGCATGACCACTACGGTTTTGCCACATTTTGGCAATAGGTAGTCAAGTTTTCACCTTTGGTTTTCATAGACCATTCCAGGATGCCAAACCACTCAGATTACCAGATTATTTGAGTGGCAGCTAAGAATCTCCCCTGAACATCCCATTTTATTCCTATGAGTGTCTGCTCAGCAGCCACGGGTTAAACACGACATGTTGCATCTGCCTGGAGGTTGGGGTTCACAAATGGTTGGGTGTAGCAAATGGATGCCTCTCTACTGACCATCTGAGACATAAACCTTACTTTCTGTGGTGGAAGATTTTTTTTTTTTTCAAAGAGCCTCAGACTGACATATCCAAGGTTTTTGTATATACAGTTGCAAGAAAAAGTATGTGAACCCTTTGGGATTACATGGAGTTTTGCATGAATTGGTCATAAAATGTGCTCTGATCTTAATCTTAGTCAAACCAATAGAATTACAGTCTGCTTAAAATAATACTACATAAACATTATTGTTTTCATGTTTTTATTGAACATAACATGGAAACATTCATAGTGCAGGGTGGAAAAAGTATGTAAACCTTTGGACTTGGTTGACCCTCTTTTGGCAGCAATAGCCTCAACCAAACGTTGCAGATGAGACTTGCACAACAATCTGGAGTAATTTGGGGTCACTCCTCTGTTTCAGTGTAGCAATATTCTTGGGATGTCTAGTGTGAATCGCTCTCTAAGTTCATGCCACAGCATTTCAATCGAGTTGAGGTCAGGACTTTGTTATTTTGTTCTGTTGAAGCCATTCTTTTGTTGAATGACTTTGGCTTTGGCTCATTGTCCTGTTGCATCACCCATCCTCTGCTGAGCTTCAGTTGGCACCCCTCTAAAGGGAGATGATCCCTAGAGGGACCACGTCTATATTCTTTCTTTATGCATTTAATGTGAAATACAGTTAACAGCTTTAAGTGATCCCGGTGTGCGGACTGTTGCTACTACATACAAATGCTACCTATGATTGTGGATGGACTGATCCATCATAGCCCAGCACCTGGGATGGATGCCGGTAAACTTCTGAACTGAGAGGCAGTCTGGGTGCAGGGAAGTGTGGACAGTCTGCTTGGAGGTGCGGATCCATGCATTGTTCTTTTTGGAAGCATCATATCTTAACACACCTTTACCTATGTCATTTAAAAATACCTTCATGTCAACACTTTTCCAAGCTGCCTTTTTTCTGTCTTTTTGGAAAGTGTGCTACAATTTAGAAAATCAATGTGAAAGTCAAGCAAATGTGAGATGAAAGTTATCAGATACTTGGGTTTATAATAATCCTTTTGACTGTCCTAAGTGTTACTGCTACTGACCTAGACTTACCTTTCTCTAATATGTCCTTATATTCTTACTCTTTCTTGTATTCTTGTTTTTGTCTCAATAAATGTTATTAATTAAATTTTTTTGTACAACAAAGCCAACACATACACAGTGGGCGTCACAATATGACAACAAAAACAACATATGAGCGGAAGTAGACACATAATGTAGGCTTATACAAGCAAGCAACTAATTCCAAACAAGGCAAAGTAAACCAATCGTGGCAACATAGAGCTTGTAGAGCTCACCGTCAGGTACGGAATTTATATCTTACTGTCAAGGTGAATTTCCTTTTTTTTTTTATTTCCAATTTTACGCAACAGAACAAGAGCAAGCAAGACCAGCACAGAAAGATCTATAACTCACACTATACCTATATAAAGTGCCAATATACACATGTGTTTAACAAATGAATATATATGGTATTCAGGTTCAGATATTACTTGCATGTTTATCATCTCGCTTATTTCTCCTCCCCACCATATAGTGACAAAGTGACAAGGACCCGTACCAGCAAGCTGGGAACAGAAATGTTAGCACACCTCCAGGTGGTCAGGTCATTAACAAAAGCCATGTTAGACATCATAGAAAGTCTGAACATCACTAAAAGAAGATAAAGAAGCCAGAGAAACATGTCGATTTTAAAATTGCAGCGTCAACAAATGGAAGGTTCTGTATATAAAAGCACTCTGTCTGTTAATGGACTGTAAACAGCCCCTAATGTGCTATAACATTATTTTGCTGTATGTTTGCAATAATACGTAACCATTTGTGTATATGAGAACCATTTGCCAATCTTGTTTATGTTAAATCATGTAAGCCTTAGAAACTTAATAAATAAAATACTATTATATATCAAATATTGTTAAGCAAATATTATTATGGTAAAATAATAAATCACTGAATGTATTATAATGAACTATGTACCCTATATTGAACGAGAGTGTACAAAATAATTATTATTACCATACAGTCAAACATTGTGTCTGCATACACCGTCCCAAATAGAGTATGCGGAGTGACATCACAGGTCAAGTCTCCCACCTTGATAACTCCCTGATTTCAGACTTTATCTCATCTTTTAATCTGCTTGAAGCAAACCTATAGTGAGCATAACATAATTGTGAAGCCACACAGGCTGAGAGTGGAGTGAGGACATCATTATATTTGAGAAAAAAGTTCTCAAAAGTGAATGGACAGCAATAGAAATCCATTAGTATGTAACTATGTGCTATTTAGCAGTTTGCCTGGTGCTCTTCTTTAGGATGAAATTATGCTCACCTAACCACCAGTGATGCACCATCTGCAAGCTCTCTTGCCAGGGCAGACATCTTTACCTGAATCAAGTTTCTTGGCCAGGCTGAGATGAATGTGCTCTGGCATTTACTGTCTCAGTGTAAATTCTAAGAAGGATCACAAACAGGCAGGTACGAATCCTTTAATGCAGAAGGGACATAGTATGTCTCTATTGCAATAAAAAGCCTGTCTGCTCGCAAAATTTTATTTCTATTGTAAAGTTCCGCTTTAAACATTCAAACCATTTGAAGAACCACATGGAGGGTATTCCTTTCCCATCCTAGCACTTTCAACCATTACATTTACTTTCTAATTACAAATATTCTTAATTAGTGATAAGAAATTCTAGGAAGATGTTAAAGCTGTGAGAAGCTGAGCTAAAGATTTAGTGAAAGGTCCTTGGACTTGTTTCTGATATCTAACAATCACATTCCAACACTGCAACCAAAATCCTTCAGTTCAGAATGTAAGCTACGGTGCTCTGGGACAAAGAAAGGTTATGAACTCAATTTTATTTCCTGTACACCTGAATGGCCAGACATCTCATGAAGGCCTCAAGGGGATCTCTGGTCATTGTAGTCACCAATCTTAGTCCCACAGCTCCTTCTAAAATAATGTGCTTCTTAAAACACATGCAGAGCTATTCATGCAAAAATTAAGAAATTTTGTTAATGTGGCCTTGAAAATCATCCATAGGTATATCTTTCTTAATTATAGTAATGTAATTTGAAATTAGCTATTTGCTTTCAAGAAATACTGAAAAGGAGACACAAGAAAATTGGTTTCTCATGCTAGCAATAAATGTAATTAATTATCCGCTTCTCAGCTACTTGCTCATTCATGCGCATTATCAATCCTGGTTTCACTGGAGCACTACTCATTAATGGCCTCCTGGAATTAGGAGCAGCAACACACAAACCACATACAACAGACTCATGGTAGTGTGCGTGACGTTTCATTCAATAGAAGGCTGGTAATGTTTAATCAGCATATTGTTACTAGAAAGATGCATTCTTTTTATAATAGAATAGTATTTTTGCAAGGTATTTTGTTAGGCCAGTAATAAAAAATTATAACTGGTTACTCGAGCATGCGTGCTATACAGAGCTGTGCTCAGATCATAAACAATCTTCAAGCATCAGTAAAACTAAAAATGTTTTTTTAATGGAAGTTTCCAAATATACAAATAGGGTCTATGTGACCCTTTCTAAAACATTTTGCAGGTTTTCCCCTCTGCAGAGTTGTCACTCACCTGCACACACACCAGTACTGTCTCCTGAATGTTTTGTAGGCTAAATTCACATGGTCAGTTTCACAATGGCTGACAATCAGTTGCTGTTCTGAAACCACCACCCCATGCTTCCACGCTTGTGTGTAGAGGTTGTACACAGTGTATGGGAACTCAGGTGACTCAGGTGAGGTGACTGTCAGATATTGACAACCTCCTCCTTGCTTATGTGCAAATGCCCAAAAATCAACCAGTGCAAATTAAATTAGGCACATGCAGACAGGAATTGTTTCCCACCAACCATGCGAATTAGACCCTAACATGTCCACATGACCTCAAATCATAGAGATGTTAAAACATAAATTATCTAAGCTCCTTAGTTCCCACATAGCAAAACTGTACAGTATCAGAATAATAGGATAGAGCACATGTTCTACATTTCAAACAACTAGAAAAAAGTCCAATATCCAACATTTATACTGGACTACCTTAATCCATTAAACGAAACCATTTAGTATTGCAGAATACAAGACAGCCTTAATGCCCATAGTTCAGCTCCAAACAAATGGCAAGGTGCCAGTGGCACAAAACTAATTGGCATAGGAGGGAGTTAGAAGAAGACAATTGAACAGGGAGAGAAAAGGCATTAAAGAGATGGGGTGGCTCTGACATGGAAAGGGGCACATTTCATTCTTAGGAAATCATATCAATTATTTCTTACACCAATAGAAAGCTATTGATCTGAACGGAAGCATATTTATTTTATTTTCATTCTTCATCCATGACTACCTGTGACACTTCTTGTAGCAGTATAGGGCTGGCAGCCATCCAGCATCCTATAACATGACGTTTAGTCACAGATGTAATTATAACATTGCCAACACTCATGGGATGTGGAGTCACATGAACTTATAGTATTTTGTAGAGCAATCAGTGTATCCAAGGCCTAAAGGAAGGCGCAATCTCTGTGTTACAGATACAATGGCCATATCTTAGTGAACACAAACTATATAACAGTGTTTGTAAATCGTAGAATGGTTGGTTGTTATTACCCAGCAGTAATGGAGCAATTTACAGACATTTGCTGGAGCAAGAGTTATAGGCGCCACTTTCCGAGTCCTATGAGACTGATAATTTTCCCAGCAGCTGGAGACGAGAACAGGTATATTAGACAGGGAAGCTGGAAGTCATTGGATCTAGTCATATTTGTAGGTGGGAATCAAGTGAAAGACCACAGTCTTGAAATATTTATTCTTTTCTAATGAATAATTAAGGCCAGGCATTTTGCTGTATATTGCCAGAAGCAGAGATATGGCCTGTTTATGTTTTTTTCTTAATTACTTTAATTGCTATTTTCACACCAGTGCAGGGACATATCATTTGCCAATATGCTATTTTAATTTTTCGGACTGGCACCACTATTAATACCTAGAGGAACAGAAGGTATAGTGTTAAATCAACAGTCCCTTAATGCATGTTTCGGATACTTGTTGGTAGTTTCAATTTCCCAGTGGCCTTAATGGTATTTAATGAGTCTAGTATTAAATCTTTCTCCTTTTGTTTTAGAAAAAAAGTGTTTCTTTATAAATGCTGATCTTTTAGCAGGAAATAAAGCCAGGCTCGGATTGTTCCAGACAACTAACTAGCTATCAGAGGTAATTCATTTTGATGCATCACAGACCCTCCCATTCATCTGTGAGCAAAGCACATAAACCAACACATACCACTAAATCACTGACAAAAAAACAAATCCCTTCCCTTAATTACTATACATCATATTAATTTATACATGAGCACAATGTCAAAAACAGATATGCATTTATCAGGGCAGAGAGCTGAGGAGATTTTGTGGGGGTTCATTAATATATTATATTTCAACTTTTGCCTTCAACCTTGAACTTCTATATCCATAGTTAAACAAGCCAGAATTCGCATAAAAAGCTAATTTTACCATCAAAGATTCCCTAAACTAAACCATTTGTATCCAGGTACTGTTAAGGCTAGATAGACATAGACATTGGCATAGATTGTCACTGGTCCACCTTAACATGAGTTGACTGGAAGACTGCACATTTTACATTGGTAAGACAACTATACATACATGTCAAGACATTCCACCACAAACCTCCTTTGATTTCTATTAATAACATTATTTCTGATTCTAGTCTCTATCTAATGAGATACATTAAGGTAGTTTCACACCCAATTTTAAATAGTGCTCATGTTGATGTGGTTGGTTTCGAAAAATTTTGAGGAAACACTGGATGATGACCAAGCTGGCCAAACTGGTTAAACTTATTCTAAAAAAATTCTTAAATTATTCTTATTCTAAAAAAATACACAACTGCATTGGTTACATAATTTTTTTTCAGATGATTTTACATCTATAGCTATAACTGAATGTCCATTCAATATATCATACTTAATCAAAATAAGGAGAGAAAATCAGTACAATAGGAAAAAACACTAAATATGTGCAATAACTGAATGTACATAAGCCATGCTTATTGTACTGGGTGAAGTTATCACTAATGTACTTTTCATAGATGTAAAGCAGTGTTTTTTCTATGGATCCCAACCCCAGGTGTAGTGTAGGCATCTCTTTTTTTTTTTGGGGAGTGTAGGCATCTCTGATGGGTTGCCATACCACTGAGCAGTAAGCTTACCCTAGTCTGTTTTTTAGGTACTAAGAAAAAACACATAGGACCTCAATGTGAGAATATGGTTCAGGTCCACAATACATTCTGAATATTTAAATTTTCTGCAGTGTCCACGTATAATAAAATTCTTTTAATCTGGATCACTGCTGGAACAAGTTGTGTCTCATGTCAGCCAGACACAGAGAGGGAATCACTCATTAGCCAGAAATAAGAGGTTCCAGTTGCCCAATTCCTGGAAAAATGATTTAGATAATTTGGCAGAGTTGTCCAGAATTATCCAATTAGCTGATTATATTCAGTCTTTCCAGCTTTTTATCTGACAGAGAAAATCTGCACAAGAAAAGCAGAATTAAATCAAATAATGTAAATAAATGCAAATATATACTGCTGAAAATATAATCTAATTAAGGAAATATTTCAGAAATTGAAGAAATATTGTTCTTTTTTTCCAAAAGTATCTTCTGCAGAGCTTATCATGTAAAACATAAATATGGAACAGAGTGTTAAGTAGGGAATGTACCATGATTAAATATGTCAAAATTATCTTGTAATCTGCTTTCCTGTGGTTTCTATTTGTTAATTAAAATATAATGCATCAAGGAAATGTTCAAGGGTCAACCTCATACATGACACTGGGTAAAAAGCTCATTCATTTTTTTTTATTAACACAGTCTAGACATTAACCCATAACAACTAGAATTAAGCATTTATCACAGGGGGATAGAATAGATCTTGGAGACATGCATGAGAAACTGAACAATCTGTGTTTATGCTACAGCATTTAATCATTTTATTACTTGCCAAAGGATATTATCTGACCAAATACATCCAGCAAAGATGAACACTTCAACAAATGTATACACAAAGGGTTTAAATAAAAAGGTAGAAAAGACAAAATAAAATCCTCAAAGTAGAACTTTCTGGTGGCTTACGATATATAAAAGAGCTTCCAGAGCTCTGAAGTTCCTTCTTGAGGTATTATGACAGATAAACAATCAATTATTGGAGAACTGAAACTCTGTGATCCCTTTGTTACATAGCTTCTGTATTTTACCCTTTTTTTACTCATTTATAATTTAAAGATTTCACCTGGATCAGGGCCTACTGGTTAAAAAAGGCATATAGTATGTCGTTGGTTACCATAACTGTATAGTCTAGATTAGGGTTGTATATACCATACATATCTGGGAAAGTTGTTTTTTTATAAATAAATCAGTGCATTGTTAAGATAGAAATATCTACATTGTTAAGATAGACCTATCTACTAGCCCAGTCAGAGATGTGCATAACAGGAAACCCTTCTCTGAATTTTGAGCCTCTGCTTGGTATTTCGGAGGATTGAGTGATACTGTATGATACCTATGGGCAACATTTACCTGACCATGAATGGCCATAATTACTGCTTATACCACATTTGTTTGTACTGGGGATTTACTGACAACAAATTTTGATAAAAACTAGACGCAATAGAGTGCCTTGAACGTCTAGTCGCAGAAGACAATGACTGATTGGAGGTCTTCTGGAAAACCTGGAGCCTGTGGCAGTACTTTCGTACTATGCCCCATTCCAGGCGATGCTCAAGGTAGGGGTCCGCAGCAGGGACCCCCTTATTTATTTCACCTCACCTCTTTCCCTTCCTTCCCTGTCCTCTTTCCTAACTTTTCTGCTTCTCTTTCTCACCCTAGCCCTTGCTTCATCCACCCTCCCTCCTTTGCCCCATTTTCTTTTGACTAAAATAACCTGTTTTAGTTGTTTGTTGATTATTGTTGCATGTAATATTAAATCTAGAGTGGCTAGTTCTATCAAAATTTTCAGCTTGCTATAGTTTCTTGTTGTCCAGTGCCAATGTGAACCCACACTGATAACATATTTTCTATTTTTGTTTTGTTGTTATATGAAAACCAATAAAACTCTATTTTTCTAAAAAAAATAACTTTAAAATTATATATTGTTTTAAATATAACACCTAATACACATTAGACATAGGCCACCATATTTATTGTATAATAGTTTTGATTTTTTTTTTAAATATAACAATCTAATTTAAATACACATCACAAAAACATAAAGATACTATCAGAATATTTTGTCAGTAAAAGAAAAGTTAACTCCGCTTTTAAACAATTGAATTCAATTCAAAAAAAGACATTTTGATTTTTCTGGGACCCATAAATCTCATTTTAATCTTTTAACAGATGATGAATTCTTGACAGACAGAGACTGACAGCCAATCCACAAGCAGCAGCCTTCAGAGTTTAATCAAACTGCAGCAGTCAGCTATGACGTGACCTCTCTGTTTTGTCATTAGCTGATCACCAGTCCATCTGGTGTCTCATCCCTGGATGATGGCTTTTTCTGTCCCAAGACCTTTTCATATCCTCTCACCAGTCCACATACACACAGCTGCTGTCCCACTTTGTGTAGCTTGTCCGGCTTACAGCTGCTACAATGCATATCTGTGATGCATCATCGCCAATTATGAAGAATACAAAGTGAATACAGATGAGTGTTTCTCGTTTTCATCTATCTCTTTTTCGCTTTTTATTATTCATGTAAGGCAAAACGATGATGCTAAATTTCGATCACACCTAGATTTGGAACATTTATATTCCTATTATATCAACTTTTGTGAGTGAAGGTAAAGACGAGTGACCAAATAAGCCAAGGATGTATTTGATGATATTAAATAACCACTGCATTATGACCACAACACCACAGAGCTCTGAGATAAATATCTAAACTACCCTGAAACTTAATGTCCATGTAATGCTAACACAAACTCTCCTTGTAATTAACAAGAAACCCTCATATTATCCTCGTCTATAAACCAACCATGTAACCCACAACACATTTACACATACCTGTACCATAACCCATGAAACCTACCTTGCTTATAACACAAACAATTGCCTTCTCACTAATTCTCCCTAAATAACTATTAGTTCTTAATGTAAACTTAAAAAGGAAACATACCCACCCAACCACCAGCTATAGAACAGTGACAAGCACACTTGCTAGTGTTAAAACCATCACCACCAGGTTTGAGAATTTCAGCTTCTTAATAAAACAGTTCATCCACTGCATCCACCGCTCATTAGGTGTACACTGGGAATAGGTAGCGTACAGGACAGCTGGGATTGGTCCTGCCAGAGAGGCATATTTACCCTTCATTCAGGCTATGATCCCATTGAGTGGTGTGTCCTTCAGCAACTTTAGGTTGCTGAGTGTTTTTGTTATAGGGTCCCCAGACTCTGGGATAGGAGGGATAGAACTGGTATGGCCTTCCTATTCCCCCAGTTACATTAAAAGGGTTAATGCCTGTTTGCAGGTGAGTTGAGCTGGGTGTGTCTCCACAAAAGGATCAGAGACTACAATTTCAGTGCTTCTGACCAAATAGGAGATACAGGGCTCACAAGAAGTATAGGGCCTAGGCCTGTGGTGCATTTTTTTAGGACACCCCCTTTAGGCTAAATCCCCACAGTGGATATTTTTTTGGTTCAATGGTACACAGTATGTACCTGACTACGATTTATTTAGGTTAAAACTAGTACCCTTTACTTATATAATTAACTCTTCTGCAATAAACTGCTGCTGCAAAGACTTAAGCTGAACATGTTGATTTTCCCTTTGATCAACCTATCCAATCAATCATTTCATCAAACTGACTATTAATTCTAAAATTCTGCATTCCATTGACCAGAAGTGATCAATATTGAGAGCAGAAAGAACATTAGACACTCTAAATGGAAAATAGTAGTTTACTAAATGGAAGGTAGTAGTTAACTTTCCCTTTTTATTGATACGATAAAAATGTACACCCCACATTATGAAAACATTTATTTTAATAGGCGAGTTTTCCTTAAACGTCTGTTGTTGTAAGATCAACTAGAATTTAATAATAATAAAATCTGTATAAAAAACATTCTCTTCACCTGTCAAACATGACACTGTCAGGACATTGGTCTAGGAACTTATTAACTCCATTCAGTTTAAGATTTTAAACTAAAGAAGCAATCCACATGAATTCTGCTTTTTCTTACTGCAGACACAAGAGACATTGCAAGCCAGTAATGGAGTTTCAGCTAGAGTACAGTAGATGCTGGGAGTTACAATACATTTAGAAATCATTAAAGAGGTAAATGTGAACAAATGGAAATGTTATTGCTAAAAACGCACGTTTTTGTATAAACGCAGAACTGTAAAATAAGATATTTAGCATTGGGATAAGAATCAAGCAAGCTATTCTAATAAATCTGACATAAGTTGTAAATATACTCTAAGCGATCCTCACGGGTTTATAAAGTTATAAAACATTTCATGGGACCAGGATATTGAATAAGTGCTGTAGTCATGAAATGCGTTACAATGGTATTAATTGCTCTGCATAGTAAATACTGCCACACGGCTTTTAAATTTACAAGCTCCCTACACTGAGGCATAAATATATCATTTATAACATAAACCTGCCAGTAGAATTGAAGTCATAAACTTTCCTCTTGTTTGAATGTTGACTTATTTTTTGAGCCTAAAAATTTACCTTCGATAATTATTTTTATAGCTGATTGTTATGTTTTTTTTAATAAAACTGTGCCTGAATTTAAGACCACTATGAATTCAAACAAGCAACTAAAGGGGACCCCTAAAAATGTTGATACAGACATTTACATACTTTGAAGGGGTCTCACTTATTCCCATTTATTCCAACTGTTGACGGGTACAAGCAGATCACTGCAAGAGGGACATCACTGCCATAGGGCTTGTACCAACCATAGCGATCTCCCCCAATTATAATCGCGGCACGGAGATCGCACCCATGTATTAGGCTCATCCCCACAGCTGCGATTGGCAACGATTGGCCGCGATCTAAAGGGCGGCTCACCCTGTTTTTGATGGCGGCCGATCGCCCCTGATCGCGACCACATACATGAATAATGATGGCCGAACTTGGCCCAGGTCCTTCCGCGAACAGTTTGACATCTGCCTGTCCCATTTGAAGATTCAAATTCCCCACCTGTTCGCGGGGAATTTGAATCGTAAAAACTGGAAATGTAGTCACCTGGAATGCACAGTTCCCGGTTTTGATACCCGGACTTGACGTCACTTCCAGTCTGAGATGGTTTTCTTTCAAGAGAGACCGGCTTATCTCTGCAGTATCTCCTGAAAGAATTTTTCCACTGTCTGGATCGTTCTGCTCCTGATCCGGCCAGCGGAAGAATAGTTCGCCGGGGGAAGAAAAGCGAACATGTTATGTTCGCAGCCAAACTGTCCGCCTTGTGGACAGTTCAGCCATCACTATACACGAATGGCTGTGGTTAAAAACATCAGGCAGGGTGGGGCAAGAGGTCCTGTCCCACCTCCCCCACACTTCCTGCCTGCAGGTACTGGTGATCTCCGTGCCACAATTTTAATAAGCACCAAGCGATCTCCCACTGCCTTATTGGCAGTCCCTTACCAAGTCTTGCAAGATCAGACTTTAGCAATGAGAAAAATCCAGTTCCCTCTAGTGTCAAAGCATAGGAGTACCGGTGGCCACAGGAAGACTGGCAGGAGAGGATATACTTGCCAGTACCAATAATTGCACAGTGGAGCACAAGGGAGCAGCAGGTGAGTATATTATTTTGTGGGTCATGAACAATAGATGCCATTGACTACAATTGACCATCTGTATAGAGCCTATGGTGTAGGGTATGTAGGTGAGCAGTGGATTTAATCTTTACAACTGATCCATTATTATTATTATTATTAACATTTATTTATATAGCATATTACGCAGCGCTGTACAATACATTAGAGTGGAGATACAACACAGTATAACACACAGGTACAGGTAATGACACAGGAGGAGTAGAGGACCCTGCCCGGACGGGCTTACAATCTAATAGGTTGGGGAACAAGGTATACAATAGATCCATTGTAAGCAATATAGCCCAGGAAGAATATGAAAACATCCTTACCATATAGAGTAACATAAAACAATATTTCTGAGAAGCACTGCTCTAAAAACTGCTGGTTGTATTACCAAAGAGATTGCCAACAATCTGCAGGAATATTACAACTGTCGTATAAAGCCTTCTTTACGGATTGAATATGTGCAGTTGAGCCTCTAAACATTTTTCACCCAACCACTGAGTACAGCAATATAGAACCAAGGCTATAAATTTGTGAAAGTGCTGCAATCTAAATAGATTTTTCCCTCTGTAGGATGGGTACTAGATTTCTACTCCACTACTATAAATTACACTGTTCTATATATGGATTTAAAAAGCAATTGCCTCTATATACCCTTTTAAATTATTTTTATAATGAAGGTAGAAAAATTCAATGTTGTTTATTTGAGTTTCTACCAGAGCACTATATGTTCAGCACAAATGGACACTATTAACAGGACTATGGTTCATTTACAGGCAATTTGTATCCTCGGAGGTGATGTTCATACATGATGATGTAAACCTTTTAAAATAATATGCATTTAAAGTTAACAAAGGTCAGGTGATCAATTAATGGTGCAGTCAAAATGCCTGCAAAGAACTCTACGATAGTTTTCTGTAGAAGCACCTGGATCCCAAGCCCAAAGTGTACTATATGACTTGGCCTTTTAAACTAAATAGAGCTATGGCCTTCACACGCAAGTATAAAATGGTTTAAGTCAGAGAGTTAATGCCAATTAGAGGTTTCTTGGCTGAAACTGCACAAGGCAAGACATAGGTCCATGATAAGGAGGATTAGATTGGCCACTCACGTGATAGGATTGTTACAATATCCTTCATATTTTTAAACAATTATGATAAGCTTGCACGGTCAAATGACAAATGATACATACAAATGACAATGGTACATCTGAACTTCGCCTTGTTAACACCTATGAAATATAAATTGAATGCAGCAAAGTACTATAATGACTTTTAATTTGAGCAGCACAGTAGTGCCAGATGAAAGCACCACTGTAGACTGTAATGATATAAACAGAAGACAGTGGTGGGGTGGATGGGGTAAAGGATATGTTTTCTATCCCATTATTTTCATTAAGCAGTACACATGAATAAATAAATAGGATATTAACAGACAAAACAAGCCTTTGTTGGCATGTCCAATCGAGAGACGTTCCTTGGAGAGAGAAAAAGAGATGTCCTATCTACAGATGGTTGTGAAATTTTGAGTTTGTGAGTTAATTGCAAAGTCTCTGAACAAGGTATCATCATCAGTTTGAATTTTAACGTACCATATTGTTTGGACCATAAGACGCAACTTTTCCCCCAAAAATTTAGTCCAAATACATCTTGGCTACCCGCCAGCATCCTTGCCCTTTCGGCAAGAAGATTAGCCAGGGAGGTGAAGGTGCTGTCAGATCCACCAACGTCTGGATCTCCCATCTGTACTGTATTGCAAAATTTTGACTTGCTGACTTTGCAAAGCCTCTGAACAAGATGTAGAGAATTATTGTGGGAACTTTCCAAAAAAAGAGAGTACTGTTCTAGTACATGTCTTTTTTGCATATATTACTGTCTTTTTCGGACTATAAGACACACCTGACCATGAGACATGAGAAAAATTATAAGTGTCACATACATCAGAAAGAGGGGGGCCACGGGGGAGCGGCTGCAGATGTCTCCTGGTCTCCCTGCACAGCTGTGTCTGTGTATGTGGAAGCTGCAGCATGAGTGCAGCTCCCACACACAGGCAGAGATAGATGGAAGAGATACCAGCAATGTTTTATTTGCAGGGAACTTTTATGTTCTTATTCTCTTTATTTCAACATTGTGTTCTAGGGCTGGTTTTACTGGGAATCTGTAAGAGCAGGGTGGGGCAGATGCCCAATACCCAGTGCAGTATTTCCGAAGGCTCAGAAGCCCATTAGAGCACCTGGTGCTAAGGTCAGGTGGTGTGTGTGGGGAAGACAGTCTCTGAGCAGTCAGAGACAGCTTTGCTTTGGTTAGAAGCCAGGAGGCTACTTATTTACTTTATGGACGATTTATGTTGCCACTGCGAGGGTATCTTTTCTTTGTGTGAGCCTTGTATGCTCCAATAAACACGGGCAGGAGCCCTAAAGAAAGGACTGTCTTGTGGAGTCGCTTTGTTGAGAGTCCACATTTGCAGCTGAACCCCCACACTGATCATCAGAATCCTTCTAAACATTTCTTTTGAAATCAGGCCTTATTAGACATGCCCCAGCCTTGGTGCAAAAACAGGGACAACAAGAAGAAAAGATGGACATGTGAATTTATGTGTTATATAGTGCTGAAATGTGTCCCAGTTTTAAATTTTCAATTTCTTTTATAGTGGCAACCTGAAGTGTTCAGTTTTAGTTCTGATGAACATGGTCTTCAGGACAAATAGAAAAAGTACATTTCCCTAATAGTGGATCAGAAGGCAATATAAAATGTGGTCTAAAATGTTTTACCAAATTATGCATTTATTTATGCTCCATTATATACAGTAGGCAAACATCTATACATTTCCGGTTGAATCAGCATAGTAAAATAGTCTAATTATAGTAGAAATGTACTTAGAATTATTTTCTCTTTAACAAAAAACACCTTATAATGTATGTCATACATTCCCTTGATAACTTCAGCATATTGGGAATAATCCAGCTGGGAGTTGCATGTAACGTAATATACAGTCAAGGAAAATGGAAGGGCGCATATATCTAATTATAACTCTTTCATATATATAGATATAGGCCACACCTGTCAATCAAAAGAAAAACTTGCTGGAATGTACACAACATAAAAAAGAAATCTTGCATGGGCTGCAATGTTTACTTCTCACTGCAGTGCGACATAATGAGGACGCCGTTAAATGTAATGGTAAAAAATTCTGAAATAATATTGCTTTTGTTAAAGCTCTGTGCAAACGATTGCTGATCATTTTTCCATTCAGATTTTAGTGTGATACAATCTAAAGCCCCCCATACACCACATACAATTACCATGCAACTTCTGTACAACCAACTTTTCTTCTACCAAAACCATGTAATAGGAGGACCTTTCTACACCTTCCAATCACTATGTATTCTATCAGGGAGGTCACTATACTACATAGTTGTTGGTAGGTCTCATGAAAGTTTTATGGAGGAATCTGAAGGTGTATGTGGGGCTTAAAGCTTGGTCTACAAGTATGATATTTATATTGGGTCTAATTGAAGCATGTTGTTTTTTATTTATTTAAAGACTAACTGTGGACATGGAAACATATATGTTTCTCAACCCTCTACGTAAATGCTTTATCAAGAGAAAATGTAGGTAGTTGTTATTAACATACCCATTTTCGATTGCAAATCCCTGTAGACAAACAGTAAAGGTTGGGGGCCTCTGTATGCAGGAACCCTTTGAAGAACATGATCATCATCATGGTCATCGACACAACCTTAGGAATCTTCAAATCTATAAGTATGTATCGACATAACTGATTTCACCAGGTCCCAAAAAAATGATGTTGCTGGCAATGGGGAGACCCAGCCACACATGCCAGGGAACAGCTAAGAAGTCTTCTCCCCTGCTTGTGTGTTCTGTAAAATAATCTACTTCAGGCTATTTAAGCCAAATATTGCTATTGTATTTTAGACTTAAATTGAACTGTCCTAATTCAAGGCATGTCTCTGGTGATGGTCATCATTGTTACCAGGTCAAAAAAATACCAAGCTCTCACATATCTTGTGCCATAGCTGATTGCAGCTATGCAGAGACCAAAAGCAATGTAATGTAAATTACATTTTTCTTACACTTTCCAAGTCCAGACAACGCAAGGCTTCGTTGCACTGTACTTTTTTTTTCTGTAGATCCCTTACAGAATATAGATGGGCAACTAATTTAATGAGAAAATACCATTTGATATCTATTATATTACACAGCAAAACCACCATCTCTTCTTCTATCTGGAAGAAAAAGGTTAGGACCCTTAAACACTTGCAGCGTTATGTTGCTGTTACCACAGCGCACTAGCGTTACTGCATGGTATAACAGTTTTCCATAGTACCATTCACAATTCCATGTGTTGCAATATGCATTCTCAGCAAGCATTTTTTAGGGCATCTCTCATACACTAGTGTAGGAGACATAATGCAGCTCATTGCAGTTACGTAGTTTTTTGTATACCTGCAACGTTAACATAACACAATGAAGCTAGTGTGAAAGGGCCCTTAAACTGGGCATAGACGTCTCGATTTTCTGTTCAATTTTAGTGCGATCGTTTAACAATATCGATTGGATACAAATTGATGCATGTCCAAAGTGTTTGATCGATCGATTTTACCCTAAATCGCATGTAAAATCGATCGTGCACGGATCCGTTCTGTTTGAAAAATTAAGTCAAAAGCACATAAATCAAGTGCTGTTAGTTGTCTCATGCGATCGTTTTAAGCGATCAATCTATGAATTTTGTGGAAATTACCTTTGTTTGTGTGCTGTTGGTCACTGGCCAGTTCTTCAGCTAACACCAGCTAAATGTGAGCGTGCAAGACATATTGAGACTTTCAGGATAGATTCGTCCAGGAATTGAGGACATCATATGTTGCAGTCTGCGATCGATTTTGCAAATGAAATCGATTCCGGAATTGGATAGTCGATCGGTTTAAAAATCGAACACAGGAAAATCGAGATGTCTATGCCCAGCTTTAGACTGAAGTGGAGAATGACAGTTTACAAAAAGTGCAAGATTTTTTTTTATTACAGTGTATTTGTTTTAGTCAAACCCAGAGAACCTGTATTCTAATCCTAATCTAGCTCCATAAAAAGGTATCTGTTTAAATTGCTGTTTTGTTTAGAGCGTGCAGTAAATGGCAGCTCTGGCATACAAATTTATGTGAGCACTCCTGGGGGATCCGGGCATCACTTGAAAAGGCTCATCTGTTATATAGGAAAAGCAATAGTCTATCTCAGTAAAAACACTCCATGTGATCCGGATTAGTGAGAAAACTTATCGCAATTGTATAGAGGATTGCTTTTTATATTCTCAGAAAACAGGCTAAACACAACAACAGGCAATGTTACTGGGAAGTACCTGATTTCCCGTACTTAACCCTAGTCCATCTGTCAAACTTTGTTTATATATAACTATAGCCATTAGTGGTGGGCAACTGAGTTGATATGGAGGGCCACAAGTGCAACCCTCAGGATCACAAAGGGCTGCACATAACAATTTCAATCTTTACTGACTTGTATAAGCATTTTCTTATGAAAAATATGACACTTCAAGCATTATGGAACACTGAAGTATGGCAATTAACATTTTGTGTGATATATCATCAAAGGTGATATGCCTCATGGATATATCATCAAAGCCAATGATTATATCGATGGGGCACATAGCCTTTAATTCAAAGGTTAACTGCCCCTATTTTGAGGTTATGTGCCACAATATATATTGTACAATCATCCACCTATTTGTTGGTGGAATAGTGGTGGAAAAGTTGAATTAGTTATTAGCATGCAGCTTCAACCATATTATCCTTTGTTAAGAAGTTGTAGCAAGTAAAAAAAAAAGATGTACAGTATATGATGCAGTCTGTTTCTGGTACTAAAAAAGTTTTTGTTTTCTGAGCTCCCCTGTCACAGGGTTAAATTATGCTGCCAGCCAATAGATAACTAAAGGCTGCGACACACGCACCGAGCGTCGATTTTGCCGATGTGGGTCAGCGGTAAAATCGCCCGCCGATCGGGGGTGCCCACGTGGGGCGACATTCCCTGTCACCCCATAGCTCGGTCGCCAGAGAACAGACATATCCAATAACCCCAGGCGATGCCGTTAGTTTCAATGGAGACCGGCGTCTTCATTGAAGCTAACGGACGGCACAGAAAGGGTGCCCGCTGATGCTGTCAGCTCTGGAGAGCAGCGTGACCAGTGCAGAACTGAGCTGCTCTGTCGGCCCCCACTCGGTACATGTGTGGGGGCCTTAATGCAGACATGATATCTCATGACAAAGATTAAATATATATTGGTACCATGCCCTTGACACAATGTATTTTGCGACATAAATTCCCTTCATCACAAGAATGCATGCTAGAGTATGGCTTGATAAAGACTGATTCAAAGCAGCTTATTGATGTGCTTAACCCGGGTCCAGATGACTCAGATGCACCTGTAAGGGAAGGGGGAGTATGTTCAGTGTTCAACTGTGTAAAAGTGGTGGGGTAATGATGATCTATTATGGTAGCCATAGACAGTCCGAATCCCCATCCAAAGCAATGTCCAGCACACAAACGGTGCCCGCCGATCTTCCGATGTCATCACGCTGCAATTGGCCGCTATATAATAGGGCGGGGATCGGCCTGTGTATGCCTACCTTTAGAGTTTACAATCAGTTCGGATAGCGAGCGGTCAGAATCAATAATCCATCATGCTTAGTGTTCAAGCAGTAGGAGATAAGTTCAAATGGAGCAGTTATAGATGGGGAGCTTAGGTATATCAAACTCCCACATTTGCTCCTCCTTGGCATCCTCTGTCCTTGGTGTGATGGCAAAATGGCAGTAGCAAGCAAACAACTCATTCCAACTCATTCCAATTCCATTCTCTCATCTGAGGCCTAACGGCCAGTGAGGGCACCTATCACACTTTGAGGCAAACCAAAGAGTACCACTTTTAAGTAAACCAAAGAGGGTTAGTAATAACATTCGCAGTTCAAAATTTTCTGTTTTTTTAAGCATTCAATGAAAATGTTTATTCAATTCCTCTTGATTCCTATATTTAAGCATGCAGACACAATCTTATGCCCCCCATACACATTCAGATTCCTCCATACAACTTTCATGAGACCTACCAACAACTATGTAGTGCCGGGTCCTCCCTGATAGAATACATAGTGATTGGAAGGTGTAGAAAGGTCCTCCTATTACATGGTTTTGGTAGAAGAAAAGTTGGTTGTACAGAAGTTGCATGGTAATTGTATGTGATGTATGGGGGGCTTTAGCTTTGAGATTTATTGAGTAAAAATGCGGTGTTTGATTCTTTACATAAAATGTGCAATGTGTGATAGCATAACTGGTTGATTTTAGAACAACTGTTGATATTTATATAACACAACGCATTTGGATTAAAGATCAATCTATTCTAAAGTATATGGCTATTTTTTGTTTCCTATCCTCAATAAAAGTGGCACTTGTATATCTGTGAGTAAATTGGTTATGGTGTAAAAAGTCACATTTCAGTATATATAGTGCAATTAAAAATACGTTTGTTAGTTGTTCAATTAACATATACACAACTGTTGTTGTTCTGTAGTACTTTAGCACTTTATAAATGCAGCTAATAGATGACTGATTCCAAATATAACACTGGCTGAGAATCAGAACTCTAGTTCTGTGATACTTCACAGTGTTTAGATCACTGGCGCTTCTCATCAGTCATTTGCTGCCTGTGTTGGTGTCATACGCACTGCAATCCTTCTAATTGCCTATTGTTGATTCTTCATGTAAACAAAGGGAGTTTGAGGTTACTTGGCTTTTCCTGTTATCTTGGTAGGATATAAATAGCCACAATTAAGCATGACAGCAGTAGGCCACTCCAGGCCACCTCGCACTTTTTATCACAGCAGCCTGATGGATTAACAAACTCTTGCTAATCCTGCAGATATTAAAAGGACAGAAACTACATTTCCCAGCATGCCTTTTTTTAATGAGTATTTACTAGACCTTGGAGATGTGAGAAGGCTCTGGCACATAGCCAAAAGACGTGCATTTCTTCAGATGCATCTTGCCACCCGCTGCCATTTGTGACCGACATGGTAAATGGTGAATGCAGGCAGTAACACACACAGGGTCCAGGAAGCAAGTTCTGTGCTATCCTTGTACAAGAGGCCTAAGGCAATGTTCATAAAATATACATACCTGGCTGCAGCTTTTAGGCATAATTCCACCTTATTGGCAAAGCTGCCCAGAGATATAGCAGGGTGGTAGGATGTGCAGTCGTTGTTTAATAGCCCTCAGGCAAGACTGTCTAAAGATGGTTTCATTAAACATTTACACTTGGTTTGGCTGAATATACACATTTATAGATATAGAGGGGAGTGTGCCAAGGACAGACTTTTCCTGATTTTACCCCCTGCATATGTTGTCCGGTGTGTCTGCAGGTACCATAAGCATAAACCAAAAAAGCTCTAATAGCTTTGGCAGGTAAAACTGAAAATAAATATTTTTTGTGTGTGATCTTTGCATGCTTGTCTGTGTAAAGATCAATTTTTTTAAGTTTGTTATCCATTCTTTACACTGTATCTGAAATTTAAAGCACTGACTTTTAGAAAGAAACACAAGGGTACTTACAGCTTACTAGTGACCACATGCCAACAACGTTATCAAGAAATGAAACGACTTTAGTATGACAAATTATTCACTCAATTGACTTGTTTGATAAATGTCGACCTTCATTGAAAACTGAATTTGTCATACTACCACCTCATGATCTTTTTAACATTGTTGCAATAGATCATAATGCAAATATTTATAACTTGATCGATGACACAATTAACAAAGCTCATCATGTCCAAAATTGTATTGACAAAAAATGTATGTCAATAAAAATCTTCCAACTTCAAAAATGTAGATTCTTTTAATTCAATGCTTTTGGTTAACTGGATTAGAAGAACAGGAATTGATTTATGAACACTTTGATATAGCATGCTAAACATAAAAAGAAACTAATAGAAAAATAGAATCTAAAGAAAAAACATACAACAACCCAAAGTTTTAAGGACTCCCATTATACACACAATTGCCAATTTTGTACTACAACCCAAATTAAAAAACACATCACAACATATAGACGAACCAAGCCTAAAAGGCCCCCATACACCTATCAATCTTCCCATACAATTTCTGTACAATCAACTTTTCTTTTACCAAAACTATGTAATATGGGAACCTGTCTAAACCTTCCAATCACTATGTGTTATAGCAGGATGGCCACTATACTACATAGTTGTTGGTAGATCTAATGGAAATTGTATGGAGCGATCTAAAGGTGTATGGAGGGCTTAAGCCCTATTCTTAACCTTTTCTGCCTCCCTACCTCTCTGACATGTTTTGTAACAAGATAAATTAGGATAGTCAGGCTGCTGCCCTGACACTATTCCAATAGCAATGCTTAGTGGATATATCACTCTCATTGAAAGCAATAGATTTTCTTCACTTAAGGAAGACCTATAACACCTTTGTTTCACTTTATAATTTTTTAACTGATGCTTAATAATTTTACCCTATAAATGTAACATCTATATTTCAAATGGTTTAAATAAACCTGTTTGTACCACGGCTGGTATATTGTATCTTGTAAACACCTTATGTTTGGGGCCCTTATTGGCCCTAGGTGTGCCCCAAATTTCCTGCATTCCTTATTGCCTCATACCCACACAGCTAACTGATATAGTAGGAAGAACCCCACCCAATCTTATATGAACTCACACCCTCTATTTGGAGAATGTTTTAGCTTTGCCTGCAGAAGCAGTGAATAATCCCGGGGCTCAGCGGAGAAAGAGTTTACAAAGCCATATTGATTCTAGAAAGAGGTTATTGATTTAAAAGAGGCAGAAAATGTAAGAGCTCTATTATTATTATAGGATCCAATGTACCTACATTGGTGAAAAAAAGAACAGGGCCTCTTAAATACCAGCTGCACCCATAACACTGTTATCATGGGGAATTATGGGTATACAACTCTCTAAATCTCTAACTTTTCATGGAGGACAGAGCAGAGATGGTGTATATGTAGTTGTATGATATTGGGAGGAGGGGTGTAGATAAATAAACCCTCTGACTTTTTGAGTTATATGTTTAGGGTCAACCTGTTACAAGGCTACAATTCATCAAGTACTGCAAAATGAAGCCGTAAAAAGTTTTTAATACAATACATCTACCCTATCAAGCTGTAAAGCTGAATACATTGTGGAGCAATTAACCCACAAAATTTACAGTTTCACAGCCTGTAATGTAGGCACTTTTTTCAATAAGGTGAAATCAAATGGTGCTTCATCGTTAATATGGACTTCATCCATATTGATTGACGGCTGGGGCAAAGGTGTATGTTGAGGGTTGAATAGACACCCACCACCTTTATTAGAAAGAAGAACCTACTGCAAGAGGTCAGAGGGATACTATATAAAAATGACATCAACTACCACTCAAAAAAGCAATGTTCTATTTTTTAATCATTTGTTTTATAAAATGAAAAAGAGAATATGTTTACAGATTTGCAGTTTTCAGATCATATGCTTAAAGGTTGTGCAGCCCCCTTGGCCAGCTTATTATCTCTTTTCCCCCTTCTTCCTATTATTATTATTAGCACAGTAAGATCTTGTTGAATGCCTTCTTTTCATTAGAAATACTGTTACAGTTCAGTTATAATGGACAAGTACTGTTAGCATAACAACCGGCTGCCTTGACACATTACCTGAGTTTACCATCATCAGATCAGTGTACAGCAGTTAAAAAGGTCTCTCAAACTTAGGTATAGAGATTTTTTATCTAAACTTTGTTCAATTATGACTGAAGGGACCTTGACCCATACCAATACTAACATTTATAATAAGGTGCGGAGCAAAGTGAGCTCCGTTACCAAAGAGATGTACAAACAGGAACTTTTGAAATAGAAATAATACATTCACCTGCAATATTCTGTATTATTATATTTACACTTTAACTTACAAAAAAATTTGGATGTCCTGTTAATTTTTTCAATATCCTTACTAGGTGCACCATGGATTTTCATAGACTGTAGATGTTGGGCAATTTTACTTTTTTTGTAATATCTGAAGCTTTTATTTTTTTTCTATAATTATATAATATAAAACCCATTTTACATTGTGGTAGTTTTGTACAGTCAGTCACAAAATAGTCTCCAGTTAAAATTTGTATGGATCCATCTAGGGCAGGGGTGTCAAACTCTGACCTGGGTGCCCATTCTGGGACATGGTAAAACTATATTTGACCCACAATATTTGACATTTGATGTCACAATTGCTGTAGTGCTACACTTTGCTTGAGCCATATTCAATGTTAATGATTAAGCAAAACTTAAGTTTATGAAAAAGTTTATTGTTATATCTCATGAGAAGAAAAAACTTCCACAATTGTAGAAATTTTTTCCAATAACTATTATATGTTGGCTTGCCTTTTTTGTCCAACTTTTTATTTTTGGCCCACTCTGTATGTTTGTGTTTGACAGCCCTGATCTAGAGGGGGAGAGATAAAGCTATTCTTTTGACTCGTAATACTTAGGCTAGCCATACACGGGTTGACTTTTGCATGATCGATCTTAAGCCCCCCATACACCACATACAATTACCATGCAACTTCTGTACAACCAACTTTTCTTCTACCAAAACCATGTAATAGGAGGACCTTTCTACACCTTCCAATCACTATGTATTCTATCCGGGAGGTCACTATACTACATTGTTGTTGGTAGGTCTCATGAAAGTTGTATGGAGGAATCTCAAGGTGTATGGGGGGCTTTAGATTCGATAGTGTTGTGCAATTTTATGATTGTGCATCAGTCTAACATTGATGGATGTACCACCACACAGTATGATCAAGTTAAACATGATCAATTAAACAAATCTAAAAAAAATTCAGATATTTGTATGAGCGAGCAAAAATGACCAACATGTCTGATCACTTCTAAATAGATATTTTAGTCTGATTTTGATCACTTTTGGTCAATCTTACCAGGTGTATGGGAATCGATTTCCATATCATCGACTTAAAATTCGAGTTAATCGAATGGAAATATCGAATGGCTAGCTTTACTGTTAGTTATTTTAAGCAAAGGAATGGAAAACAAATTGTGATACTAATCCTTTACAATTGTGATACAGATTCTTAACCTAGTAAAGTGCCATATATTCATAATTAAAAACCAAGAAATCATTTTAAAATGTGGATTATTCGTTCTTACTATAATTAACTAAATACATCTACAACAACATACTGCAACTCATTCAGGACAAAGCATTTTTTTTATACAACCGTATGTATTATTCTCAGATTATACAAATTTAAAAAAAAAATTTAAAAGTACAGCAAGCCAGGTGCATGCACAAAGGGAAGCATAATGGGTTGCCAGGATTTCGCACTATGTATTTCAGGGCAGGATGCATGATGAGAGAAAAGTAAGGTTCCTTTCTTAGTGCGCATCTCCCTCCTGATAACATACGTAAGCGCACTGTGCCAGGTGCATGGTCCTCAGAGAACAGGAGGAGGCGGAGGAGGCAGAGCATATTGTAACACAGTGACTCACACTACTATATCAAGGTCATTTCACTTTCATATTGTGAATTGAGGGGCAGGACTTTTTTAGTATGTAGTAGTCCTTCCATGCTCTGTATAGAGTCACAAATAAAGGAATGATTATCCTTTTTTATTACATAGGATCCTAGCATCTGATTGCACATTAAGGATTCTGCAAAAAATTTATTACCAACATTTGGTACCGTTTATAATGATGATGATAATACTTATGTGATTGCAATAGGATCAATTTTGTTTTTGGTTCCGAATATTTTATTGTCATAATAGTTTTATGTTTTTTGGCTCCCGATGTAGGTATATTATAGTGTGCAAGTACCTGATTTTGATGTCCTTGTATAGACCTTGGCTAGGCTAGACAGTACATGACAGTCATTAAAAAGTCAATGTTAGCTCCAAGATGAGGGTTAAGTAAAGGCCCCCATACACGTCTAGATTTTTCGTTCAATCAACTTAATTCAATAATTTTTTTTGTTGATTGATTAAAAATCTATGGCAGTGCACATGGTTAAAGCGACCTCAAACTGTTAAAATTGTGAAAATATTTGATCAAAAAATGATCGGACATGCTGGAAAATTTTATTTATTTTAATCGGTTGTATTGAAATTGAACCTTAATTCAATTACGCTTTTAGACACTCCAAAAAAATTTGATCAAATATCTGTTACTACAGTTGACATACATAACAATCAATCACCGATTTCCCTGACCCCCAAAATTTCTTTTTTTATGTCGATTGAACGGAAAATCGAGACGTGTATGGGGGTCTTTAGTCATACATGGCTCACGCTGTGTATGACGGCTCCTCCTGGTATTCTTGTGGACAGGAGGTATATTGTTCCAGGGATTAGACGCTACATTAAGAAGAAGCTCTTGCTAGTCATAGCTGTGTTTGCTGCACCTTTAAAAAGGTTTGGGTCTGAAGTTGACCAGAGGTGGATGTCTTTTTGGCTTTTTGGTTTTTCCTGCCCATCAACTCACAGCTGCTTATTAGGTTGAATAGTCCATGTTTAAGGGGGGAAACAAGCGGCACCCAGCCGCTGAGTAAGTCTGTAGTAGGAGGTGTTCTTCTGGGGTCCATTGGGAACCTGTAACTTACATGAACAGTTTATTTAAATCTTGTGCCAACAAAGGCAACCATTTGTTTTGTAAATTTGATTTTCTTTTGCTTAGCTGCTCTGTGTGATTTGTCACATTGCTATGAAAATTATTTACTTCACCTGCTGACAGCATAAAACCACTCTACCCTTAAACATACATACACACACACACACACATTATATATACACTACCAATTGAAACATCCTATTGGATAATTGTTTGGCTATTTTTTTCTGGTGGGACAACCAGGTTAACGCCTAGGAGTGTAAAGTGGCAGGGTCAGCCAGGTTGACCATTGTGTAGGTTCCTTTGACTGTACTGTAAATGGTTCCAAGGACAGTGTTCTTGGACCCCTGAAGGTCCTAGATATCCCCGCTGCATGCAGTCCTTACAAGAGTCAACAAAAGGTGGGATGAATCCCTGAAGAATGCTGAGAGGACAGAAGATGTGTTGGAATGTAGGAACTATGAATGTGTTGTATCTTTGATTCAAGATGATTTATCTAGACAATAAAATTTATTATTGACATGTTAGTTTGCTTGAGAGTAAAAGTCCCAACTAGGCACTTTGCCTAGCGTACACTAGAGGTGGAGATCCCCCTGTTAGTTTTATACAAGCCTTGGTGTCACCAATTCCTACAGGTACCCCAACTTTTCCAGCAAAAAAATTACATTATTTAAACAATACTATTTTTTGGACCTTCTTTGTGACCTAAAGTGGTGATTCAGGTCCCTCAGGTTTACCATTCTACTATTGTAATACATG
>CM070038.1:72499797-72515610 GCA_036250615.1 Ptychadena robeensis
TACACATGTCCTGACACACTGCATAGAGCTCCAGTACCCACCTCACGCTGCACGTTCCCAGGAAAATGTGAGCATGCTTGGAGGAGCAGACAAAACTACCACTCCCAGCATGCACTGCACCGCCTCACAACCAGCTATTAGATAAGATAGAGAGAGGAAGTGCTGTTTGCAGTGGAGCATGCTGGGATATGTAGTTTTTGCAGCATGTATATAGAAGAAGGGACTGAGCTGACTGAGCATAAACAACTGCCGGGCGGGGACTAAAATCTGCCGGGCGATCCGCCCGGCCAATCTGCCCTGGGGAGAACACTGCATCCTTTTGGAAAGGCTGTTATTTATTCTCCCTAAACAACTTTCTAAAGTAACCATAGTTTTTAGACCATAAGACGCACCCAGTTTATGTTCAAGCAATAATCTCAATTCAGCCACTAGATGTCACTAGGAACACCTGCAGTCAGTGTAAAGCAGTGATGGCGAACCTATGGCATGCGTGCCAGAGGTGGCACTCAGAGCCCTCTCTGTGGGCACGCGAGCTATCAGCCAGCAAAGAGGAAAAAACTGCAGCTTATTGGCTCTTAATGTTGTTGGTTCTCTTCCCCTCTCTTCTCATTGCACACAGAGTCCTGTGCCCTCTCATATTCTATCTTATAAGAAAGTAAAGCATGTGTTTACATGTTTCGTGTACATGATTTGTGTGTGGAATTCAGGATAAAATGCCGTGCCGGCGCTTTGAGATAAATGAGTGAGGTATGGGCTTCAGTTTGGGCACTCTGTCTCTAAAAGGTTCGCCATTACTAGTGTAGAGAGACGTCATCAGCTTCCTTCTCACACACAGATCGGAAACGGGGGGGGGGGGGGGGGGGGGGGGGCGGACAGGGGATGCTGCTTTCATCTCTCCCCAAGGCTGTAAGTATGTAATGCTCTAACCATGCGAGTCTCTCCTGTCCTGATGGGCTCCTTGTCTGCCTTTCAGGGCACTGAGAGGCATCACATAGTCCCGGTCGGCTTCAACCGATGTGGACACATGAGAGGTTGGGGGTCTCACATTCGGACCATAAGAGCACCCTCCTAAAAAAGTGTGTCTTATGGTAGAGAAGTGTAGCCCTATACTACTCCATCCAAAGCTTAGCATTGGGCTTGACAGTTAAGGATTGACTGCAGCTGTTCCCAGGAATCCCAGCCCAATAACCTCCTTGGTATTACAGCACCATACGGGAGATCGTTACAGAGTACAGTGTCACGTGATTCCCCTCCCTCCCCTCTACACATCGCTGGCATCTTGATGACAGGCCAGGAAAAGCTACACCCCCACCCTATCAGAATCGCTGCGGGCATGCAGAACACGAGTGAGTATGACCGATCCCAGAGCGGGCACATAATAACACCCAAGAGGTAAAGCTCCCAGTGATGTATCTTTGTACCAAGGTTAATGTCACCCTATGTTTGGAACTTCTGTAACATTTACTGGATAATTTGGCTATTTTTATGCACTTTAGCATTTTGCAAGGTCTGCTACTCAGTATATAACATTTTTGTTGTTCACAGACACTCTTAATCTCATGGCATTTTGGTAATGCTTTGTATAAATGAGATATGTGTGTCTTATTTACTTGCTTTTGCTACATACGTTCCCTAACCTGAGTCTGTACATTTGTGCACTTTAAGTAACATTATCTCCTCATCCAAATTAGGGAAAGAGAATCCTTCTGGTGACTATAAGCACACTGGCACTGTTGTTTTTCTCAAATTTCTCACAAGCCCAGTTTTATAGTGCCACTTGCTAAAATTGGCTGATCGTACAACTGGCTATTACAAGCCTTGTCATTCTATTACTACATCAAGATGTTTTCAAGCAAGAAATATGGCCATAAACGTATTAACAGATTATGAAAAACCTATCTATTCTAAAATAGATAGATGTCTCTTCTAGTCTTTGTAGGGTTAAGATTCTCCAAGAGCTCTCTTTAATTTATGGCTGCAACTTGCTACATCTAACCAGCCAGCAGCTTCAAATAAATTCTACTGCATTCAATTAGTTAACTGAATGCAGCAATATTTTTAGAAGCCAACAGCCAGCAGAATGTGTTGCAGAACAATTTTAAGGACTTGTAGCTCAGCAGATCCTAAACTCTTCCAGTACATTTTCAACACGCTATCAAGTTTTGTACACCTTTCTAAGATAAGCATTTCTGGTTTTCTTTGTCATTTTTATACTGCTGGTAAAGAAGCAGCTGTTAATTCAATTTTATATATATATATATATATATATATATATATATATATATATATATATATATATATGTGTGTGTGTTACATGTTGTTAAACTATACACAGTCAGGACAATAGCTGGCCAAATTCGCCAAGAGAAAATCTTCAGGATCTAAACTACATTTTTAATTGTTAGCAGACTGATTTCCTACTAGCTAATACAATTTAATAATAAATCAATCCTGGAGTTCTTGTGTTGCTATCTTTTGACTTCTACGCAGGTTCGGTATATACATCATCATGCCCAAGTCAGCAATTATGTGTCACTCATACCATTAACTGATCAGCCTCAGCATCATACATTAGATTGTACATAATATCATTACCACTGAAATTGAGGAAATGAGGACCCACTGGCAAGCAGGACAACAGTACACGTATTGTGTATGAAAATGAAAATCAGTAATTTGGGGAGGGCAAACCCATATGAGAACCTGTGAGAAAAGACCCAGCAAATGAACTCAACAAAGGCAGCTAGGACGAAGGAGGAGCAACACATTCTGAAGCTGTTGGCTTTATCTCCCACAAGCCATCCTTTAGTGTACAGTCACTGTTATTGTGCATCTCTGGATGAAGCATCCATCTACTACATCAGACCCTGCTATCTAGGCAATAAATAGTTCATGTGATAGCTTTCATGTTTGCCATTACTCACTGCAGGCTTTGAAGCAAGCAGCTGTAATGCCTTTCTCTCTTGCACATAAGAATATATAACCTCCCTGTTCCTTGGTGCACCCTTCATTAAACTTATAAAAACCAGAAAGGTCTTAGACCAGTGGTGGGCAACTGAGTTGATATGTAGGGCCACAAGTGCGGCCCTCGGCATCACTAAAGGGCCGCACATAACATCAATCCAGACCCTCCCACTGTCAACATATCTCAGCAGGCGGTGGACCAGATCCCGACGGCAGTCAAAACCCAACAGCACTCACCCTCCCCCTCCTGCCCCTGGGTGCAGTGGTCATATGTATACCTGGTTTCCCGACCATGGTAAATCTCCTGCAGCCAAATTAAATATGTCTCGCCCTGCACAGAGGCAGCACTATAGACAGCACATCCATAGGAGCACTGGGTATTCCATTTGGGTAAACAATAATTCGGCCAGAACAGATCCCTTCCCTAGTGAGGAGACATGCCTCCCTGTGGAGACTCCCCTAAACTGCCTGCAATCCCTGGGATCTCCGAGGGCAATGCAGGATCGCTGGAGGCGTAAATGCCATATGGTTCATCATTATTTTTGATGAAAAGGAAAAGACATCCTCAATTTTATACAATTTTATACAATTACATATAATAATACATTTCAATGTTTGGAACCCCTGATGTACTACATAGCTGTTGGTAGACCTAAAGCAAATTGTACAGAGAGATTAAAAGTTGTATGGCGGATTTAAAGGTGACAGGCCCTATTAATAGTAGTCCTGAAAGCAACTGCAAGTCCCTGATGATCTGCCATAGCTTTAATTCTACCTACAATTTGGCTCTGAAATATGAAGGATATCAGTATAGCGGTCACATTGCTGATAGCTGACTATTTCTTGCCATGTTCTTGGTTAGTGTTTGTTTCCTTTATTGTATGTGATGGTTTTAATTTCTATGAAGACAGAAATGAGAGAATACTAGAACACTACTACTCACATTTACTTATGAAAAGTGAAGTGCCTCGGAGCAACTAATCAGACAATGTCTTTCACCACTGACTGCAATAAGCTGAATTGGTATTGTTTATGTTTTATAATATATAATTGCAGCTTTCATATTATTATTGCTGTTTGCAGGGATGTATTTTATAAGCCCAGTCATGTTTCTCCCGGTTATGTGCAGCGGCACAGTGGTGGGTTTTTGCAGTTATTATGCCACCTGAAAAGTGTCAGCCGTCTGTGCCATGAAGCAACACAACAAAGCTTTTTTTTCTAAAAATGGCACTCTGTGACTGCAACACACATGCCACTGCTGTCGCTTTACGCTGTGAAAAGAATAAAAGACTGGGAAATTTAGAAAATATTATGATGACATAGGAACCCCACAATTCCTCCACGATCATTTTTTTGGTTTGTTTTTTTCTGTCAAAGTTATAGTTAGTATATTTTCTCTGCAGCTCCCAACACAGATCTGTGTCCTTCCTCCTTTGTGTAAAATGCTAATGAGACAGCAATAATGGTTTCTGCTGCCAGATTTCCACCCAAAGCAGAAGACTGGAATTTCCCTGGTGTATAGGCCGCAATGAATGAAGTAGCAGTCTAAATATTAACAAATTAATGAAGTATTAAAACAGTGAGATACAATATTATGACTAAGTGGTATGTGTGTATTTCAGTCACATTGAAGTCACATCAGGTACCGCACAAATTACTTTAATTAATAGCCATAATTAAACCCACAAAGAGTGGCAAAATGAGAAATATAGATTCTACTCAGGATTTGTTGACATTTTGCAGTGATCTGGCTTTTTATAAAATTACATAAAATTACATTTCATTCAAGAAATAAAATATGGGTTTGCATTAGACATGTTCAACATGTTTGGTTCCATTGGTCTTCCTTACCTTATGTGAGTATTTGATAATAGTGTTTGGTGCCCTGCCAGCCAGTAATGTATAGGAATGGGCAAACTAAGGCTATGTTTCCACTATACATCAGGTCCCGACGGAGCACATTTGCTTACCTGCTCGGCGAATGCTGTGTCTTCACTGCGCCAAGCCGTTCCACGGATGCAAGGCTGAACATAGTCAAGTACATTGAGCCTTTGCATCGGTGGGTGTCTAAACACAGTATCCGCCGAGCAGGTAAAGTGTATGTGCTCCGTCGGGATCCCCGCCAAGCAATACGCTTAGCGGAGGGGGTCCCAACATATGTGGAAACATAGCCCAAGGCCCAGGGGCCATATCTAGCCTTTTAGTATTTTAATTAAGATACTCTGGGTCTCCTGTGCTCATTCCCTGCAATAAGTGGAGATAATGCCTAGAGGATGATTACAAGGGTCTCCTGCTAGAGGCTGTAGTTTGCTTAGATTTACTACCCAAAGCCTAATTTTTTATATATTATAATTTTTTTAATATATTTTTTGGGTTTAATATCCCTGGTAACCAGTATATACTTTTTTTTATCAATGTATCACTGTTTACATTTTCCAACCAGGCTGGGAGGACTTGGGATCAGGTGGCCCTTACAGGTTTATTGTCCAGCCCCCCTGTCAAATTTAAAAACCCATTGTGGCCCACGAGTTAAAAAGTCTGCCGACCCCTGCCTTAGACTGTGTCTCCACTACCTTCATGTGTTTTTGATGCATTTTTGACGCATTTTCCTTAAAGCCAACAAAGGCATCAAAAGCGTATTTTAAAACATTTAATGCATTTTCAATGGGTCCATCCAAAGTCATGCCCAGCACACAAAGGGTGCTTGCCAATCCTCTGAGGGTTCAGCTGAAACGTGATGACGTCATCATGCTGCAGTCTGTCCCTCAAGAATCAAAGGAAAATCCAAACTTGTATAGCTACATTTAGCCTTATGGAAATCTGCATACCAAGTCAAACTTATTTTGGCCATTAGGATACATTACCTGGCTCCCTGCTCTCTCTTCTTATAACTGTTGGATAATGCAACAGAAGGTGTACCCAAAAGTCTTGGTGGACAAAAATCAGCTGTGCACCTGAAATATCATTTTGAAGTGAACATACTTAGGGTGCCCATACACCTTTAGATTTCTTTGTCAGATGTCCTTAAGTTTTCCTTTTGTTTTACCAAAACCATGTAATATGAGGGGCATTTAAACCATCAAGCCTACCTGTGTTCAATCACAGATGACCCTATACTACATAGTTGTTGATAGATCTAAAGGATATCTGACAGAGAGATCTAAAGGTGTATGGGCACCTTAAGTCTTAAAAAGCAAGGTATAGGGGGTAAATCTAGACAAAAGCTAGGTTAAGGGTTCAGGTAATGTGTCTGGGTGTGTCTGAGTGGATGTTATCAGTTAAAATGAGGTTAGGGGTAAATAGACATAATATGTCAAGGCACAGGAAAAAGTAATAAAAGGGTGATTTAGGTGTGAAGTTAGGAGTTTATGCCTAGGGTAATGGTTAATTTGTTTTACATTTTAGGAAGTGATATATTCATATAACGTGATTGTATCGATAGATATATTTTTAAAGCTGAACTTCAAGCATTACACTTTTATTTAAATACTTTCCTTTTATAGTCTTTAAGAATACAACACCACTTTGTGACTACCAAATGTCATTCCAAAACCAGTTGGGGGTACAACCAAAAACATAGGTCATAATTAACGAGAACACATTGTAATGCTGGATGATTGCACAGTTCAGACACACCTTGATGGCTCTTTTGTAAAGACAATATTTTATTTATTTAATATATATTAACTCACTGTTTATATTTAATTTATGTATATCTAGGTCTATGATCAGAGTATCAAGGTATTCTATAATTATAATGCTGTAAGTACTTAAATTGGATCTCGTATGAACTCCTATGGACTAAGCAGTATTGCACCAATCTTTTCATGATTAAACAATGTATTATGTGTGCGGTCACCTGATCTTTCCTTTTAATCGACCCGCTGAGTTCAGCCAAGAAACGCTCTGCACTGCAATATTGGCAGCTGTAACCTGATTGCTCCTACTGAGTGACTGCACTGAAACCTCTGCTCTCATTTGTAAGAGAATATAAAGCAATATGCATTCAGCCAGAATGTTGAACCATTCATTGGATCGGGGAGATGGTTCCTAAAATTACTGTCTAACTGTGGCCCTTTCCTTCTTTTTCCACTGCTTCTGTTAATGGTGTCTTATTGATTCTATGACATTTGCAAAACATAGCACATAGTCAGTGTTATCACCTGGAACCGGTCTGACAGCAGCACTGCACCATTTTAATTAAACACATTTCTTACCTTAGAATCAGCAAAATCCCTACATTCACCCACAGGTAGGTTCATACTGGATTTGCATTGATTTAAAAATAGCAATTGCTCAAACCAAAAAGGAACTTACTCTTGCCCCCCAGGGATTGAGCGATGTTACTGTTTACTGCAGGTTACCAAAGGACAAAGGAAATGAAAAGGTGCAGTTTTTCAACATACTTTTCCCACCCTGCACTGTGACACCCTTTTCCCACCCTGCACCTCATTCATAAGAAATTCTGGAACATCTAGATATTTGCTCTCATGAACACATTTTCTCTCAATCAATTTAATTTCATAAATATAATGAAATGTCAGATGTAAAATTAAATGTAAAAATAATATTCATATGTAGATAAATTACATCATGTTTTAAAGGTTTCTGGGAATAGACTTGGATTATCTTATTGTTATTGGATTATGTAAAAAATTTAAATATCAATTGCCAAGTACAGAAAAATACAGTTAATGTTCATTTTAATTACGTGCCAACCCAACATGATTCTAACTATGATGGAAAAATGCAGTTACTGCTTTTTGATTTGAAAATGGATGTAAATGGATCAGGTACTACCAAAGTTTAGTGAAGTGAATTATGGTCAAGATGAAAAATGTTCCCTGACTTCTATTGTACAGCTCAACGTTATTATTGGCAAGGTAATGCAAAAACTCACTTCCTGTGATAAAGACTGCCAAAATGGAAAATTGTGTGGCTTCTGAGAGTTTGATTCTATGTATTCCGTCAAGAAAGAGCCAACAATTTTACATATAGAGGAACATTGGAGGGGGTGCAAGAATGAGATAAGCTGACCAGTGGAAGGACAGTAAGTGGGACTTCCAAAAAATCTCAGTTATCGTTCCCGGGACAAACATTATTTTTGTTGGCAGCAATTTCAATAAAATTGTGAATTACATGCAGACATTGGAAATTTGCATGTTTATTTGGTACAAGCATTAGGTACAAATATACAATAGTAGAAAATTCCATCTCTAGAAAGGGATAAAACGCGTTGTCTTTTCTGGCCAGTATATTATGCCAATGAATAATATTCTTCCTAAAAAAATTCCATTCCTGTATTAAAGCACCCAAAGGGGTCATTTATTGCCTGATGGGAAGAACAGTGTCCCAAAGCAATAAGTCACGAGCCAGAACTGATATTACCAGTGTAGCATTTGTGTGTCCAGCATCCCCAATATGCAATTTCAAGCTTGTAATTTCAATTGACATGGTCACAAGGAAGCAACATTTGGATTTCTTTTTCCAGTTTTGAAAAATAAGATGGCTCAAGTGTGAAGGAAAAACAACATTTTGAACAATAGTGAAGTGTATATATAGTCAATAAACATTTTCCAGTTTTGTGTAGAGTAGAAAAGAGTGAAATCAACGGTAATTTTTTTTTCCTGCTGTCTATGTTCTAACTAGGTAATTGTCTCAACCGAAAGTAATTGGAGACTACTACAAGGTTACCCTCTTGGACAGTCATTTGAATGTAAAAAAAATTACCCTCACATCTGGTTCTGGTAATAACAACTTTGGATTTAGTATTTTATGGAAATGTACATCAGTTGGAATGATTATCAAAAAGGCAACCGAAATGTATATAGGTCATCTCTCTGTATGGAGTATGTAGGAAAAATTATACCGTATTTTTTGGACTATAAGACCAATAAACCATTTATCATTAAAAGCAATGGGAAAGTGTCCCTGCGTCTTATGATCCGAATATGTAAAAAATAGCATTGATAGCATAGCATGAGCTGTGTATTTACATTAACATTCTGCATTTTGTGACACAGACTCATATCTCCTCCCATATGTAAATAGCTACTCATGGGCAAGTTGTTCAGTGCCAGATTGTAAAATGTGTCTGTTCATACGTTGGTTAGTGTGTTCAGAGAATGGGTACTGCTAGTGACACATTCTTAAGTTTAAGCCCTGCAGCGAAGAACTCCCTCCTGGCACTGGCCTTTTGCCTGGAGAAATATAGAGTAAATAATGCATGGTCCAGTCATGCATACTTTTACATACAGTATATGCTCATTATATACTTACTCTAGAACAAACATATAATATACTGCCTGCTGAAAATATAATGAAACAATTAATTAATTATATTTATACTTGGATTAAGCATGAGCTAAGGTTAACTACTAAATTTTTAACAACTCCTTGTCTCTAGTTAAAGCACCCATTAAACATAAAATCGGTAAAAAATAATGTAAACAACTCCTTACTTGTCCCACACAGAGGTGCGGGGGGACTTTTTGCCGTCGACCGATGTGCGTGCAGGCTCGGTCAGCCAGAGAGCGGACATGTTTGTAAATCTGTGGCCGATGCCATTCGTTTCAATGGGGACCGGCATCCCCATTGAAACCAATGGCCGGCACACAAAGTATGCCCGCCGATGCTGTGAGCGATGGAGAGCGGCGTGATGACATCATCACGCTGCTCTCCACAGCTCATCTGTCGGTCCCCACTTGTTACGTGTGGGGGGACCTTTAGACATCATAGCCTTAATGATGCAACATTTCTTATTCTAAGGAGATGTTTTCAGCAGTAAAAAAACAATCATCCAGTTTCACCTAGTGACCATTTATGGTACTGCAGTAAGACAAATACAGGAAGACTGGCAAAATATTATCCACATGCCAGTTCTAGAAATGGGAACTGCTGAGGCTCAAGAGAACAGCAGTACGTACATATTGTTTTAGAAATTTTAGAATTTCTCCACCATCGTGCTGCATCGTGCTGAGGTAAGAAAAAGTTAAATTCTGTAGCCAATTGAAAAAAAAAATGATGTTGCCTATTTTGTGGTATTTGATATGAAAATGCAGTTAAATGCACTTTAATGTCGAAATATTTTTGTAAATAGTTTTTTCTAGAACACACTATATAGCATTATGGTAAAATGTATAAACATATACATCTAAAAGAGTTGCATGCTGCCTCGAGTCTCCCTATGTTTACTAACCACATTATACTTCTGGGATCTACTTAGATATCATCTCTCTTCACTATGTATTAGCAGGACCAGCCAAACACAAACACTTTAGATAACTGTACCTTAATGCCTGTCGGTCAGTGGCAAAATTGGGCGCTAATCGGCGTGTGCCCACATGGGGCGACAGATCCCTGTCGCCCCACTGCTCGGCCGGCCAGAGAACGGACATGTCAGATGTTCTCTGGCCAATGCAAGCCGATGCCATTAACTTCAATGAAGACCGGCGTCATCATTGAAGCTAATGGCCGGCACACAAAGGGTGCCCGGCCGACTTAAGCAGCCCCAGAATGCAACGTGATGACTTCATCACGTTGGCATTCCAGCTCTCATCAGAGCTTGTCTGTCTGCACCCGTCTGTGGGTGTATGGCAGGCATAACCCTACTAGTGGCAATTCTGTGGACAATGCTAACAAATTGGTCTATTGAAGTGATTGTTGAGACTGATGTGTATATCAGGATAGCAGCTGTACCTGAATTCAGATTCTCTGTACAGACCATATGACCAATGTTCTGGCATTTAATCATGTGACCAGGCCCTAGGAAGTTCAAAGCACTTATCCATGCAAGCAAGCAAAGTATATAAACACCTCTTAGCACCTTAGCAAGGAATAAAGACAGATTTATAGGAAAAGTCTGCTTTAATATGGTTATTTTATCATTTGAAGCTTAATAAAAATGATATGGCATTGCTTCTTTTTAATTTACACTGATAAAGAAGACAACTGAGAAATCTTGTCATTTTAAATGTAAAAGGGAAAGCATTGACAGTCAAGAAAACTAGAACATATAATATGTTTCATGTTTAACAATATAAAACGAACATAACAGAACGCTAATCTATTTGTACTTAACATGCTGTCCCCCATCTCCTACAATAATGAAAGTAATACTGTAGTCAAACATGGAAAAGTGTCATTTAACTAGACCGAAGGGACAATGTCTGCCTTTATTGAGCCTCTAATTGTTACTTCTTGCAAGGCCAGAATATTGCTTAATTCAGCTCCACCCATCTAAAACTATTAGAGCAATGTGTACTGTAAAGGAAGAGTCCCCCCACAACTGCTATTTCAGTTTTCAACAGAGAATTGGGAGTTATATCATTATCCAATGGCATACACCTCTGATATATACTAATGGTGAGCTCTTTGTGCTTAAATTCTTGATCTGCACCTTTGAAACTCACATTATTCCTGGTGGCTAAAATATTAAATATAGTATGTGGTCCATGATTTGCACAAATGTGGGTTGGACTAACCATCATAATGTTTTTGAGCAAGCCTTAAAAACTAGGAGATGGCTTATGAAAAATACGATTCCCTTTGAGCAAACTTACCAGTATTTTTTGGACTATATGATGCAGTTTATTACCATTAAAAGCAAAAATTAAACCCCACATGCTAAAGTTTCAGCCCTGCACACTCTGCTGCAGCAAAGACCTCTCTCCTGGATATAGAGTGAATACTGCATGGTTAAGTCCTGCCTAGTTTGCTGAAACCAGGGTGGATAAAAATCAATGATTAAAAAAAAAAAAAACAGATTTTTTTTATTTAATTTGAATTTTTAAAAAATAAAATGCTTTTTGAGGAAAATATGTTACCATCCCATGGTTATTCCATGATAAAATAAAGATTTGTTTTTAATTATATAGAATAAGGCTGTATATGTGTAATTTTTTTGGTAAATAAATTCCATTAATCCATTCACAATGTCGGGCTCTTCCAGAGGTATTTGTAAGATTTTATAATCCATAAAACTACACTGTCAGATGTATAGCGGCCGACATCCCACAAACAATAGACAGAAGTTGATAATGGCATAAACACATCACCCTAAATTTCCCGCTGAATAGACAAGGAAGAGGGGACGGGCCACTCCATATGTAAAAGCAATACATGTATTATACACAGTGCAAAAGATAGAAATAATGGCCATCATATCAATCAAAAACAATGCACAATGTTGCGGATGTACACATCTGTACATGTGCTCAGACAATTAAAATAGTCCAAATGGCCCAAATTTCACCCCAACGTGTGTTTCGTTGAAGACTTCTTCAGGGGGTACGATATGTCATATCATAGACCAAATCTACATAAAACAAACAGCCAACACAAGGGGATCAGTCATACTGAATAACCAAATCGACATAAAAGTGGACACAGAACCTCAGGGGTTACTCACGTCCATAGATCAATATAGGGGGAAAGACACGATTTCTCAAGATGGTGTCCCCACTGTGCCAACACCAGTGGGGAACGGAGAGACAGACAGACTTTAACTACATAAATGCCATGGTGATCTACGTACAACAAGATCGATTTTTAATACATTTACTTTGGTCAACCTAATCAGTTGATGGTTTGGATCGGTCTTGTTATGCAGAACACCAGTGGGGACGCCATCTTGAGAAATCATGTCTTTCCCCCTATATTGATCTATGGACGTGAGAAACTGTGTCCACTTTTATGTTGATTTGGTTATTCGACTGATACCCTTGTGTCGGCTGTTTGTGTTATGTATTTACCCCCTGAAGAAGTCTTCAACGAAACGCAGGTTGGAGTGAAATTTGCACCATTTGGACTATTTTAATTGTCTAAGCAACTGTACAGATGTGACATCCGCAACATTGTGCATTGTTTTTGATTGATATGATGGTCATTACTTAATTTTTTGCACTGTGTGTATAATAAATGTATTGTTTTTGTGTCCCCTCACCCATGTCTATTCCAGGGGAAATTTTGGGTGATGTGCTTATGCCATCATCAACTTCTGTCTATTTTTCTAAGATTATTGAGCAGTTTCTCTGCATACAAGATATTATCCCAGATGCTTGGTTTAATTCTCAAAACAAAGTACAACAGAAAAGTTGTCCAAATATGAATGATTAACCTAAACTGGGGATAAAAAAAACTAATATGAAAAGTTGTTATTCAAAAAATCTTCATCTACTTGCATTTTAAATTTATACCAGCAAGAATGATTGAGTTTGATTTAAATCAAGCCAAATCCACCCTGGCTGAAACATTCTGTATATTCACTTGATATTTGAAAAGCTGCCTCTGTTTTCCCCTAATTTTCTCTTCAAAACTTTGGGTGTGTCTTATGGTCCAGTGCGTCTTATAGTTAAAAAAAATAAAGTATATTATCATGTATATCCTATACATCTTAAATGCTTCTGGTCAGTCAAAATCTTAGGAACATGATGATTATTCTATACTCAAATACTGTGCGTTACCATAAGCAATGGTGAAACCGGATGTAGGTTTGAGGACAACACAAATGAAGTGGCCTTTTTAGAATTAGTCAATAGCATTAGCATAACACTAAAATAGTTTTCTTGGGGCCCTTTCACACTAGCCGCACTGCAGTACCGCAACACAGTGCGGCTGGCATTTAAGCAAGGTACTCAGGTCTCCATAGGATTGGGCCAGTGCATGCATTTTTTTCAGGTGCAGAGCAAAAGCAGGGCACTGAAAATTGCAGGGTTTACATGGGTAAAGATCGTGGTTAACTGCTGAAGTAACATTACCACTAATGTGTCCATTACCAGCCAGAAATTGCACTGCAGCCACATCGGCTACTGTGAAAAAGTGCTCATAGCTTAAAAAGTGCTGATAACTGTATAAAAAAATGACATAAGTATAATGTTCATTCAATGAAAGATTACTTTAGTCCAGTATTAGTTTATATTATCCTGTCAGTGTTTAATATAATCATAATGCCACATCAACTCTATAAAATGCTTTAGGGCCATTTCACACTATATGTGTTGCGTTTTAAAAACACACACGTTTTTTTTACTACATGCGTTTTTACATAGACAACCAATGTTACCATTGACACTGCATGCGTTTTTAAAAACACTGCGTTTTCGCATACGTTTTTAAAAACTCACTGCTGTATGCATTTTTCATTGATTTGTTCAAAAACGCATATGTATGCGGAAATGCATGCCTATAAAAAATGCATGCCTTTAAAAAAACACATATAGTGTGAAATGGCCATTAAGGTCTCTCATACCATATGTGTTTTTTAAAGGCATGCTTTTTCTTTTAAGGTATGTGTTAACGCATATATATGTTAACGCATGCGGTTTGCACATACCACGTCTGCCTTTGCAGAACTGAGCATCAAAAATGCATGCAGCAGGGTGCTGTAAAATCGCAGTACCGTACAAGCGTATTTGTCTATGCTTTTCCAGGGTAACCGTCACACCATGTTAGTTAAAAAGTACCCTGTAAATACTTTGGTAGCCATTTCTAAGGGATGTGGCATATGACTGAATTGGATTCTCCAGCAAAGCCTAAAAGTATACAGATTTGGGTAAGTAGTCCTGTCACACATTGCTAGAGGATTGCTGAGGGATGACAAGCTATTAATGAATCTTAACTTCCTAAGGTATTTTTGCATGCAAGAACTTTGCACAAGGCGTCCTCAAGTGTGAAAGCCAGTTGGTTGATTAGAAAAACATCTTTATGCAAAACAAGGCAAGTTCCATTGGTTTGACTTGGTACCTCTACAATCTATCATGTATGAACAGGCATGCATCCCAGAGGCTACCCAACAGCTCGTTCTGATGTTGGTGTTAGCATTTTCTGCTATCATCTAAGAAAAGTTATATTGCATGAAACAATTTATAAGGTATAATGAAAAAAACTTTATAGTCAGTGGCCTTTAAGTAAAACGACAGTACCATCAGTCTGATGCAGACAGAACATCAAATTGTCTATGTCTCTCTTGCTCACTGGATAAATGCTGTTAGCAACAAAGGACTGAGCTGCTTGAGATAAGTACACACAGCAATTAACCTAACTACTGCCTAGGAATCTAGATATACATAACAGCATCATCCAGTACATTACATCAGGAAGTAGATGATGCTGAAACAAAAATGGTGCTAGCTTTTGTCTAGCTGGCAAAAGACAAACAAAAACTATTGCTCTAGCACAGGGGTCCTCAAACTTTATAAGCAAGGGGCCAGTTCACGGTACCTGAGATTGTTGTGGGGCCGGATTACTAGAAGTTTAGAATGTGGACTAGGACAGATATAATGAATGACACAGAGCGTATGCAGGTCAGTATGCACAGCCCCAGTTCCTATATGTAAAAGGTTACTTAATATTGTGGCCGAAAGGAGTTGCAAAAGTGGGTAAACCCAAACTGGGTTTAAACCAGAGTCCCTGTAAACAAACTCACCCTGATCCGGCATCCACTGGTATTGCTATGTGTATTGTTATGTACATTGCTATGTGCATTGCTTTGTGTATTGATATGTGTACTGCCATGTGTTTTGCTATGTATTTCTCATTGGTGATCCCTCCCACACAACCAAAATACCTTTCACACACTAACCCCTAATAATCATTACCTCGAACACACACACTCCCACCTCCCCACACACACACACTCATTAGCAGGAAATACTGTCCATGCTACTGGTTAAAAATCGAGTCAAAATATCGGTGAAATAGGAGTGTTCCGTTTTTGACAGCGAAAATAAACGACAGAGAATAGTTTTCAACATGTCCGATCACTTATGGGACGATTATTTGGTCGATATCTGAAAAAAAAATCTCGGGCAAATGGACGTTTCAGATTTTTGTACAAAAACAAAAATCGTT
>CM070038.1:72515635-72530354 GCA_036250615.1 Ptychadena robeensis
AATCGTTAGTCGTCCATCTGTCGGCCGAAAAAATCTTGACGTGTAAACCCACCTTTAATTCTCCATCTAGAGGTCAAAATACAACCTTTTCCTGATTTACAGACCAATTAATTTTTCACCCATAGAACAAGTTTATTTTGTGCAAACTGAAATCCCAGTGCCCATGATGGTTCTTTATATTAACTACCTAACCTACTATGGGCAAAATCTATATATAGAAAAAAAAGACCCTACATTTGCATTCCTTTTTCATTCGCATTTTCATGACTTAGCGTAATGTTTTTTTTCTGAGACTCCCCCCAAACCCTAAGCTAACTTATAACTTGAATTCAAAATAAAGTATCTTTATTCATCAAAACTGTGGTCATGTGATGCTGAAGAGTCCTCTCCCCTTATTTGCTGGAGGTGGGACACTACATGGCTAACATGGACATTTTCTTTTTGGTGTCCTGCTTTGGGTTTCTCTCAAGATTCTCAAGCGGAGTCCACAATATGCAGGAATAGACCAGTGGCCCCTTGCATATATCAAACAGAATAAATGGACAAGCTGGAGGGCAGATCTAGGTAAGTATATATTATGACATGTTTTAAGCATTTTTTTAATTTTATTTTACAGTGTTTTTACAACACAATGAAAAAAAGATTTCCTTTGCGTTAAAGATGCATTTTCAATGTATGGGTTAGGACTCGCTAACCCTGAGTGACACAGCAATTTTTAAAGCGTCAAAACACCAGGGAGTTTGATGCTAAGGGATATGTATTTCTACATCTTAAGGTCTAAAAAAGGTAACCAACAGGATGGGTTAGAGTATCTTTATATCTGCCCAGAGGTGGGCTTTAAAATGTAATATTTTGGGGAGTGCACCAATTAGGAGTGCAAAACATTTTCTATATGAAAACTAGGAAAGCCAAAACAACTGAGCCAAATTTGTGATCTCTCAAGAGAAGTTTGTTGTACTCCACTTGAAATGAAGCTAGGCTTTCCTCACAGTACACAGATGCATCGCATTCTAACATCTCTGCATTAATTTCATGCCATATTGTTGTTATTAACACGGCATTATTCCATTATTTACCCAGGCCAAATCATTACTCAGATCAGTTAGCCTGAGGCTCCAGGCTTGTTCATTATAGTATGTCTCCGTATATCAGTTAATATGCCAGTTACATTGATAGGTATGCCAGACTACATTATGTTTGTTTATAAGGTGTTTTTTTATATATATATATATTCAGCAGATTTACCAATCTAGAGTACCTTCTGAAAACATGAACCTAAGTGACTAACCAACAGCAAGAATTAAAATACTCATCAGAGGAGAGCGATATGTTCTTGTACAGTTGAGATCATAATCTTTAGATATAATTTTATGGCACATTATTCAAATGTAACATTTCCTGATTTTGAAGAGCTACCATGGAAAAGCTGTACATTGTGATATGTATCTTATGTAGAACAAATGTAATTTTATGATCAAGATACCCACAAGTATGAAAGACGAAGGGAAGGGTAAACGTATTCTTTTTTGTTAGATATTATTGCAGAAAAGTTATTTTTTCATGGAAATGCATTGTGTATTTCCAGTAAGTGTAGATTAAGTTTTTAATTGCCCGTTTTACGTTTTCAAATCTCCATTATAGTAAATACAATTAAATTGCCAATAGAGGGAGCTTACAATTGTTAAGTGTTTATTGTCTCACCATTTTCTTGTAAAGGAGACATTTACTAAGCCTGATGCCAGTCATAAGTTCTAAATTTGAATAGTGTAGTGGTCTGGCCCATACCTGTCAACTTTAATTAGACAGAATAATGGGAAAATACAGGAATTGACGTCACTGACGTAACTTCCGGTATCTGATTTACCGTATTTTTGGGACTATAAGACACACCAGACCATAAGACGCACCCAGTTTTTAGGGCAGGAAAACCAGAAAAAAAGATTTATTTATATAAGTTTTGACATCAATTGGGTTAATGCAATGCATTCAGTGAATGCAATATTCAATTCAGCCAGTAAATGTCACTAGCAGCAGTACACTCTCAGCACAACACGTTATTCTTTACACTGATCGGGAGGAGGGGGGCCGGGCTGCACTACAGTCTCCTACTCTCCTCTGCTCTCCTCTCCAGCTGGCTGTTTCTGTGTCCGTGGGAGCTGCAGAGTGATTGCAGTTTCCAAGGACAGGAGAGGGGGATAGATGCCAGTCCATCTATGCCGCTCTTCATTGCAGGGCTCTGAGCCACAAAAAAATCATGATTTTCCCGGGCAAAACTGCATAGTTGACAGGTATGGTTTGGCCCTCAATGATCTAGAACAAGTATAAAAATCATTGTATCATTCTTGCATTTAGAAAACTACAACTAATTATGTAGTGCCATACAATAGGTGCAGAAGATAATTAAAAACAAGAATACATAAAATACAACAATGTAAACAATTACAAATGTGACCCTCCATTGCCCAGCCAAACTGACAATATTAGAAAGGAGCATAGACTACAACATGAAACTTCACTCTTACTTCGGTAGATGGTTAGCTGTTTGTTATGTAAAACAACATAGAAACGAGGACACAGAAAGCCAAGAACCCAGCATTTTTTAAGAAATTCATATTTTTCTATGTTCTCTTGTTTTAAGAACTCAGGACATGTTAGTTGTTAGGAGCAAATTCTTCAAATGAATTAGATTAACCTAAAGACTTGCATCTTGTGAAGGATCAGTGAAGCACAACAACAATATATGACTGACGGGCTTGTGTATATAACATGGTCATATGTAGTAAATATGGCCAGCCCCATGTTGATATAAAAATGCAAATTACACCTAGAACCAATTTTCTTAATACATCAGCAAAAATGATTATGTAAATCAAGCTCATCACATTCATATTTAAAAAAAATGAAAATATTATGCCTGGAATATTATAACTGGAATTTCCAGTTATATGATGTGCCGAGGTGAAGCCCCTTGCCAGTAGCAAGCTCAGTGTTTCAACAGTGAAATCATGAGTATGAAAAAACTCTCTCAGTTTTCCAAGATGATGCTGAGACAGGGATCAGGTTTTTAGATCAATGGATCACACTGAGCTCCTGGCTGTGAGATCTGCTGTCCAAGGTACTGAAACAGAAAGACTATTTTTATTTCAAATGTTGGAGGGGAGCATATATGGTTATTGTGTGTATAACCGTTAAATCTGCTATTGCCTGAGTGCTTCCAATGGCAAAAGAAAACAAACAAGTATTTTTCAGGCTATTAAAACATATCTATGCTACCTCGGGGACTAATATGATTATCTGTAGTAGGTATGTCTGCTACAGATTGTGGGTTTACCCATCATACTATACCAGGAGACGCATAAACACATTTTGATTGTAGCCATAGAGTAGCCATTCTTTGACAGATCGATTAACAGTAGGGAATGTTGCTTAACAACCAGCAGCCAATCACAACAATTAGGGTTATTATAATTCACATAAACAGGAGGTAATCTTACTTAATGGCAGCTTGTTGTTGAGCACCACTCCCCATTGTTTATCAACAATGCTGGTAGATAAGTCCATAGCAGGATTCAGGTACGCAATCAATACAAAGGTGATTACAAGTTTATTGGAGGCATTAGGGAGACATCTTCCTGTGCATAGCTAGTTAACGCTTGATAGGATGGATTCAGTATACCAAACCCTGTGTATATAGAAGATCAATATAGAAATCAGGATAGCTGATGAGGCTAGATATGGTACTGCCAAAAAGGTAATGTTTTTAATACTTCAAGTAATGCTAGCACTGATTGATACCTTCTAATGCTGCCCTAAAGTTACATCATCCATTATGCAGTCATGGTCCACTTACCCTTAGATGGAGTGCCCAAACTGAAACCCAAACCCCACTTATGTAGTGTTGGCATGGCACTTTAACGGCAATTTAACCTAAATTACACAACTCATATACACACAAAACATGCAAACACACACTTTACTTTCTTATAAGATAGAATAGGAGAAGGTATAGGGCGCTGTGTGTAATCAGAAGATAGGGGAAGAGAATTGAGAGCCAATAGGCTGCAGTTCTTTCCTCTGTGCTGGCAGACAGCTCGCGTGCCAACAGAGAGGGCTTTCAGTGCCACGGTTCGCTATCACTGCCCTAAAGAATGCCATCATTAGGATTCATGGGAATTTCTGTAATGAGTCTTATGGTGATCAGTAGCACCAAGTTGGAAAGTTGAAAAGTAAAGAATTTAATTTTATTATGTAAAAATTTTACTATGTAAAAAGGTGATTATAATTCACAATGCTTTACTGAACTACATGTGACTCAGGATTCTCTACTTTTTCTTCACTAATTCACTTCACTAATTGCAGTGAATGCATATTAAAATCTCAGATTCTTTACCATCATCCCGCTTCTGTGAGGATTTCACTGCTAAATACACATCTCAGTTCCTTTTCCAAGCCTGTTTTGTTTCATCACTTGGCTGGTGAAATCATTTCATGTTCTAACCTGTCTGCATCCTATATAATTTTTTCCTGCTTTTCACATTATTAAAAATGCAAAAAACGTTTCCCAAGATCATCTGCAGACAAAAAACACTGATTGGGATGGGGAAGAACATATAGAATGAAACAAACCATTTAAAATGCATTCAGAAATGCGTGATTGGTAAATGTTCCCAAATCACATCTATTCATCTGCAAAGACAGTGTGGCACAATTAGAACTGTTTAAGATCCAGCAAGCTGACTAGGGTCCAGGCAAAGAACTATTTTGGGGTACCCAAAACTTTATATTTATAAATGAACACAAAATGAATGGGATTCCAAGTTGCTTTTAAAAGTGAAACTTGTTTAGAATGGAAAATCTGGGAATAATCTCTTCTTATTGAGGCCACATACAGGCCAGGGTTTATAAACTTTTTCTGACACTTTGTAAACCGTACTAAATATATGTTCAGATCCTTGCCTTTTAGGCATTGAATTGGAGAACCCTAGTATACAATCTGCACCGGTCACAATAGGCCTGAAGAAAAAGTGTGAGGGAGCAGAGTCTTTATACAGTTGAGACTAGACGCCCTCTTTGAACCTAGTAATCATATACCCTATGCCTATGATATGCCTGGCAACGTTTAAATTTAAAACACTCTAATGCTTTTTTAGAGAGGCAACATAAGGCAAGGTTTTTGTTGTACATCATTGCACCTGTCTTCTTTTATAGGAAATCAAAAACATGTGGCTACAATTGTGCTTCTTCAAGGCTGATGCACTGGGTAAAGGGGTAGCATTTTATATTAGTGGCACTGAAGTTATTATGTATCCTGTGTGAAGACCAGATGCTCTGATTACACATCATGGGGCTTCTAAGGTCACTAACTGGTTCAGCAATAATGTTGTGACATCTGTTATACCGTCTAGAAAAGGGTGAGCAGATAGAAGCCAGTGCCTTATAAGCTTTAAGGCCCTGTTACATATATATGTATGTATGTATGTGAGTTAAAGTGGCATAAGTTGTTAAATACATATATTTTACATACATATATTTTTCTACATGTAAAATGTTAACCTTGTTTATTTTCTGGAGTATTTGCAACAATTGGCAAACAAAACTTTAAACCCTAACTTTGGATGAAGCAATCGCCCTGGTCCCAAGAGGGAACTACTAGTTCTGGCATTGCATTGCATCAAAATATAAAAGGTCTTTGTTGCAAAAATTATGGACCGGTACAAAGTTTTAAATATTAGATGGCCCAGTAGTTCATATAACATAATACTAAATATAACAAGTATACAAAATAAGATAAAAAAACAGGTTTATCAACAACATGGAACTTGATTTCATTGAGCAATATCACATCATCTTTGGTCCTCCGACGCGTTTTTGTTGGGCTGCAACAATTCCCCTTTTTTCTCTCAAACAGCCAACATCAGTCATCTAACTTAGGCAGAAAACACACGGCTCGATATACAAGCCGTTCCAGGTTCCCGGCAGCAGCCTGATGACGTCATAGCGCTGCTGCCCGAAATCGAAGGAGCTGAAGGCTTGAAAACAGGGATGGCCACATTAGATATAGGCCATATCTATGCGTGTGTTCCCAGCTTTAATGTGTGCCTAGTGTATCATGGACTTGACCGCAGTGAGTGCATTTGCCATGGAGCAAAGGCTTACAGTAACCCTGGACTGGTCCTCATTACTGCATGTGCACTGCTTCATCCAGCAGAACCTCCCATTGCAACTGATAAGATTAGCTTATGATACCTAGAAATACTTGGTGGCCAGGTAATTTAGCCTATATGATTTAGTCTAAAGCTGGGTACACACATGTAGATCTGGGCCAGATCGATGGTCGCTTCGGGTGCTGTGCACGCTTACGGCCATCTATCTGGCCTATATCATATGCGGCCATCCCTGTTTTTGAGCAAATCAATCCTGCTCGAAAACAGGGATATTGGACATGACCGTAAATCACAGTAGATGTCTGTTGCTTTGCACGAAGACCACGGTGTCTCAGCATCGGCTGAGCTGGAGACACAGGAGTGCTGTGTCTCCGGCTCCTCCGATATCTGGCGCCATCACGCTGCTGCAGGGAACATCGAACGGCTCCTGTATCGAGCCGTGCGTTCCCTGCTTATCTTTATAATACAGTGTGTAACAACTATGTGCTATATGGAAAACTTCCCTATCTGTTAAAAAACATATTTTTTTTTTTGGAAATCTGATGTGTTGAAATATTGTTTTATTGTAAAGCACCAGTTAAGTACAGATATACACATACAATCAAAAAGGCAATGAAATAAATAAATCAGGAAACCATCCACTAGTGTCAATCTAATGAAACCTAACTAGATCATTGATGAGGTTGGGATTGAACCAACTTCATCAAGTGTGAGTAGATTTGTGATTCCTTAATACTTTCTTTTCTCTCGGACTGTGGCAAATTTTGATATACTGATATACAAATTTTTGCTTACTGATGTAAATGTACTTACTTTACAGCATACCAAGTACGCACATAAAGCCCCTGGTGAAGCGATAACTTACAAAACGTGTTGGGACGTGCAACTTTACTGGTTGTGATTGAAAATATATTTATATTGTTTGAGATCTGGTAATGTGTATATCTGTACGTACCTGGTGCTTTACAATAAATCATAGTCCTTTGGGAGATTTACAAAAAAAAAAATTATGTTTTTAAAATTAATCGGGATGTTTGAATTTAAACTGTAATATAGGGTGATTATCGCTCATTTCTAAAAGCTAGCCACACATGGTTCGATTTTAGCATTCAATCTACGTTTTTCAATCAAAAAAACAATCGATTGAAAAAAATCTATGTGTTGCCCACATAGTACAATCAACGATCATTGATCGATTTTTGTCAAATCGCCAATTGAAAAGTAATCGGACAGGTTGGAAAATTTTGCTCGATTGGTCGATTTTTTTGGCTTGATTTTTTGGGCTATTTCCCTTTAACTTTCAATTGAAACTTAATTGTAAGAGTAATTCAATCTACGATTTTGGATTACTTAGATTAACTTTTCAGTCGAAATTTTACAATAATCTTACTCCCCATGTGGTGTAAATCGATTAAATTAAAATAGATTTTCGATTATTTTGATCAAACTACAAAATCAAATCGAACCTCGATTGAAAGCTAAATTGAACCATGTGTGGCTAGCTTTAGTAAAGCATGTTCACTATTGAATGGTACAGCTGACGAAAACCTTCTTAATACACAATGCCAGGTATTATTGTAAACATGTGAGTATCAGTGCGGCCTGTCACAAGACATTCTGGAAAGACATATCTCCACTAGCATGTCAGTAGAAGGTCATCATTGGCAGCATCTATATGACAGGTATACTTTAACAAAGCTAGTTGCTGACATGCAGCACACAATCTGTAAAGCCTTGCCTAACTACATCACTTGTCTTAATCTCCTTGGGACTAATTGAATGTACAGGAAATCCCACTCTCCCTGTCGAAGCCCCTTCTTCCATGGGGTGAAACACGTTGGATTTATTCTTACCAGAAGGGATAGCCAATTTTAATTTGTACCAGTGCTTGTAACCTGTTTATATAATCATGTACTGAGCAAACTATGAAATTATGTGCAATGGTGTTTTAATATATCTTTTAATCATGTATCAATAAAAATACTTTTTAACTAAAAAGGGGGTTAAATATGTGCCACAAAAGCCCCGTTTTGGTCAATTACCATCTATGTCCAAAAACACTTTACTTTTTTTTGATCTTTGAGATTTGGGGTGAGGCGCTAGAAATGACTTTTTTATCAGGTTGATTATCTTTCTTCTATATTTTTCGAACTACCTCACAGATGATTGTCACCCCTTGATAAATGCGTGGGACACCAATCTCCTTTATAAACTAGTACTCATTGTGGCCCTCCACATAAGTTTGTATTTGCATGTATCCATGTCTATGCCTTAATCTGGAGTCGACCACAAATTAGAATTGGTCAAAGGCATATCTAGCTGAGTATTTTGGTTTCAACAGTTTTAAATGCTGTATTTTGAAGGTTGTGGAGTTCATGAAAGCATTAAAAGTCTAATCACAATACTCTGTCAGCAAAATAGTTTTCAAGCAGTTTGGAGAATGCACTTAATATAACATAAGAATGGCTATGTTGTGAATGTAAAGAGATGATATACACTAATGTAGAATTAGTGGCTGTACGGCAAGATCTTCTGTATCAATTACGTGCACTGAAATCAAAGACCATAAATGCACCACATCCAAGTATGGGTAATTCTCTAGATCTGAGGCATATGCTTTCAAAGGATAACCAGAAAGAATGGGCTTTCATGCAGAGAAAGTGTGGACCAGCATCCCTTACTATTACAAATATTATGAAAATTACTACAAAAGGAGGATAAATACATTTTATATGTGCAATCTGCTCAAAGGGCAAATTCCAGAAGCTGGAATATAAAATATCTATGGATAATACAGCAGGGCTGTCTAACTCCAGTCCACGAAAGGCCACATACAGGACAGAAGTTGGTATAACAGAATATTTTGGGACTCTCTGTAAACCACTCCTCGTGTGCTGAGGACAGCTAAAAGAAAATGGGGGCTAGTCTGGCCCTTGAGGAGTGGAGTTGGACAAGGCTAAAATCTTTTGCGAACTGTAGCTAAGTACTTCTTTTTTACAATGTTTGCTGTCAAACTGCACCACAAGTTACAATGAGGTGTGGTATGTGATGTGTTGCATTGTGCATTTTTGGCTGCATTTCTAATTAAAGTAATAGGAGCACATCACAGCACCTAGTACCATAGTATGTTATGGGAAACCTGTGTACTATGCATATATCACAATGCTTGTATTGCCAAAACTGCAGAGCAACGCTTTAAGAGGCTTTAAGCAATGTAGTGGCTCAGCCCTCATGTCTCATGGTGAAATTTTCTTAGAAGGAGCTGGAACTCTCCACTGGGGTTCTGAAAGAGCTTGTCCATAATTAATGAAATGAACAACCATTGACTGATGATTTCTAATGATCATTTGCTTCGAAAAAGGCTGTTTTACACAACAAAGAAAAGATCAATTGGTTGAACGTTAATAGATTTTTGTCAATTTGCGCCAATCATTTTTTATGGAAATTCATTTAATAATGAACTCTGCCATAAAGTGTTGTCCGTTTGGAGCACATTTGGTTCTTAATACAATTTTACATGAGGCCAGCAAAAAGACCAGGCACATCTGCTTAGATTTTATGAACATTTCCTGACTACAATCAAAGCATTTAATATGCAGTGGAAACACAGGCAGGACATAAATCTGGGTGTTGAATCTGCGACACACAAAGCAGCAGAAAGATTGCATAGATAATAAACACTCAAATTAGACTGAGGATTTGTGTACTATACATACAGTTAATGGTAATAAATGTAATAACAAATTATATATTCATTGCAATACCTGGGCTTCTTCATTTAAACAAAATCAGTTTAGTTATGGTATGGTCACAGGCTGACAATGTAGTTAATGGCTCAATAGTAAAATGCTGTTCCCAGAACCAAACCCACCCTACACACTGACAATACTTATAACTGCTTCTCCAGAAAAATACCACCAACCCCAACCTTACCCTTCAAACCTTTAGTGATGACAGCTACATCCCACCCCCTACTTTCTGGACCATCTGGAGAAAACATTTTTTTCTTTCGATATGTTTGCTATATAGATCCATAGGGAAGATCCCCCTTCATTTCCTTCCATGGACAAGCAACATGAAAATGAAATCTCTCCAAAGTAGTTACAAATACATCTTACAATCAGTACCCCATTGGTAGGTTTTTGCTTAAAGTGGACCTACCACCAGAAATCTATGTTTTCATGAATGGCACTAGAAGTGCCAATAATAGGGAGGAATGCAGTAAAAAAACTCAAAAACGTTCCTGTAATCAGCAATTTAACAAGATTACCACACAGCTCCCATCACTTCCTGGTTCGTGGAGCCAACACATGAAACACATGGGGGTGCAATATCGCGGGTGGCCACTGGGGTCGTTCAGTGATCTTCTATGGGAATTTTCAAAGCAGTTCACTGAAAAATCAAAGCTTCCTGCCTTGCTCTGCTGACCATGAACCAGGAAGTGAGGAGAGCTGCCAGATTATATTCCTAAATTGCTCATTACAGGTAAGTTTTTGTTTTTTTTCACTGCATTCCTCCCTATTATTGGCACTTCTAGTGCCATTCATGAAAACATAGATTCCTGGTGGTAGGTCCGCTTTAACTTCTACTGTTGTTACCAGGGTATAGTGACTTTTAAACTAACCTTTAGGACTGTTTAACACTATGCACAGTACATTTACTGCAATGCAGCGCGTTTGCATTATCACATGCATAGCTCCCTGCAGCACAAGCATTTACTGCAGCACATGCGGTAACTGTTGCTAGTACACACAGTAAACATAGCGCGTATTGTGTGAAGGAGCCCTTAACATCTGATTATTGGTGCTGGGAATGATAATTCATTCTATGCCCCCTTCAGTGGCCACTTGGCCATTTGGCAACCTGTCTGCTGAATCCCTAAAATTACCACTATAGATCCCCTCCGGTGACTTATATCTTGCATCTGTACGTAAACCCCCTTATACAAAGGCAAAAGACTAGAATGCTTTTATAACAGATGTAATATTCTATTGTGTTTAACACAATTGTATTTCATTGTAATATACAATTTATAGAAATAGTTTTAAAGTTCTGGGAAAATTTTAATGGATTTATCAAGTGCATCCATGGGTACTTGACCTACTATATTTTTCGGACCATAAGAAAGGTGGTTCTTTCTCTTTTCTCCCCTTAACGTCTATACACTTTCTACATCTGTACACCTATTGGTTATTGTTTTACTTGTTTTGCTGTTTATTACTACTATAAGAGGACCTTGGTGTCAATATTTGCCCCAATTAGCTTATGCCATGAACAATAGAATGCATGACTGTCCCTTGTCGTTCTTGGAGGGGATATTGTCTGATACAGACACATAAACAAAGATGACATGTACTCTGGGGAAAAGTTGATACCATGTAATGTGTTATTTACTAGATACATGATACCTGTTTGTATTATTATTTGTACTGTTAATAAAATGTAAAATATTTCAAAAAAAGAAAGGTGGAGGGAAAATTATGGTGCTACAGTCTGAAGATATGGTAAAAGGATATTTGGTATGTGTCCCGTTGATGCGTCCACTTACTGATATCTGCAGCATGCATCTTCCCCTCTTTCCCAATGTGTCAGAAAGAAGCCAGTGAGGTAATTTGTGCTATGACAGCAAGTGTTTATTATGGACATCTTGTGGCTAAAGTTGATATTGCATGAGGATTTTTTCCTCAATGAGATAACTGCTGAAACTTGAAACATCTTATGGTCAGGTGTGTCCTGTGGCCCGAAAAATATTGTACATCTAGACAGCATGAGACATATCATGTGGCATGCTTGTCATGCCACGATTTTTGATCCTGATAAGCTGGGTATTATGCCTATTTATACTACACACACAAAAAAATCTGAAGTAAAAAAAATCCCTTGCATGTGTGCTGTGCCTAAGACATTACAAAACTCAGTGCGAGAGCGTTTGACAATAAACTGACCCATCATTTGTTCATATCATCCCTGACGTCTTCTTACATTTGAAGCAGGAGGTGAGACTGAGATGAATACAATCAAACATGGTGGGAAACACAAGATGGAAAACAATGCTCTCTGCATCAATTTTCCTCCAAATTACCCTGAATATTGCACCCTGTGGTTCAATCAGGTTTACTACATTATTTGCACACTGAAGGTGGCCAGGATTGGCAGGCGTATCATTTAAGCTATTGTACTAAAGATGGTTTCTTCATTCTTACAAGTGCTCTGTGCTGCAATTTAGAAAATTGCCAAAACGCAGCTATAGACACATTTCTGACATTTAAGAACATACACTTTGTATGATAAGAATTTTAATAATCCTGTAAAATAAATTCTAACAATCAGTGTAGGTAAAATAACAGTATTTTTGCATGTACTTGTAGAGGACTAGGTACAGGGATTCTGCAGAGCTTACAACCAGGAAGAGTATCACATCCAAGATAGGAAACCACATCATATTGGTGACAATGGGTCCTCAAAGTTTTGGAGACTACATTATTGAAGTATGTTCTACACTGAAGATTCTTAAATGTAGGACCAATTAGAAATCAGCATGGAAGTCATACTGTAATCTACTACCCACCAGCGATCCCACGTTGTCCTCAGCAAACCCAGGGATGGCAAGCAGTCTCAGGGAAGCAGGAGGCAGCATGGCCTAGGCATATATTTTTAAACTCTAGCAAAGAAACCTGTTATATAACTACAAATGCATAAAAACCCAGTAGGGGCTCCAAAACAAGGGCAGAATGAAGTGATAATAATCAATCTAAAAGGGATCTTTAGTTTAGCAGATCTCCCCTTTTCCTACCACTAAATTCAATGTCTAACCTTTGTCACTGTCTCCATAGCCCACCAGTCAAGCACCCTATACCCTACAGGTTCCCTCACCATGTCAAGGTGAACATTCTGTCTCATTTACACCGGTGGTTTTTAACCGCCTGGTAAATGAGCAATTATCATGATGTTGCGTCCGCCCGTTGGTTTTCGGGCTTTCGCCCAATAGAACTGCCATAGGGTCCTTATCTAGATGACCTGCGAGCCCCTGCACAAGTTGGCAGTCATTTCGTAGGCTGCTGCGGGAGCGCCCAGTTGACTGTGTAAATTTAGCCTAAATGTTTGCTTTCCTCTGAGCTCCTTTGAGATGGATATCATCAAGCAGGGTACAGACATGAAGATATGGCCCAGATCGATGACCGTTTGGAGAGACGTCCGCGCTCACGGCCACCTATCTGGCCCATATAATATGCTGTTTTTGAGAAATGAATCCCACTCGAAAACAGCCATATCTGACATGACCGTTAAATACAGCCAATGTCTGATACTTTGCATAGAGACCGCGGGTCTCCATGTAAAGCATCGGCTGAGCTGGAGAGAGCAGAGCTGTCTCCCCAGCTCCACCGATATCTCACATATCGAGCCGTCTGTAGCCGTAGCCGTCTGATTTACTTAAAATAGAATTGTATTAAATTTGATTGTATTACATTTGGATAATTTTTACCACCTGATAATGTGACTTTCATACAGATGAATGAGAGAGAGAGAGAGAGAGAGTTGCTTCCTCTTTTCTGCCCACCTCACCTGGTGGTGTGACACAAACTACTGCTGCTTTAGCTGTAGAAGAGGAAGGTTCAGCCGGGTCACAGACAAATGCAGAAAACCCAGAACCAATTATGCTTGTTAAGTATCTAAAGCAGCTCACTTGTTAACTAAAACAATATGCATAATTACCGTATTTGCAGAAAATTATACATAACAACTACAAAATTAAAATGTAGAGAAAGAAGCAAAGTGAATTAAGCTAAATAGTTCTTATGTCAGTTTTGTTAATACAAAAATGCTAAAGTATTTTTAAAGTATTTTATAAAGTATTGGTATAAAGTATTATGTACTTAACATTAAAAAAACACAACTGTTTAGAATCCTATGTAAACAGTATGTATGTTTCTTATATAAGCATTAGCAGGCACCATGTATACTGTTGTGTATTAGTACACTAATGAGCAAGAGCCTCTAGGTATTCTCTAACACCTATTCAGCATTAGTTATGCAACAATGATCTATATTTTAAAGAATCTTAAACAACATCCAGACTTTTTTTGTGAAGTCTTCATTACCCCTAAAATGATATTTTGTACATTGGTGTCACCCAGTGCCAGTCACCCCATAGTGTCAAATGGGGTGTCAAATTGTGTGGCAATGTTGTACAGATTATAAATATATATGTAAAAACACACAGCAGGGCAGAGGGCAATAACATACTATTAGGGTGAAGTGTTTAACCATTAATCTTACTCCAAGTCTAAAGGGATAACAAGGATGCAAGGGTTAGTGTAGCCAAGGATGCAGGGGAGGTACTGCAGAGAAGTTCTGACATATGCAATACCTGCAGAGACTGTATCACTGTTCACAAGAGGGGAGCAAGCCAAAAACTTGCAGCAGTCATTCTGACATTACAGCTTGGGTCCTTGAGGGAGATTGGAGTCCCCTTGCTGACATAACAAGTCCTTGTATCCAGTGGCGGTTTTAGGCATGGGCAAAATGGGTGTTTGCCCAGGGAGGCATTATTCGGG
>CM070038.1:72530493-72558588 GCA_036250615.1 Ptychadena robeensis
GCAATCATACACATTTCACGTTAACATTAGAAAGAAAACTTTCTTGAATAAAATGTGTTTGAATCTTTACCTACTCTGGACTTGCTCTGCATACTATGTGGACTCTGCATACTATGTGGACACCAAGGATTAGATGGTGGAGACAGATTTGGGAGCAGATCCATGTTTATAGACGGGCCTGATTTATGAGTGCTAGGATTTCAGAGTTACATAAATTTGATATTTCTATCTCTTGCCAGATAATCCACCGTAATCCACTGCACATGTAAATTTACACAAGGACAAAATCAACTTCATCTTCTAATAGTCAAGGAATGAAAAAACATAAATATGGTTAGCCTAGTACAGGCAATACACTTGGCAATTTGGAATCCTGGGCAATGTGTAGGGAGCATTGGGAAGTAAAGTGTGTACCACTTACAGTTACCACTTTTAAGTGGTGTAAATTCTAATGTAATGGTTTCCTTCTTATTACAATATAGGGGTGCAGGGAGCTATGCTGATGGAGTGATTTTTTGACATATTCTGTATGTGACCTTCAAGACATAGAGCAGCCATTTATGGGAAGGGAGCAGCTATATACCCTTTGCTCAATAAACAACAACTGGCCAGGTAGGCTGTATTTTATCCATGCTTCTTAGAAATCAATTACTTGGACTGAAAGATAGCTATAGATGATATCCAATATAAGCATTAGCTCCTATACACAAAAACCAAATCTTCTGAATGCTCAACAAGGCCTAATACTGTCCAATAAAGTGGTTACTTATTATAATGGTCATTAAAGACCTTCTCAGCCTTTTAATTCTAACAATAATTTGGTAGATTGTATACACATCCTTTACGAAGCATCTGTGGCTTGATGAACCTTTATAGAGCAGATAAAGATATGTACATTTTCTACTGGAGCATATGATGTATAAAAATCAATACAGTTCATACATCATGGAAGGCCACAGATTTAATAAGCAACTGTAATATAACCCTTTCTGACCACCAAGGTGGTGCAAGCTTTCTTTGTATAATTGTTTTTTTATTTGGAAGGGTACCTACATTTAGCAGTTAAAAATAACTTAGTATGTATTAGTTTATATGTCCATTATGTGCTCATCCTGAACTGTTATGATTAGTATGATGGTATGATTTTTTCCCTCATGTTTTAATGCGTTGTCCTGTCCATTTAATTATCAAGAGCGGTAACTCCGAGCCACACTTAACATTGCTTTCCTGTTTCAGATTTCTCCAGTAATGTGGGTCATGTGTCTTCTTTTTGACTGAATGTCCCCTGCATAGGTGTCCCAAATTCTCACATCCCCAATGTAATGGAAGTGGGCTAGAACAGGTTACTGTGTTGGTCAGGGCACGGGGCAAGCTGGAACGGCACACCGGTGAAAAGCTGGCACGGCACACCGGGAAAAAAAGTGGCGGCTGGGGACTGCGTACCTAGGAACGGCCGTTGACATGAAGCTATGGAAGACCTCAGTCTCCACAAGCCTAAATGGCAACATTTCAAGGGCCAGCAACTTAGAAAGTTGCGTATTTAGGGCTATGGCCTGAGGGTGGGTTGGTGGGAATTTGCGTTTGCGCTCAAATGCCTCTGTAATCAGTATTTGGACGCTGCCCTGCGCTGGGAAAGGGAAGTGGACGTAGATGGTGCGGGTGCAGGGAGCGGGTCATCTGGGGCAGCACCTTTGACAGGGGATTGGCCAGCAGTGCCTACAATATGGGAGGCGGAGGCAGTGGTATGACAGGCAGACTGTGGACCCAAGTGTTCTGCCCACTTATTAGGGTGTTTGGATGCCATGTGGCTGATGATGCTGGTAAGGTTGCTAGTGTTTACACCCCAGCTCATTTTGGTACTGCACAGGTTACAAACTACCACTCTTTTGTTGTCCGCACATTCCTTATAAAAACACCATACTTCAGAACCCCTAGGCCTTGGCAAGGAAGATTTCCACAGGGTAGTGCTTGCTGTTACGTCTGCAGAACAACTTGGTGTGGCCCGACTTTTTCCTTTTGCCACACCACTGCCTCTTCCTGCCTGATGCTGTGCTGCACATTCCTCCTCTTCTGAACTCCTATCCTTGTCACCTTCCCAGGTTGGATCACTGACCTCACCGACCACCACCTCCTCTTCCGCTTTCTCACTCTGATCAACCTCCTGACTTATTATCATGGTAACCTGAGTGTTCGGCAACTGTGTCTAATCAACGTCCACTTTGTGAACGAATGATTTCTGATCCCCACCGTCATCTTCTTGGGCCAGTGACTATTTGTTTTCAATTTCATGTACAATTACTATACATCTCTGGAAATCAAGAAGCAAAATTATCTCTTAAAAGTTTTTTGTTGCTGGTTCTTCCCTACTGGACTCCAGATAGATAAATTTTAAAGGTGTACTCCACTCCTTCATACATACTGTATGAAACTGTTACAAAATGTAATTTAATAAAAAAAAAGATTTCTATTTCAGCCTGCAGCCAGCTGTCATGCTTTATAACTGCCAAGACATTCAAGCATGTAGATACTGCCTTTCAGTTATGGCAATCATACCAATAAAGGGGGTACTGTACATATGCACAGAACTACCGTTCAAATCACAATTCTGCTTGTGTGACTGGAAGACTGGGTTTGTAGAAGCTGTCCTGCTTCCTTTAGTTTATAAAGTTAGTGGAATAGTTTATTACAACATCTACCAAGCATGTGCAGGTAAAATTTGAAACTTGTTTGTTGCACTCAAATTATATGAGTTAAGAGGGTTTGTTACACTCACTGGAAGTGTCAAATTATCTGTCAATCACTCCCATAGACTGCATCTATGGGCAACTACAGGTTAGATGAACCATGTTTTACCTGGCAAATGTTTGCAGTTCATGGTCCTTTGGGAGCAGCAAACAGGTGGCCAACTAACTTACCCTAATTTAGGGCTCATTTACACATAAAGGTTAAATATCGGCCAATATGGTGCAACCGTCCGGAAAACACCCATTCAGGGCAACTGCCTGGCGAACGTGACATGAGGCGTTCGCCTGATATACCTGTCATGGGGGTGTTCTCTAAACATCCCCTTCACACACAGGAGCGGCCAGTTGCTTGCTACAATGAAAGCGTCCCAATGTAAATGTAGAACTCACAATCTGATGTTTATATGTATAGACATACATAGGCCAGTATGCAAAAACACTTAGCACTGTTAATGCTTTGCCTTCTCTGGTTTCTCGTTTCCTCTCATGAATATGCTAATGACTTCACTTTTCACTATTTAACTTATTAAAGAGGGAAGGTCATGGCTGTACAAGACTGAAAATATTGGAATCCAAGGAATGAATGGGGTAGATAAGTGATAGTAAAAATGAGGATGATGCTGTTTGTTTACCATCCAGGTAAGAATGTTCGAAATACTGCACACCACAGTGAGCCACTAATGTTAAAAGGCTAGATTTTGTGAGTTTAGCTGTCCGATCTGCAGAGATCTGTGTCAGAGGTTTGTACACAGGGTTTAATTGTGCTGTTGAGTTAGCCCAGTTGTGCTCCGTGCCATCATGCAAAGGAAAAATTTTTACTGCGCATTTTTGGGGCTTGTTTCCACAATATCACACTATCCCAATGGAGCGCATAGACTTTACCATGCTGTGTTTAGACATCAGCTGATGCAGAGGCTCAACGTACTCGACTATGTTCAGCCTTGCATTGGCGGAACGGCTCGGTGCAGAAAAAATCATCAAATCAGAGGTAAGAATGAATCAGCTGATCAAATGATATGCTTCTCTTGGAATTATTGCCATATTGCACACAAAAAAACCCACAAATAAATAACAAGAAGTAGTGTATCACTAGCGCCAGTACAATATTAATCCAATAGCTGAACCTTTTTAGAGCAGAAATAGCTGAAAGGGGAGCGCACTAAGAGATCAACAAAATTCTGAGGCTTTGCTTCCATTATACGTTGGGACCCCTCTGCTAAGCATATACGCTTAGCAGGGGTCCCAACGTAGCACACAGTCATTGCCTGCTCGGGGGATGATCTGTTTACACATCCGCCAGTGCAGAGGCTCAACATAGTCAACTACGTTAAGCCTTACATCGACAGAGCGGATCGGCGCTGTGAAGACCAATCCTCCACCGACCAGGTAAGTCTATCTGCTACATGGGGACCCCTGCTAAGCGTAAACACTTAGCGGGGGTCCCAACGTAAATGGACACAAGCCCTTATACTTTACCTTACTTACAGTATGACAATGTATCTAATAATTTATCATAAGTATTTCCAACATAAAGTCCTAACTCAGGAACCGACGTAATGACCTTGATTTTCCCACCACATATTAAATCCTGTACATATGGAAATCTTTAGATTCATTATTTTTATATGGCAAAAAATCTCATCATGGTGTCAGTCCTGTGCAGCAAATGAAAGACTCACATTTGTAAATGTTCTACATTTCCTTATAGTATCCACAAACTTGTAAAACCATTCCCACGTATTTCTAGTGATGGCCTTAGGATAGGTGGGAGGTGGTTTTGTAGTGATGTTGGAGTCACTTTATAGAAAATCCCAGAAATAGTGCCAGGCATTGCTAGCAACTACATATGATTTTACCTCCTATCTATGGCTATACAAGATATTTCATATATTTGATTTATTTTTGCATTGGTCTCTGTAGTAGTACTGTTGTTTGTTATAATCTCAATCTTGAGGTTGGTTCAAAGGTGATCTGAGCTATAATTTGACTGAGGCCTGCGTATGATGTGACCTTTACACATTGATTTCTCATGCGTTTTTGGAGATGTATACTCAAGCGGCACAAGGTCTTTTCCACATCTATTTCCACCTAAACATTTAAATAGTATTGTTTTGTCTACAGAAATCACTATGTAATTCACTATGAATTCTCTCTCAGTGAGCCTCTCCCATACAGTAAATGCTTTGCCTTGCATGTGAATGCTGCATTGAAGCAGAAAGTCATTCAACTCTACAAGCATCCCAAGCGGGCCGCAAGCCATTCAATACATTCAATCTACACTCTCGTGTTCAGACACAATATACCATCACAATATAATGCTATACAAGGTAAACATGAGATTTCTGTATTACAGGGTCTGTATTTCAGAGGGGAGAGGCAATCGGTTTGGTTAGTAAGACATTACACGTCATACATGAAAATAAGCAGCAGCTTGGTTTTTCCACTAAATAAAAGTGTCATTCCATTTTCTTTTCTATGCCCCTAGAGCATAAAAGACCCTGTTGGTGTGGAGAGACCCTGTCATAGGCTAAAGGAGAGTGTGCTAGTGAGGTGCTGATGTGTTGATGATTAGAAATTATTCGAGATGTCAGCACAGCTGGAGGCAAAAGCACTATATATGTCAGTGATAGCCCTTTATCATATTTGATCATTACATCAGAGACTAAAATGATGGGATGAGTACTGCAGAGGAACTGCTATATATAAATATACTGCAGGTCCCCAGAGCAAGACAGTGTTTACAGTATAATGCAGCTCCATAGAGCAGGATCCCATATATAATGCAGATCTATAGAGCAGCTAATGAATTATTTATACCAATGTTAGACATAACCCTATATAATCCTGGGAGGCAGAACCAAGGCAGACATAAAACATTCATTCTTATATCTTAATTTATTAACAAACACATTTTAAAAAGAGCCACATGTGATACTTAATATTTGCATACTGCAAAAAGTTAAGGTGAGATTTATAGACGGAAACACAATTACAAAAGTTTAATTAGCAGCAGAGGTAAGTCATTTAAACAGAAGTGACAGAAGCTGTAAACCACACATATGGCGAGAATGTCAAAACTAATTATACGGTAAGCATGTAATAGGGGACATCCCTATGAAAGGTCCCTACAAATATAACAAGCCACATCATTCTTATTCATAGTCAGCAGAGATCAGAACCTTCATTAAAACAAAAATACAGCCCTCCTATGATAGGAAGAGCCTACAAGTAATATAATGGATACTATACATAGCTATATGACAAAACAGGACCTTCAAATCAGAGATGGGAACCTTCACATGACAGAAGGCAGAACCGAGCACTTGTGTGACATTAAGAGCTATCCCATCACAGATCAGCAGTGATCTATCCCATCAGAGATCAGCAGCATTACATCACTGAGAAGTCCATTTCCAGCATAAAAATAGCATCCCAGGCAGGACTTTTGCCATAGACACAACTAGAATACACCAGCAAGACTGGTATTTAATCTGGAAGAAGAACAATGTAGGAGTCTGGCAAGATTAGAGATTATATAGCATTATGCTCTGTCATGTTATAATCCATGCATACTAAGCAGACAGATCCTGCAGCTTTGGGTAGGCTGAGGGATTTAGAGATGTTCCCTTATTCCTAACCAGGACCAGGTTATGGTAATCACATACATAGATGGAGGTTTAACTCCATTAGTTCATCCACCAGCCACACAAGGCTCACGACTCAACCTGGTCATCTCAATTCTCCTTGCAAAGACCTACTTCTGACCAAAGATATCCAGATAGTAGTCTCTGCTCCACATTTGACACCACCAAGGGCAGCAATTCCATGCAAACACCGACATCACTATGACATTAAAGCATTCAATTATCCTCAAGTAGTAAGAATGAAGGCCCACCTGTCTGTCCTTTGCCAAGTGTCTTTTCCAGTCTGTAGGGTCCAACATATTGGGCATGTTGCTGTTGCTGGTACGGGTGAATTCCACCTGCCTCCTTGCCACTGGACATGGCTCCTGAATATGTTCCCACTTCTTAAAAAAAAATATAATACAGGCCTGTCCTTTTCTCCCAGGCTAGAACAAAAGAGCAGGGGGAGACAGTGTAGAGGATGTACTGTCCTCTTCCCTGCCACTCTTCTTCAAGGATCCCCTTGTATTTATTTTTTCCTGTAATTTTTTTACTACGAGTTCTTCTTTTTTTTAATGGGGGGGTAGAAGGGGGAAATTGATCTGTGCTCCTCTTTGCTGATGCATCCAAGGGGGAGGGGGGGAGTGGGGAGAGAGAGGAAGGGGGAGGGTGGAGGGGATGCTACACTCCTGGTACCAGCATCATCAGGAGGAAGGCAGCCCTGGCTACTGCTGGATGCAGATCGGATCTTCAGGCTGCTGCTGCTGCTGCTGCTGTTTTTGATGATGTATTCTGGCCCCCTCCTTGCAGGCTTTTCTTCTGTAATCTCTCTCTCTCTCTTCTTCCTCTGTAATGTGCAGGCTGTTCTCTCTTTCTCTCTCTCTCCTTACATCAGCATCCGGGGATTCAGTGACAGCTACAATTAGTTTAACCCTTCCCTTCACTGGCTTTCCTGTGCTCCACTCCCCACCCACATGCACACTCAGTCCCTGCAGCCTGCTGGGGAGGCACCAGCTGTAGTCACATAGTCACAGCAGACAGTACAGGGAAAGCGAATGGCGTTTGGGGGAGGGGTGAAGACCTCAGAAATTAGTTTAGGTTATTAGCCATTCACAATCTGAAACCAGCTGGGAACTCTGAATCACCAAGCGCATGGAAAAACATGGGGTTGGCTAGCAAGTGTTCACAAGTAAAATCCATCTCCGGTAGAGTAAGGTGGTGGGGAGGATTGCTCCACATTTATTATTGAGCAAAGACCTTTCAATGTGTGGCTTGCGTCGTTTCGTCATCAGCAACCCGTTGAAATACGTGAACTGTGATTTATTTGGGAGGGTGACTGATGACATTAATTACTCAGTTTAGCCCCAGGTAAAAAACGAAGCATACCGTTTCTTCGAAAGGAACTAATCTAATAATGGAGCATTGTATCGCAGGCCTCTGATTATAAGCTTTACCATAATCTGTTTAAATGAGCATACAATGGCAGGTAAAGGCCTTGTTTATCTAATCAACATTGGTGGGCCAAACAATGTCCTAATATTCCACAAGTTGTGATAATGGTCCAAAAATATGAAATTCTCATTATTGAAGTCAGAATTCTGCAGAATGATTTTGACTTTTTCAGTGAAAGTCAACATTTCAAAATTGCAAAAATATTCTTACATTTTTATATTTAAAAAACATTTTATATATACATATAAAAAATATTAAATATAGAGGTCTCCCTGAGCTCTTACTCATTTGTAAAGGGTTATAAAAATGATCCAAAAAGTAAATAGAACAATTAAAATTCAACATATTCTATCTATACCTATTACATAATATAATCTGAAATAAATCAGCAATATTTATTAAATATATTGCTATTTGTTATGCTTCATCTATCTCATTGCCCTGGATGCAAAAAATATTTCTGTTATTGCATCACTCTTTGAAAATATTTATCAGCAAAAAGATCTGCCTGTAACTATGTCCATGCCTCTGCAGAGGTTTTCCACTTAGGTCTTCCTTATAGGCAGGGGTGCGCATAACTTTTTTAGTGAGCTCCTCAGATGAATACCACAAGATGGTTTTGGTACTCACCCCATATGTAGGGTGGTCTTCCTCACTGTCTCCATCCTCAGGTCACCAGCTGACTTTGGGTCACATGTTACTCTGTAATCTCATATCTCAGTAGTGCAACTTTTCTCTTGTCAGATTGTACCCTTAAATATGCCTACTCTGACTTTTAACCCCCAGATCTCCAACCTTATAAATCCAATCTTTTTGGATTAGTAATTTACACTCCCAATTTGGCACCCCCAACTGCAACCTTTCAAAGTTAATAATGTTTCCCTGTGGTTATCCAAGTGACATAAATTGTTTATAGTTAACAATAAAAAATGAAAGAAAATTGGCAATCAAAAATATTTAACTTTTACCATCATGTATAAATGATACAGTGAATGTGGAGCAGTAATCTCAACTCAATCTGCAATATCAGCTTCAGCCACCAGCTGTCACTAGAGAGCACTCTAGAGAGATTTGTCAAAGCACAACACAAGCATGGCTCCTCACACATCGGGGAGGCGGAGGGGGAAGGAAGCTGCGTGCATGTCTCCCCTCTCTCTGTAGTCCGCAGATGTGCTTAGGAAGGATAATAAAGGTATGCAGAGCTAGGTTTTAGACCATTTTGCTTACCAGTGTACACATTATGTGCACCTCTGCATATAAGTAAGATGGCTAGAGAATTTGTATGTTTACCACAAAAAAGAACAGATGTTAAGATGGACTCATGCTAGAAAGAAAATAAATGTTTAGTCATTCAACCATCTCTAGGGGTGTGGAGAGAAAGGAGTTACAGGATATTTGATGGATTGCAGGGTTATATCTGGTTAATGATTCATTAGGAGTTCCATAAAATCTGTATTTTTTGGACAATAAGATCCTCTGATGTATAGGACTCTCAGCTTTCTCTCACTGCTGGCCAGAGCTCCGTGCAGAGCAGGAGTAAACATGGCGGGCAAGCTGTCTCTGTCTGAACATGGTGTGACTAAAGGTGGCCATACACGGGTCAATTTGTAATCAATCGATTCCTGATCCGATCATTCCCTGTGATCGTGGAATTGGCAATCGATCGTATCGGAAATCGATGGAACACCACCTTGGGAATCCAATTTGTGGTCGATTTGGACATGAGCCGATCTCCAAAATGGCCGATTCCACAAAATCCATCGATCGGAAAGGCTGCTGCATAGGGAGCTCTGGGTCCATCAACGGTACACCAATTCGATTGCCAAATGATTGACCAAAAAAACCAACATGTCGGTTCAATGTCCGATCCGATTTTTGAGTCGATTGTTCAGGGTGGGCAGAACTCGATTGATGTCTGTGAACGGTCACAGTTTTGCCTTACTGGGGGGCATAGGATTGGCTTTACGCAGTGCAACACATCTCTGTCGCATAGAGTTGATCAGGTTGTTGATGGTGGCCTGTGGAATGTTGGTCCACTCCTCTTCAATAGCTGTGCGAAATTGCTGAATATTGTCAGGAACTGGAACACGCTGTCGTATATGTTGATCCAGAGCAACCCACACATGCTCAATGGGTGACATGTCAGGTGAGTGTGCGGGCCATGCAAGAACTGGGATGTTTTCAGCTTCCAGGAATTGTGTACACATCCTTGCAATATGGGGCCGTGCATTATCATGCAGCAACATGAGGTGACGGTCGTGGATGAATGGCACAACAATGGGACTCAGGATCTCAAGTTATCTCTGTGCATTCAAAATGCCATTATTAAAATGCACCTGTGTTCGCTGTCCATAACATACGCCTGCCCATACCTTAACCCCACCGCCACCATGGGCCACTCCATCCACAACTTTGATGTCAGCAAACCGCTCACCCACACAACGCCACACACACTGTCTGCGATCTGCCCTAAACAGTGAAAACCGGGACTCATCCATGAACATAACGACTCTCCAACGTGCCAGAAGCCAATTGAATGTGTGCATTTTCCCACTCATGACGGTCATGACGATAAACTGCAGTCAGGTCCAGACCCCGATGAGGGTGATAAGCATGCAGACGAGCTTCCCTGAGATGATGTCTGACAGTTTGTACAGAAATTCTTTGGTTATGCAAACCAATTGGTCCGCGTGGCTGGTCATGGAGGCGGACATGCTGGATGTGGGGGTCCTGGGCTCGTGGGGTTCGGTTGGATGTCCGGTTGGATGTACTTCCAAATTCTCTGAAATGCCTTTGGAGTCGACTCATGGTAGAGAAAAGAACATTCATTTAACGTGCAACAGCTCTGGTAGACATTCATGCAGTCAGCATGCTAATTGCACGCTCCCTCAAAGGTTGCGACATCTGTGGCACTGTGCTGTGTGATCAAACTGCACATTTCAAAATGGCCTTTTATTGTGGGCAGTCTAAGGCACACCTGTGCAATTAGCAAATTGATATGCCACACAGTGAGGTGGGATTGATTATCTCGGCAAAGGAGAACACAGATGTAGACAGATTTGTAAACAACATTTGAGATATTTAGACAGATTACAGCTTGGCACACTCTTGGCATTCCCTTCATTAACTTCAACAGGTAGTCAACTGAAATGATTTTCCAACAGTCTTGAAGGAGTTCCCAGAGGTGTGTAGCACTTGTTGGCCCTTTTGCCTTCACTCTGCAGTCCAGCTCAGCTCAAACCATCTCGATTGGGTTCAGGTCAGGTGACAGTGGCAGCCAGGTCATCTTAGTGAAATAGCCCCTACACAGCCTGGAGGTGTGTTTGGGGTCACTGTTGAATAATAAATGATCGTCTAACTAAACGCAAACCGGATGGCATGGCATGGCATGTCGCTGCAGGATGTAGTGGTAGCCATGTTGGTTCAGTTTTTCTTTAGTTAGCTGCTTGGTTCTTGCCATAATAGGAATTTTAACAGTTGTCCAATAGGGCTGTCGGCTGTGTAGTACCTGACTTCTGCACAACACAACTGCTGCTCCCCACCCCATTTATAAAGCATGAAAATCCACAAAATAACCCTGAGAAAGCTTCACCCCTGTGAAGTGAAAATCATTTCAGGTGACTACATGTTGAAGTTCATCAAAAGAATGCCAAGAGTGTGCCAAGCAGTAATCTGAGCAAGGGGTGGCTATTTTGAAGAAACTAGAATACAAAACATGTTTTTAGTTATTTCACCTTTTTTTTGTTAAGTACATAACTCCACATGTGTTCATTCATAGTTCTGATGCCTTCAGTGAGAACCTACCAATGGAAATGGTCATGAAATAAAGAAAACACATTGAATGAGAAGGTGTGTCCAAACTTTTGGCCTGTACTGTATATTTATAGCCAGTAGCAAATTAACTGTACTGAATTCCCTGGGTTAGTTTTTAATAACTCTGCCGAACCTTTCTAACTTTAACAAGCTCTCTTTTGACAAACACCAGAGAATCCTTATGTTCTCAGTTAATCTTTCTTGCTCTGTTTCCAGATGGTCATCTCTTGTCCTAACTTTTCCACTTTATTTGGAGCTGTCTTTCTTTTCTCGACTTTTGCCTCAAAGCATCATCCATTTATCACATTCTCCCAAGTTTCACAGAACCCTCTACAGCCTCCTGCCCTGGGCACTCCAATGACATTCAGCAGTAATCATCAGTCACCAGGCATCCGATATGAAAATTTTATGTTGCAGAAACATATTTAGAGTGAAAAATGGAATCCTGTCCATTAAAATAATCCATCAGTGTTTCTGCATCATGCACTACAAATGTAAGTGCAGCAAACATATGATTTATCAACTAACACTTTATACTCATTCCTGCATAGCATGTGGCAAGAAGTCGGAATAACAGTGAGCAAAGACAATGGAAGTTTGGAAAGAGGTCCACTTTTTTACTTTGTAATTTAATCTGTAATTTTTTATTTAACATTTAAAGTCTCATATGTTATAGTATTACATTTAGCTTGTTCCAGATTTAATGTTTCATTTTATTTTGGCCCAATCTGTTTTTGCAATTGAAACCCCTATTCTATGCGGTCAATCATGAGCCAGAAGAAAAACAAGTGGGGTTCAGTGCAATAAAGAGACTTCATATGTGTGGAACAAATGTCCATATTCAACTTTTTTTTGTGAGCTCCTCAGATGAGTACCAGGAAATGGTGTTTGGTACTCACCCCATATGTGGTCTTCCTCACTGTCTCCGTCACTGTCCTCTCCATCCTGCATGATTGGACCTCCCTCCACAGGTCAGCAGTTGGCTTTAGGTCAAATGTAACTTTCACAGTACAACATGTTTGAACCCCCAGATCTCATATCTCAACCCTGAAATATTCTGGCTTAGTAACTAACCGCTGAGACTACCTGCAGTCCGAATGTCAACCTTTCATAGTCATATTCCATCTGTCACACAGTGCTTTTCTCTTGTCAGATTTTACCCTTACATATGCCTACTCTGACTTTCATCCTCCATATCTCCAACACCCTTAAAAATCTTTTTGGGGGGATTATTTATTTACATTCCATATTTCAGACCCCTAACTGCAACCTTTTATAGTCATTTATATTTCCCTGCAGTTATCCAAGTGACATAAGTTGTATACATGTAACAATTAGCTGCGGCCGCCTTGACACAGAGTGCTTGCAAGTTGTTAGTATGCATATGAGCTTTGTAACGATAATGCAGGTACGCATAGCTAGGTTTTGGCCCCTTTTGAGTACCAGATTATCACTTATGTGCACCCCTGTACATGTTATATTACTGTTAGGTGGGTTTACACATGTCGATTTTTTCTTTAATAAACTGCCAATTCGATTTTTTGTTCGATGACTTTGTCAAACATCGCTCTTTCATTTATCAAATCTAACATTAGATTTTTTGTTCATTCATTGCCGATATCGAATGAAAATACACTAGAAATTACAATGACAGATAAAGAGTGATATGAAACTTACTATGACCACACGCATATGTAGCCATGAATTACTGTTGCTTCAGTGGTTTTCCCTGACTACCATGTAACAGTTTATTATTTATATTCAGAAAATAACCAAGCAATGCATTGAAAACTAAGACTCAAGAGTTTGTATACTTTTTCGAGAATTCGTGTTTACCTAGGACTAACAGTTTTTTGGAACAGTAAGGTATGTATGGATGGTGGCTGCTGCGCAGCCTGACTCTTGAGTAATGGTGGGTTTACACATGTAGATTTTTTCAATCGATCAACGAAGAACGAAAGATTTTTTCCGAAGAAACCGCCAATTTGTTGGTAAATTTTTTGTCAATAGTACAGGGAGTCAACCATTCAATAATTTTTTTGTGTATTGAGACATTGGTTTGTTTTACACCCCTAGATTGGAAGGGCAATGTTGGATAAATGTATGATGTATCAACATCACCAATGACTTTAAACCTAGACATGTACACCGTGTTGCGATTACTGATCACGTAAACCGACAATCTTGTTTGTCGGATTGTAAATGTTTTTTTTACCATAATTAGTACAGTGTCGAGGTGAACTTACAATTACAGTGCCTTAAAAGTCCCCACAAGGTCTTGTCTAGTGTTATTACCAGAGCTGAGGTCTCTGATATCAGGGCCTCTCCTAGTACATAGAAAATTACTTCGGTTTATTGTAGTCAGGGATGTGGCACATCTACATAAAAGTTACTATCATCTTCCATTTATTATTTGTTACAATTGTCCATAGTACAGGTTCACTTTAACCAGAGATATTATAAGAAAATATTCACCACAATAAAAAGATCATCATGTGAAATGGGAAACTGATAATCAGTCTGAAAGACCAGAGGCACAAGAGTGTCAACTAAATTGCACCAAATGTTGATTAGCAGAACATGACCGTCATCACATTTTCACCATGGCTACAAACAGGATATACTATTGAAGTTCCATTTTCCTTTAGGTTACAGTACTAAGGATTTTTAATTTACATTTGGTAACCTGGGAAACTCACATGACGGTACAATACAGAACAGCTTTCACTGTGTACTATTACAGTGACAGTTGCCTGTGTTTCTATTTCAGGGTACACTGACTATAATCAGATCTCTCCTTATATCTGATGAACTGCGCATTACTCTTCCAGCACATTCTGGGAGAAATATTAGCTTAATAAAAAGAAAAGGAATATGAAAATCATCTGGTGTGTATATATCTGATAATACAAGATAGACCAATTTCAAATGTTTAATCCCTTACATCTTGTTTTAGTATTGATCTTTTTTATGAGCACCAAGAACTCTATTGATAAATGTTTTATTTTAGTTTATAGAACACTCTAGTTAAGAAATAATAAATCCATTTGAAGCAGGTATAATGCTCAATGAATTCCTGCCTCATTTTTTGTCACGTTGTCTGCCAGCCACCTGACAACACCACAGCAAAGACATCAATTCAAACTGATGGCAGTGGTAAACCATTAACGATTATAATTGTCATGTTCGGTAACTCTGAATGTGCAAACTAGACAATGAAGAAGCATAATAGGAAACGTATTGATGTTTTGAACTTTTTTTAACTGGATGTATGAGGTAAACAGTTTATATGTATTTATCTGAATGGGGTCAATGCTGGACCCCATATGTTCTCTTGCATTATACAAAACATTATACGTATATAAATGTTTGCATACTTACATACATACACACTGACACACATATATATCATTTCTTTTTTCAGGCCATTAAATCCTGCTGGTGTTGGCTGGCCTTCTAGTGGTGCCTCAACGCTTTATATATCCTTTATGCTTCTGATTAAAAGCATGGAGATTTGCTAAAGGGTAAGAGCATGGCAGATGTTTTGGGCTGCCCCCTACCCCACCCTTTAAAATCACCTACCCCACTTTTTTGGCCCAACATCGAAACAGGCCTAAACCACACCACAGATGTGGGAAATCCTATTCTTTCCCCTTGTCATCCAATCCTGCCAATGGTGAGGTCATTTGGGATGAAAGGCTCCCTCTGCATAAAGGTGCTAAAGGAACAGACATATTCGCCTAATCTGTCTCTGAGTTACACTTAGATCTCCATGAGAGATTAAAAAGGTTTCCAAGAGAAAATCAACCATATACCATATTTTGTACATGACTAAAAAGGAAGCGTTATGGGAATTCAACTGATCTTCACTTCAACTGGAACTCTATAGACTCTTAACTATGCACCATTTTTTTATCTATTAACAATTGAAATTCTCATTGCATCTTCCCTTTTTTGGCTGAATTGCCTCCATCAAAATGTCAATATTCACTGTTCTTATTAGGCTATTTTGAAATGCCAGTACAAATCTCTCAAAACTATTTACAAATACTGAACATATTGCTTTTCAATTCTATTTATGCATATAAAATTAAAGGCGTCTAGATTTGTATCTAAAAAGTGGCTTGAATATCCCAGATCTGACTATTACCTGTCCTCAAATCTCAAAAATATTATCCTTTACCATGTGTACTGAAAATAAGCCCCAACTGAATTGTTTAGCTCCTCCTTACTAAATATTTGCAAGGAATATCTGGAGGCTATGTAAAGAGAAATACAAACTGTAGCTACTTAATTATTTCATATAACTATATAAGATTTTCAAGATACATATATACTGCATATATTCAAGTTTAAGCCGACCCGAGTATAAGCAGAGTTGCCTAATTTTATCTACAAAAACTGGAAAAACTTATTGACTTGAGTATAAGCCAGGGGTGGCAAAAGCAAAGTCAGATAGTGGAGTTTTTTAAATGAGAAAAATATAGAGAAAGCACCATTGCCCCTAGGAATGAATCAAACAGGTGAATCTTAGTGCCACAACCTCAATAAAGTTAAGAGAACACAGGTTTATTATTATTATTACGGGATTGGCTTTCAAGGCGATTCTTGTGTTCAAACATGAAAATAAATTTACATTTAAAAATTCTTTATAAATCTTATTGGGACAAATACAAAGAATGAAAACTAATTTTCCATTAGTAACACCAGTAACAGTAACCGGCCACCAGATGGCAGTGTGCCGTTTGTTACATCAGCTGGTGTCGGAAACAGAACGGAGCTTCACAGACCCTGTCGATCCCTTGGATTCTGCGATCTGCGGCCCGGGACAGATGAGTGGACCGTTACTCTGACTTGAGTATAAGCTGAGTATAAGTCGATTTATACACATGTATATATATATAGTATTCATATATATATATATATATAGTGGATTAGCAGTAGAGCTGTGGGGAGCGGGACCCCCTGAATGAGTTCACAGCAAGGTAACGAGGCCTGGCAAGCCACAGTTGGAGGAGAAAACACACATACAGTTTATTTTCTATTTACAAAGTTGTACAAAGTCCAGATCAGTTCAAACAGGATAACAAAGCACAATTAGGAAAACAGAGGCAAGTTACCACCAATTACAGATCCCAGTCTACCACACAGGTATGCTGCTCCCCAGTCTGCCACACACAGGAACTGGTTCCAGGTTTGAGACTCTCACTAATTAGGCTGGTAGGTACTCTGCATACTGCCGGTATCTGGGGCACACATACCTCCCATACTGGATACATCCAGAGGATCCCTGTCACAATATATATATATTTGTTGTGACAGACCTTTTGTCTGTAACAGTGTAAATGGATCATCAAGTGGGGTATCCTGGAATGGAGTCCAGGATAGTGTTGGACAGCAACAATAGATATGCAGTTTTTGTTTAGTTTATGATTCAGGGTCCTAGACTTTGGAATGGTAGGAACAGAACAAGATGGGCCTTCCCATTCCGGAAGGCATCAAGGAAATTGGGTGTGTCACCACAAAAGTAGCTGAGACCATTGTGTCAGGGCTCCTGATGAGGTAAGAGACACAGAGCCGATGGAGCAACAGATACAGCGGGCACACTAGGAGTGTGTGGCCTAGGCCAGTAACTTTTAAGAGGTTTTCCTTAAGCTAAAGGGAAGAGCCTATGATGGAAGTTATCAAACCAAGAGGTGTGTGTGCTGTGAATAAAGGTGAGCAGGTGCCCTAAAGAGAAACTTTTTGTGTGGACTATCATCGTTAAGAAGAACCCACAATATATATATATATATATATATATACACACACACACACAGTCTTCACCTAGCAAAACCTTTTTGCAGTAACTGTGCATGTAGCAAATTAGTAGATAGTTTAGATATGAATCCTCAGGTCAGATGAGTCCAATAAGAGTTTAAGCCAAAACAGTCCCTATCCAAATCTCTTAGTGTTCAGAATATAGATTTAGAGCAATCTCAGTCCTCAGAAATCTATAAAGTGCAGGTCTAGGAGATTATGACTGATCTGAAACTGACTGTAAGAGTGAAATGTTCCATTTCCATAAAGCGCATTACATAAAACATTTTTACATTCCCAGTTTCAAGTTCTTGTCACATATGCACATCAGTTCTTTGAGAAACAGATTATCCTATAAAAGCATGTCAGCTTTTATACTTCTATAAGTTGTTAATCTAACACTGTCTGAAGACATTCATTGAATCTGGAGTAAATACAGCATAGTCTTGTAGTGAGGTAGAAAATGCAAAAATGGCAGGGTAGGATGAGACAGCCCCAGAGAGAGATAGCTATGGGGACAAACCACTTCAGGACAGCAGTACCTCTCCTATCATGGCAGAAAAACTGAACTGTATGGAAGTAATCCTCAAGTATGCACCGTTTTTGGCCTACAAAAGGTGGGATGTGCATTTAAACTCTTTGGGCCACCCTAGGGCATTCCTAGACCAAGACATGGTCGTGTAAACATCAAGGGAATGTGTCCATTGATTTTCAATGGACATGCCCCATATTAGACATGCCACCGTGGCAAGGAGCATAAAATAACGTGGTAGACCACGTTTTTTTTCACACGACACACACAAAGTGCACACAGGCACTTCATAGGTCCATTACATTTAATGGCCAATGTTGCTCCTATTTCCTTTTCCCTGCAATTGGTGCACAAGCCTTAGTAGTGTTTTAGCCTTAATGATAAAATTGCAATGAAAGGACATCTAGGTGAAAGGATTTAACCAAACCTATTTTGTAATACAAGCTTCATGCCATCTTTATTTACAGAACATCTTGCTTTAATATGAAGTTATATAAGTCTCTGTAAAAACTCGGTTGTATATGTTGTATATGTTGTATATCGCTTGAAGAGTTAAAAACATTTAAAGAAGAAAACACAAAACAATTGAAGGCATCCTTAGAGCACAATATATGCAAATTCAAATGTGAAACATCTAGGTAACTGGTGTAGCACTGAAACCTGGAGAACACTTAAGGTCCCCACACACGTAGCAAGTTGGAACCAACAGATGGGCTGTGGAGAGCAATGTGATGACGTCATCAAGCTGCTGTCCAACGCTCAGAGTATTGGTGGGCACCCTTTGTGTGCCAGCCATTAGCTTGGACGGGGATGCCGATCCCCATTCAAGCCAATGGCATAGGCCAGAGATTTACGGACATGTAGGTTCTCTGGCCGATCGAACTTCGGGGCGTCAGGGATCTGTTCCAAAAGATAGGTGTGGGGGTTTGAAAATACCATAACTTTAATGGCTGCCTCTATTAACCTCTTTTTTTCTAAAAATGTGTTCTGGAATCTGTAAGGATCTGGCTTATTTCTTGAAAAAGTGCTGGGCTAGATACCTAAGGCAACTACATTGGTTCCTATGCGAAAATGTATTGTGAAAAAAATGCATTTGGTGTTCTCCATCATATAGGCAGGTTAAAATTCTCTGCAGGCCAAGCCAGTTGTTCTTGTTGGAGTCTGTAGGGAAATCAGCATTGTATATCCACTCCCACACTGATCCTGCAACTATAAGTTTTTCTTATGAGAACTCTCCGTAAACAAAACAAAATAATAATGAATTTCACTTTCGAGGTATTCCCTGGCAGAATGATGGATCTTGGTTTACAGAGTGGTTTGGTTAACTAAAAGTGTCTAAACATTAAAAAGACAGTCAGAGGCTACTTCTGACTATAATCCTAAATTATGGTTCCTAATTCAGCATAATTAGGTGCACAACCTAGTACAACAAAGTAAGGTACTATAAATGGTCAAATAATATGAAATAAAATGATATTATTTCATATTATTTAACCATTTACAGTACATTTCTTTGTTGTACTATGTTGTGCGCCTCATGTCCTTGTTCTTATTTGTCTGTTACAGGGGGCCACACTCCTCCATTTTTAGAGCTGCACACCTACACGCAACTTTAACATGAACCCCTCATACTGACCCACTACTCTGTGATCTTTGCCCAGGTCCCATACACCCACTGAGGGCCCTTCTGGCCACTGACATCACTGTAATTGTGTAACCACAGCTGACGGCCGTGCGCAACAATCTATTATCTTACCTAATATAGCACAGTTCACAGGAATTTACAAATACACCACAAGTTTGCCAAAATCCACAGGTATTTTTGTACTAAAAAATTTTTCAGCTTAAAATGAATGTAGACACCACATCTAAAGACTGGTGAACTGCAATATATCACATTTCTTTGGACATTTTTAGATGTTAATGTCATACCAAAGGCTAGGTTATTATTGTCCAGTATACTCATTTTGTAATTTTCACAGCCGGCATTGACCCATGACATTTACACTTACTTACCTTGAGGATACTTGTTGCCTGGCAATGCTCTATAAAATGATAACAAATTCTCATTAGAAGTACTTTTCTTTTTTAGAATGTATTCTGGTGATGATTGCTAAAACTTTTTATTTGTTCTTACCATTTATACAAAAAAATTGAATAGAACAAATAAAGAATATTATTTTAAACCAAGGGTCCCACCCAGTTCATGGGTGGGCCAAACTATAGTTTAAAAACCAAATACAATGAACAAATCCCCATGCGAACTGCACATACCTATTTTGTAGTGCCAAAAAATTGGAACTATGGGGCTGATGAAATATTTAATATCTGATTGGGGATAAGATACTAAATGGTTGGGTGCAAGTAGCTATCATGTCTGCTGGGCATCTTTTTTCAGGGTACTGAGTGACAGATTCTGCTGCTATTATAGAAGTATACTTGTGTGGAGTGGGTGCTTCCAAATATGTATCAATATTATACCAAGTAATAGTAACCCCCTCTCCCATACTTATTGTACTAATATATAAATAACGGTAACCCTCTTTTCCACATATACTTGTTATGCTACTATAACAAGGCATAATTACATAAGAGTATGGGCTACCGTTATTAATTTATTAATACTACAAGCCTTTTACCCTTAACCACAACCCCTATGATAGCACCTATCAACTCCATCAGATCCCTCCCAACCCTGGCACTAGCCCTATAGCCATCAAAATCATACATAAACCCCCAACTAAATCCACTGCCTGACCTGACCCAAAACCAATAAACAAAACACATCAAACCCTCACATAAATACAACTCACCCCCCTTAGTATTGACTTGCCACCTATCATTACTTTGTATAATAAAGCAGGGGTCATTAACCTTTCCTACAGCAGTACCCATGTCATTCTCACAGTACATTACCACTCTGAACCACCAGATCTCATACATTGTTAGTAATGTAAATCTGACAAGGTTAGTAACTATCCCCTGAAACTACCTGCAGTTCAAATTTCAAATCCTAGCTGCAACCTTTCATGACTATATTAGGGCTTTAAATAGTGCTTTTCTCTTGTGAGATTTTGCTACCATTGCAAATGCCTACTCTGACTTTGAACCCCCAGATCTCCGACATTCTTAGAAGTCCAGTCCTTTTTATGGATTATTAATTTACCACTGATAATACCTTTCTTCCGAATTTCACGCCCCTAGCTGCAACTTTTCGTATCTGTATGAATGTTTCCTGAGGTTATTCAACTGGCATTAGTTGCATGCCCTTACCAATAAAAGCTGAAACAATTCTGGTAGTCTAAAAAGTTTAACATGTAAGGTAAAACTACATGATGAAGTCGTTTCTACAGCTGTTTGAAGTGTTCAAACGCAATCTCAATTGTAATAAAAATCCTCCTGCAATACCATATTCTGCCACAAGATGCCCCTAATGAACACTTGCTGACAATATATATATCATACTGTCAACTTTCTGACACATTGGGAAGGGCAAAGGGAGGGCCAGATTAGAAAACTTGAAGAGCTGAAGATAGTCATAGTTTCATGACCACCTGCTTTAAACTTTCAGGTCAAATAAAACAACTTATACCATAATTAACCCCCCTAGCGCTTCTGACGGCTCCATCTCATCCTGCACTTTCTTGTGAAGTATTGCAGTTGACGAGATGGAGCTGTCCAGCTAAGCTCAGACCCCCGGCAGCAGCACATACTCATACAGTTCTGTGCTGTCTGGGGGATCTGATGCTCTAAGCTGGCCTATGACCAGGTATCTCCTGCATGTCGGATTAGGCATGCTGGCAAATTCCCGCCAATTAGCTGAGGGGCCGGCTGCAGCGGTATGACGTCATCACGCTGCAGTCCATCCTCTATTGAGGGAGAAGAGAATGGCCTTGTCTATGGCTACCTTTACTAATACACTTCCTATATAAAATAAAAAGAAGTCACAATATTTATTTCCAAGCATTTATTTTTCGCTGAGACCTTGTAAAGATGATGAGACATCGGGATCGGAACGCTCTGCAAATTCTTTTCCAGCATATTCCAAAGATTCTAAATGGGGTTCAACTCTGTGGTGGTCAATCTGATTCTCCCTGACCCACTCTTTGAAGATTTGAGCTCACTGAACCCTGGCATCGTCATCTAGGGATATTTTCTTACACATTTTCTTACACTGCACCCATCACTCTGAAAGTGGAAATCTGGACTCATATATAACCTGGGTAATGTCAAATCCAGTGGGCGTTTGGCACTTTAAATTACTCCATTGACTTCAATGGGAATGCTCTTGAGTTTTTAAAACTTTTTTGAAGCTTCTGGGAGTTGATTTTATAGCTTAGGGTATCAGGTCAAGAGCCTGGTTGAAAAAGAGCCTCCCCTCAAAATGCCCTGAGAGATCAATCCTTGTAAACCTCCTTTACTGTGAGTATCTTGTCTTGTTGAGATAAACGCAACTCAACGCAGGTAAAGTGCGTACTAGTCTATTGATTTACAATGGGTGCGTCAACAGGGAAATAGCCTAAAAAAGAAATGTTCAAATAACAGGAATAGAGGGGAAACAGCAAGAATTTAGGGGAACATTTTGACTTTTGACACATTGTGTCACAGTTAGTGATAGCTGAACAGTACGGGCGTTCGACCCGCCCCCTTCGCCGACAAGAAGAAGTCTATAATTCTTCCTCTGGCTAGACTTTTCCGCACCTAGTCTGGCTGGAGGAAGAATTATTTTTACTAGAGATCGGATAGAGACACCCGATCTCTAGCATTGTACCAGGCACGGGCCAGACGTGGCGTCCGACCGATGTAACTTCCGGTTTTGGAACAAAAAACTGGGCGTTCTATATACCGAAAGTGACGGCGCGGCATCATTTCCGCTATAGTGACCTATTTAAATACCCTGCCATCATTTAAATACCCTGCCATCATAGAGGGGAATTTGAAGTTCTCTGTGAACAGGTGGACGGTGGACAGTCTGATCCGCCTGTTTACGGACGGACATGGCCGATGTACGGCCATCACTAGACACAGTTTGTGTTTCTTTATACCTGTCTGGTACATGGATATGCTACAAATAGAAAGGAAGTGATATAATTTTAATGCTGCATATTTGCACAGATTACCAATTGTTATCTCCATAATACTAATCATTTACCTGGCGTTATGCTCAATATCGCTAATAATATTAATCTAATTTCAGCAAAAATTTTTATCGAATATCAATTAGTGGTGAGCTTGAATAGTTGAACTGCGAATATATTCAATGAATATCAGCTATTCGAGAATTCTCAAATTTTGCGCATATGGCGGCGGATAGTCGCAATTTTTAAATATCTGCGATATAATGCATTGGGAAGCTGATGGCCATGCATTGCGATTTAATATTCAAAATACATAAAAAATATCACATGTCACATTCATTTTGAAGGTAATCGCGATGTGATTATAATTGCGGATATATTTTTACATTGCATGGCCATACACTTGAATTGTAAAAATTCAGGAATATCGAATCAAATATTAGAATTATTAATGAAATATCGTTAATACACTGGACCAGGGTCCTCATCGAACGGGAATCGGTATGCAAAGTGGTACACATCAATTCCCATTTGATTGACCCGTGATCAAGCGCAGCATGTCACCACTCTGCGAACGATTGCTGGTCAATCGCACAGGTATCTACCCATTTATGCCTAGCTTTAGGCTCATGGGGCACAGCAGCAACATAAGCTTTTAAGCTGGGCATACACGGTTCGATTTCTCTGTTCGATGGATTAAAAAAAAATTTGTTTTAAGTCAAATTTCTAAAAAACAATAAAATTTTTACAACCACATTATGTTGTTTGAAACGATCGTTAGCACTATGCGCATGCTCCATTTTTACGGTCGGATACAAAATAATCAAAACCTAGAAAACCAGATCCTTGATTCCAGATATCAGATCACTGCTCGATCAATTTATGTTTTATTTGGATAATTGTAGGTCATCAATTTAGGTAAAAAGGGATCAATTTAAAAACCATTGACTTACAAAAACTTTTTTTAAGTGGGGGTGTAAAGGAATGATTTGCATGGCTCCACCCACTGTCCTGAAGTGAGGATTTTTCCCTTAACTTTTGGGATTTGTGATGGACTGGGGCATGTAAATACCTTAAGGCATGAGTTGAGGGGTTTTTAATTCCTTCAATACCTTCTCACCATAATCTTCATGGTTGTTCTTCCATAGACTGTAGACATTTAAGGTTAAATTTGAAACTCTTGACATGGCCTACATAAATTACCGTAAGCCATCTAACACAGTTGCACATAATGAAAAATTGTACATGAAAATAAGCGTAAAAAGATGAGCCTGAACCCTTGGGTAGTTGATGGATTAGCAGTTGGCGATAATACATGGAGCGCATTCAGAAAATATCAGTCGGTTAAGAGAGAGATATATAAATTTAAGTTGCTATATGTAAATATATACAGTTGCAAGTTTGTGAACCCTTTAGGATAAAATAATACTACACAAACATTATATGTTTTCATGTTTTTATTGAATATAACATGTAAACATTCACAGTGTAGGTGGAAAAAGTATGTGAACCTCTAGCCTAATGACTTCTCCAAGAGCTAATTGGAGCCAGGAGTGAGCCAACCTTGAGTCCAATCAGTGTGATGAAATTGGATCTCTTGCTGAAAGCTGTCCTGCCCTTTAAAAACACACAACAGTTTTGGGTTTACTGGTTTCAAGAAGCACTGTCTGATGTGAACCATGCCTCGCAGAAAAGAGCTCTCAGAAGAGCTACGATCAAGAATTGTTGACTTGCATGAAGCCTGAAAGGGTTACAAAAGTATCTCCAAAAACCTTAATGTTCATGTATCTAGGGTAAGAGAGACTGTCTACAAATGCAAGATGACTGCGAGAGCACAGTGCAGAATGCTTAATTAGGTAAAGAAGAATCTCTGACACATGCTAACATTTTTGTTGACACATCTACAATAAGGAAAACACGGGAGGGAGGGAGGAACAGGGAGGAAGCCATTGCTGTCCCCAAAAAAATTGCAGCACGGTTAAGGTTTGCAAAAGAGCACCTGAATGTTCCACAGCACTACTGGCCAAATATTCTGTGGACAGATGAAGCCAGGAAATTTTTGCAGGAAAACATAAGACCATTGGTCCACCAGCTAAAGGATGGGTGATGCAACAGGACAATTGCCCAAAGCATACAAGTTATTCAACAAAAGAACAAAATATGCCTTCTGGAGTGGCCCAGTCCTGACCTCAACCCAATTGAAATACTGTGGCAAGGCCTTAAGAGAGCAATTCACACCAGACTGAATATTGCTACACTGAAACTGTTTTGTGAAGATGAGTGGTCCAAAATTACTCCAGATCGTTGTGCAGGTCTGATCTGCAACTACAGGAAACTTTGGTTAAGATTATTGCTGCCAAAGGAGGGTCAGCCAGTCCAAAGGTTCACATACTCCCACCCTGGACTGTGAATGTTTACATGTTATGTTCAATAAAAACATGAAAACATATCATGTTTGTGTAGTATTATTTTAAGCAGACTGTGCTTTTGTATTGGTGTGACTTTTATGACCAATTCATGCAAAACCCCACGTGATCCCATAGGGTTCACATACTTTTTCTTGCAACTGTTTATATATACAGAAAGTGGGCTGTAAAATGAGCCTAGTTTGAACATAAAAGGTGCTTAGCAGAATTGCTATTTAAATACCATGCTTCTTCTCATAGCCCTGTATTTACTTTAAATGACACTTTTGCTATATCTTTGGAGTGTTATATGACCAAATAGTTACCTTGACCATTATATAGTGAGACGACTAGTATGTTGTAAATGGGTTTCTTCTAATTAGTGTCGGCATGTGAGGCACATTTTTATGGAAGCTGTGAAACAGCTATTAATTCCTTTCTTTAAAGTGCTTCCACTGTCATATAATACAGGTCTCAAAGGCAATTTAATTGTCATTTTTTATATAAAATAGTCACTACTAAAAAATATTGATAAGTACATGGTTAATTTGTCAATGTTAATTTGTTGGTGTCAAACCTTGCGTAAAAGATTTGAGAAAAAGCAACTTAGAAGTCTACGATGAAGATGGCAAAGGAAAAAAAATAGGTCTTGATTTATATGAAATACCATTAAACCAAGAGCACGACATTCACATGTGAGCTGTCACTACACACAAATTATGGGTATGTGATAGACCCAATGTGACGGTACTTGATAGAGCAGTGTTTTTCAACCTTTTTTGGGCAAAGGCACACTTGGGCAAAGGTCCCCGCCGGAAGTACGTCATCAGCAGGTGCCCTGCTGGAACGCAGATGCGTACCAGCAGAGCAAAAGCACCGCCCCTGGTCTGTTGGGACGCGTGTTGCTAAGCAACCGCATCCTCACAGAGCCGGTCCGTGTATAACATGGATCGGCTGTATAAGTCTTATAGTATAAGACATATACACGGACCGGCTCTGTGAGGATGCGGTTGCTTAGCCCTCCTATCTAGCTGCCTCTTATAGTAAAAGACTTATACTATAAGAGGCAGCTAGATAAGAGGGCCGAGGGTGGGGTCAAAAACCCATGGCACACCAGGCAACATCCCGCGGAACACTGGTTGAAAAACACTGTGATAAAGACTTAAAGTAAGAAATGTAAAAATTGGTTAACAACTTGAAGCTGTTCTTCAGCAATGAAAATTGATCAAGCCTTCAAACAATTGTTTACAGTTACCAACTGTTCATTATAACACCTTCAGTATGCATAAAAGAAATATTGGAACTCCCTACCCTTTTTCAAACAGTATTGTACTGCAATATACTATATATTATATGGTATACTATATATATAGGACAACTTGACTATTAAAGTGCAAATAAACATGGAAGAGAGACAGATCATGAATTATGTTTAGTTCTCCAAAAAATGCATTTAGAAACTGGGTGGAAAACATGGGAGTTCCAAAGCCACAACAGTATCAGCGAGCTTCTAGCTTGTAGGCTTCTGACAGAACATCTTCAAAGGCAGCTTAATAGTGGTCACAGCAAGCAAAGCTCAGTATAGAGCTCTGTAAAGAGAGGACCAGTTGCAGGTCAAAGAGGTCAAAGAGGTGTTACAGAAAACAATTTCTCATGGCAAGTTTTTAATGGAGTGGTACAGGCGATCACAGCAGAGTACACAGTACTCTGCTTACATTTTCCTCCCTTCCACTCCACACATCGCTGGCATCAACGATGACACTGGCGATTTGGTTTGGGAAACCGACGCCACTCCATTTACATGAAGGTCTATGGCGGGTCCCCTGTGCCGGAATCGATTGTTGGCTGTGGCTGGACGGAGAATTGCATAAGCTTTGAGGACCACAGGTAAATTTTGACTATCCCGGGTAAGGCAGAGTTTATATTGCTAAGAAACTCTGAACAAACAGAGTTCTCAAATGCTAGGGAGGTTAATCAAAATTATACATCTGTTCATGTTATATTTTTTTGTTGAATAGGCGAAAGGATGGTTCTTCAGTATGTGACATTAACTGTCAAACATGATGTACAATATGTGGCTTTCTTGCAACCATGGTCGGTGACTTTTAAAAAAATTGAGAAGCACCTTGAACCAAAATAGCTAATGCAGCATTCAGCAGTGCCATGCAGTACTCACTTGTATGCATCTAGCTGGGCAGCGGTTCATTCTACAGCAAACTAATGACAAATAAACACTAGTCCAAACTGTGCTAGAACTATCTTAGGAACACCTTTTGAAAAAATTTGTAGAGATGCTACGCCAGTGAGACATTCCATCACTATGATTTACGCCACACTGACTACACCCAACATGGATTCACTACCCTCATTCATACATGCATGGGAGCAAGATCTGGTGATAAAGTTCTCAAGGGATCAAGTTGACAGGCTCCTGGTTCTATAGCGTCACGTTTCCAAGAACAGGGATACAAAATTGTCAGCAGATGGTATAGAACCCCAAAACTCCTTCACAAATTTAATGAGGACATTTCAGACAGGTGCTGGAGATGTGACTCTGCTCCAGGTACATTTTTGCATATATTCTGAGAATGCCCAAAACTACGGCCCTTTTGGCAGACTGTACGCCATTGTATAAAAAATATTACGGAC
>CM070038.1:72568583-72586632 GCA_036250615.1 Ptychadena robeensis
TCTTTCACACTAGCCATGCTTAACCTTTTACGGCCCTTTCACACTATGTGTGCTGCGCCTTTGGGGGGGGCATAAATAAAATTTGCTATGGGGCCCAGTCATTTCTAGCTATGCCCCTGTGTCAGAGACAGCTTCTCCATCTCTTTAACTTCTGCTCTGCCAGTAAGAGCATGGAGCTCTGGCCAGCAGAGTAGGAGAAAGCCGAAATATTTTTCAGCCATCATATGCTCTGATGTATAGGGTGCAAAAAGAAATCTTGAATAAGAGAGCATTAGCACTAGTCCCATTCTCTGAACATGTTGACCAACTAATTGAGAAGTCTTTCTTTGACCAAAGTCGCATTGGGGTAGATTCCACAGCTGAATCATTATTTCACAATGCTTACCTAAATAACTGTTGATGCTACTATGTATGATTTGATGTTACCGCAAATGTAAAACCTAATAATATACTGTTATATATGTTACATGTCATGTACTTTTCTATGCCAGACAATTTTCTTTCATGCAATGTCTATCTAATGTTTAACTGCTTAAGTCTCTATTAAATCGTGTTTATGATTTTAAACCAAGATACTTACTGAATAATTAGGCCTTAAAAGTCCCCATGCGCTTGGGGCAACTCTTTGGGGGAACTAACTTGGTGCGAGTCATTCTCCCATCAGATGTTTTTTCCTCTACTTTATTTTGGGATGTGGCCTATCCTTAGAAAATGCTCTATTTATAGAATAATTAAGAGACACATTTTACAATAAGATAGCATGAGTTGTAAATTTGCATTAATATATTGCATTGCAATAAATACATTTTGTGACACTTGACACTATCTCTTGCCACTGGCCTTTTGGTTGAAGGAATATCAAATACTGCATGGTCCTACCTACTTTGCTGGAACATTCTGTATGTTCACTTGATATCTGAATGATGGTTTTTTCTCTAATTTTCTCATCAAAACTTTGGGTGCGTCTTATGGTCTGGTGCCTCTTTTAGTCTGAAGAATATGGTAATATTTTATGAGTTTGTAGTTTCCATGCAACTGAAAAAGTTTATAAACAAATAGGCATTTTGGAACAGCAAACCCCTAGAAATCACTATGAAAACTAAGGGCCCATTCCTAGTGATGATAGGGCACAGATGTGTATAACTGTACGCAGCAGTCTTGGTCCAACAAGGAGTCCAAAACAAAGATGTAACACAAAGGAGAATAAGATATTTTTGAAGCAATTGCTCACCTGCTTCTAGTTACTTCTGTGCTGCTACTGGTTCTCTTCTCCTCCAAGCAATGCATGTGCACCAAGCATGCCAAAAACAGGTTACCCAAGATTTCTATGCACATCAAAAGTCTTGGTACCCATTTACCACTGATGGCATTTACTGCTAATGATGTGTGTAGTACTTATAACTTATAGTCCTGCGCTAACTTGTTACTGGCTCCTCTTTCTGTATTCCCTTTCCATTGCCTGCTGCCTGGACCGACCTTTGCCTAAGCTGTTGGCCATAAATGTTCGACACACCTCACTGACCTTCATGCATGAATCCTGGCTCTGGGCTAGCTACTGTTTTGTGAGATTATCCACTTGGTTTCTGACCTGCTTCTGACCTGTTCCTTGACTTGCTTCAATGTTTATTGACCCCATTGGCCCATTTGGGCATCAAACCTTCCCTGAAGCCTCAGGCAAAATAGTTTTTGCACAAGACTTGGGAAGCAACTGCATGAGATGTATGTTCCCTCTTGAGTAGTAAAGTAGATGTTTAACCTAAAGTGAGGTCTGCAGCAATAGATTAGGAACTGTTTGATCAATTACTAAAAGTTGGCAAAGGTGTTGCTGTCTGGGCACAGTCCATACAGCCAGCTTCTTGCATCTCTTCTACCTTGTATTTTTCTGCAAATTAATTAACATTGTATAAATATGTAATATTGTTTATACTCATTTAAACATTGTAATAACACAAAAAAAACATGAAGTAAAGAGATTGGATATATTAAAATGGAGCTTAAAGAAATAAAATAATTTGTATAGTTAATATAGTGGATCAAGCATTCCATCCAATAATGGTTTGGCATGGAGTTCTGTACCACAATGACCAACATCTACAGAAACATCAAAGATGTGTTTAAAATGTTGCGTTTACAAGGAGTAATGCTTACAATACAAATAAATAAAATTTTTAATTCCTTGTCCAATTAACATAATTACTTTTACCAATGTTTCTGCTTCATCTATGTTAAAAGTTCAAATGCAAAGACGCTACATAATATTCCATTTTCTCTGGCAATTTTGCTTTCTGTGGAAGTTGTCACCAAGTTTTTGCTGAGCGAAAGAAGAAACATCTTATCAATGCCTGAGAATTCTGGTCACACATAGGAGGCCAAAAGCAGTCAATCCACAGCAGGCAAACTGCTTGAGGCTCAGTCTACATCAGTTCTGTCATTTAAATGTTAACCATACTTCCTTCCTGCACACACAAAAAATATAAAATGCCTTATAATGTAGAGGAAAGTAAGTGACAGCAACTAATTAGTAATCATCTCTCATTGCGCTGCCTGCTTTGAAATCACCACTATTTTGAAACTACCTTAAAGTGAATGTGAACTGAAAACAAGTACAATTAATGGTAATCCTAGTATGAACGAACCATTTCACACGTTATCTGAGTTTATACATTTTTTTCTAATTGTGGAGGTAACAATGCATGGAAGTCTATGTCCAAAGCAAATGCAAACCCAATAAAGGTAATAACCCAGATGATAGTTGGTATTAGGGAAGTATTTTTGGTTGCACTTTACATTTGTCTAGGAAAAGAACAAAACTGCAATTTAACCTCCCTAGCGCACTGCTGAGGTACAGATTTCTGTACCAAAAGCGCACTATAGAGTTTCATGGAAAAAAATTTTTTTTATATTGTAGGCCTGTCATTTCCCAAAGTATGTCCATACAGCAGTCTGGTAGACGTCCTGAATATAATAACATGTTCAGATGCTTGAAGATTTCAGATAATGAAGATTTCAATAATTCACTGTATCAGGTAAATTAGCACTGCAACCACTAGATGGCGCTGCAGATGTGCCAGGTTACATAGGAGAGCATGGGAGGGGTGGAGTGATCCGTTACCCTGCAGCTGCCTCTTCTTAGATCGGAGCCAAAGGGAGCAGTGAGTTAGCTCTCCTGTGGCTCCGATCTCTGCCTGACGAACCCAACTCGTCCAGTGTAGGACTGACAGGTCAGAGCTGGACGAGCTGGCGCCGTCAGGAACGGCAGGTGAGGTTAAAGGTAGCACAAATTATATTTGATTTTATTGTCTTGTGAGATTTAAATATTGTCAGCCTAACATCCATCGATTGTACCACCACACAGTGTGATCTTTTTTAAACCGATCGATTCCTTTGCATTCACATGCATGTCTGTGTAACAGCATCGTTAATGCTCTTCAGCCACCCCACCTGTGGCTAAAAGCTTTTATTACAGCGCATTCACCATAGTATAATCGCAATACCTAGAAAACAGATACTTGTACGATCGACTAAAACTTACAAACATGTCTGATCACGGATCAATTTAATTTCGATTTAGATCACTATTATCTACCAGGTGCGATGGGAGTCAATTCCCAATTGATTGACTTTTTGGTTGATTGAACGGAAATATCAAACCCTGTATGGTTACCATTAGGCTATGTCTGCACTCACGTTTAATGTGCGATAAACACTGGAATTTTGATATGTCACAAACACTGACTATTAGCTACAACTACCCGGTAACTATAAGCGTGCTGGAACGGCACCGTTGCATGCAGTGTCACCCTGTGTGACATTCCCAAAACGCCTGTAAGATGCCCATTGGAATACATTGGGGACGTAACATAAAAGCGCCCATAAATGAGGACGCGTTTATGGGGGCATTAGTCAAAGTGCTTGGGTCCACTGCTGCTTTTCAATGGGACAGTGTCCCCGCGTATTCTGAGTGGCGTGCCTGCGGTGCTCTTTTGAAGCTGAGAGCTGCTGCGTCTTCATAGCATAGACACCTCCATTGAAGATCAACAGGAACAGCATTGGGCGATGGTTTTCCACGTCTTTCCTCTGCTGTATAAATAGGGTGCGGGCAAACTACCCGCAAGCCGCGGGGAATCCGCCCAGCAAATGTCACGCCGTCCGTCTTGATTCACTGTGCTGGATGCACATCACGCTTGTCTGTAAGGATGCTATTGGTGATAAGCAGTGGCTGGTTTCCTCCAAACGTAGTGTATGGCAATAACACCAAAGAGTTCAATATTTGTCTCATCAGACCACAGAGAATTTAGTTTTTCATGGTCTCAGAGTCCTTTGGATGCCTTTTGGCAAACTCCAAGTGGGCTGCCATGTGACTTTTGCGAAGGAGGAGCTCTAGGAAGAGTCCTTGAACTTCTTCTTACAGATGTACAACACTGTGCTCATTGGGACTTTCAAAGATTGTGTGCCTTTCCAAATCATGTCCAATCAACTGAATTTACCACATCTCAAGGCTGATCAGGGGAAACAGAATGCACCGAAACTTTTAAGCGTAAATTTGTCAAAATCCCAAGTAATTTTTAATGCTTTCATTATGGGGTGTTTTGTGTACAATTCTGAGGAAAAGAATTGGAATAAGGCTGTAACAACAAAATGTGGGAAAAGTGATGCACTGTGAATTCTTTCAGGATGCACTGTACTTCTCAGCTTTCTATATTAGAAAAAGGCCCCCATATGCGTCTAGATTTTCCATTCAATCGACTTAGAAAGATCAATTTTTGGGGGTCAGGGAAATCTGTGATTGATTGTTATGTATGGCAACTGTAGTAACAGATATTTGATCGATTTTTTGGGGATCGACTGAAAGCGTAATTGAATTAAGGTTCCATTTCAATACAACCGATTAAAATTTTCCAGCATGTCCGATCATTTTTCGATTGACAATTTCCCCAATTTTAATAGTTTTAGGTCGATCTAACAATGTTAGATGCCATAGATTTTTAATCAATCAACAAAATAATTGATTAAGTTTAGTTGATTGAATTAATCTTTCCATACAATTTCTGTACAACCATAACCATGTAATATTAGGACCTTTCTATTCCTTCCAATCACTATGTATTCTATCAGGGAGGACCCGCACTACATAGCAGTGATATATACCTTCCAATATCTATGTATTCTATCAGGGAGGACCCAGCACTACATAGCAGTGATATAAACCTTCCAATAACTATGTATTCTATCATGGAAGACCCAGCACTACATAGCAGTGATATATACCTTCCAATCACTATGTATTCTATCAGGGAGGCCACTATACTACACAGTTAATGGTAGATCTAATGGAAATTGTATGGATCGATCTTAAGGTGTATGGGGGGCTTAAGACATAGAATAAGAATATCCAATAATTTTGAGGTATCCTACATTCCTAGGATGGCTTCCTCACACTTAGTCATTATTTTTATTGAATACAGAGGGTGACCATAAAGAGGGGTCATGCAGTCTGAGGTGAGGCTGTTACTACACGTTTGTCCAGCAGGTGGCGCCATGTACCGGGCGGAAGAGAGAAGAATCTTCTGGAAGTGACTGGAGAGACGCCGCACTCTATATAATAATATACAGTGCAAGACACGGGCTGTGTTTGGATCTAGCAGAGCCGGTGTGTTGTCTCTCACACTTATCCATCCAGGAAGACTATCGGCAGTGACAGGTATGGGAAATACGGTCTGCCATGTATATACGTGTTGTACTTGGGTGGTTAGGTGACATATATTTACAATGAGGTCTTGGAGTGTGTCAGTGGAAAACTGTTGTAGAGTAGAGCAGCCAATGAAATATATTTCTATAGGATCACACGACAAGTTTTACATTCGCAGCTGCAGGACATTTGGAGGTGTTGGTAGAACTACAACATGTAACGAACAGATCTGCTGCATTACACCAACTTATCCAATAACTACTTTATGATCGGTGGCTTTACTGCTACGGCCGATCGTTCCATGACTGAGAACCAAAACATTGGTTCTTTTTCCGGTCTGTTTACGTTCTACATCTTATTCCCGGGCAATTTAAACATTTTTATATGATCGGAAAGGAAAAGTACCCCACGTGGGTACTATTCCCTAGAAAAACAGATCCATCGCTCTGTGCTAGATCGCTCACGGGCTGCCCCTGAGATCAGTGCTGGAAGTGACAGCAGGAACCATGCGGTGTCAACGTACACTGTGACCCGGAAGTAGTGTGCTGGTGCAAAGCTTGCTGGGAAATGTAGTTTTCCCTGCATCGGTTTCCTATACAAATATTGATTTTATCATATTTATATCGTGCGTCGTGGCCTAGAGGAAGTCATGTCATCATCATTTTAAAATATTCCATCTACTAAGCAATACTTATATAAAGACCTTTTTGTGTGCAAATAAACAGATTTTTACCCGTTTTCCTCTGTCTTTATGTGCCAGTGCATACCCAAACTTTCTGTTTGGGAAGCACTCCCTCTTGTCTATGTACGGCCATAGCTCCACTACAAATGGCCGAAACACAGTAAAGTCCTAGTGCCCGTGTCTTCTGTACTCATCACATCCACACCCAATTTACACATTCCATTCACCAGTGATGGGACGATTTTCTGAACGCGGTAAACCAGGTGAGGTTTGTAATCAATGGATTAGTTTACTGTGCGCTTAAAAAGCACAGAAAACGCAAGGTTTTAGAAGCTGTGGAAATAGAGCCTAAGGGTTCGTTCACGTTAGCCGTATAGTTCAGTACAGTACCACAAGGCAGTGCGGCTAGGGTGTAGAGCGTCCGAGCAAACGCTATGCAGTCTGCAATTTTGCAAGCAAGCGCAGTGGCAAATGCGTTTTTATTGCCAGTACACTAATGCGCAACAGCAGCACACATTGTGTGAATGGCCCTAAGAGACATGGGAGTACATGTCCTAAGACAGTGGTTCCCAAACTGGGGGGGGGGGCAAAGTATTCCAGAGGGGCATGGGCCCTCATTCTGAACCTTTGAATGGGAGGGGGCTCAAAATAGATAGTGGGGCCCTGCAAGGAAAGTTTGGGAACCAGTGTGTGAGTCACTTGCTGCGCATGCACCTACAAAACTGTGATTTTGGGAGTCCCAATAGCTAAGGTACCACAACTCAGGAAGTGCCTGGTGCACATATTATGGTGTTTGTTTATATGCATGGAATTTGTATGTTCTCCCTGTGACTGTATGGGTTTGTTTCCTTCTACATTACCAAGACATACTGGTATGTTAATTGCCCCCCACTCAGTTACTATGACATATGACTATAGTGGAGACATAAGGTTGTGAGTTCTTGTGAGAGACAATTAGTGATACTCTGTAAAGGGTTGTGTAATGCTATATAATTCATAATATTTATTAATAAACAAAAATGAATGTGGTAAGTACAAAGAAATACATGAAAGCTATACAAGTGTAATTGTATATACCGGTACATCATCTTATATTTTTACATGTTTAATAACCCTCTAAGGGCTTAACTCCACATTGGAATCCTGCATTGGAATTTTAACACAGTGCAGAACCCACCCATTTTCTGTAATGTGGCAATGACCGGGTTGTCGCTACAGCCCCTCCGCATTGACATCACTGGAATGGAGGCTTGGCGGATGATGCATCCATTGATTATCATAATGGCATATGACCAATGGATGCGCCATAATGACGTATGACGTGAGCCTATTCATATATCAGATGCTCTATGCAGCATGGCCGATAACGTAGCCCTAATGGAGCGGAAAAGGGAGGCTTGAGCTCGTTGAAAGTGCTGATGTCAGCGAATCCAAGCGCATAGTGGAGCCCCCTGGGCGTTATAGGCTTTTCCCGCCATCTTCTATTACACGAAAGCCGCTTCCCGGGCAATCGCGGCGGAGTACATTGTACTCGGCTGCGATTTCCGGCTTTCCCCCCACTCTACACACCGCCGGTGGGGTCTTTGGCCAGGACCGGAAAGGCTCTGCGTGCCTGGAGCTCTGTAGAAATGCTGCAAGCACACGGAGAGCCCGTGGTTTTTCCCGATCCTGGCACGGGCGCAGTTTGATCGTGAATCTGTACTGGCTTTGGGCATAACGCCAAGGAGGTTAATCTAAGATTTTTCCATCAGATTTCCCATAATCTTTTTCTGTGCTTACAGTGTGAATATTCCTTTGGGGACACAGAGTAACCCTATAGAGGCTTTTAACCCTATTCTACTTGAAAGTTTGTGATTGTGTCATAATGGTTGTACATATACCTTATAGTTAAATGAAAATAATTTTTTATCATATGTGTTCAAATCTCAGCCCTTTTAGACTCTCAACAGTTCATCTTTATATAGTCTCATGTCAATCCTAGGTACACATCCATACTCTGCTTAATTATGGTGATGTGGATCATAGTCTGTATTAGGAACATAGATGACAAGGTGGCTACGTATTTTAAAAAGTAAAAAAAGTTTTGAATTGTAATTCTATGAATCTAGAACTTCTATAAACAAGCCCAGCCAGAAGAATCCTTTAAGGGGGGGAAAAAACGTTAAAGAAAATTTTATGTGAAAGGTGTATGTTAGAGTCTTAGGCTGAGTATACTATGGGCTACACCAAAAACATGACTTCATTTTTCAACGCAGTGTTTTTTATGCATTCCATAGAGTACTGCAAAATGCGTTTTTTTTGCTGGTAAGAGATGTGGTTAGTGGCTGCTGTAGCATCTATCTTCTATTGTATGGGAGACACTTGTGCTGCACTCCACTGGAACCTATGTACCTTTCACACTAGCCCTGCACTTGTTTTCCTGACATGCAGGTACCCATATACAGGTGCTGCGCAAACATCTCCTATACATGTATATGGTACACGCAAGCACGGTGCACTGCGTTTTTTGTGCCCATAACAAACGCGGTTTTTCGGTTGTCATACCACTACCGCATCCATTATCTGCAAAGAGCACAGGCACAGCACACATAGTGTGAAAGGGCCCTAAAAGGTACAGCACATGGTGTGAAAGAGCCCTGAAATGTACTCTGTGTTAACTCAATCTGCTCTGTGTTGCGGTCCTGCAGCACCGCTAGTGTGAAAGAGCCCCAAAATAAGCAAATCTGTTTTAATTAAAGAAAAAGTACTCACCAGCCCTGGTAAAAGTATGTTCCCCAGCCATTCACACAGGGGCAAAAAAAAAGGACCTCCGAATCTGTGCGGCACATTTCATCGCTGTGTCTGAATGCTGTGTCTTAGCGGGGCAATGTAGAAAGTCCCATTCAAATTATTGGGATGCCAAAAAATGAAGCGTAGACCCAGATTTAGTATTAATCAGTAGGATCATCTCTATGAGAAAATGTTACTATATCCATAAAGATAGGTAGGAAAGTTCCTACACTATACACCAAGTGTACTTCTGAAAGTCTTACAAACAAATTATATGAATACATGGACTTAACAGCAACATTATTTCTTAGGGCTTGTTTCCATTGTACGCCGGGACCCCCACGCTAAGCTTATACGCTTAGCAGGGGTCCCGACGTATCTCACAGACTCAGCCTGCCGGCGGATGGTCTGTTTACACATCAGCCGGTGTAAAGGCTGAACGTACTTGACTACGTTCAGCCTGACACCGGCGGATCGGCTCAGCGCAATGAAGACAGACCCGTCCGCCGAGCAGGTAAGTCTATCTGTTACGTTGGGACCCCCCGCTAAGCGTGTACGCTTAGCGGAGGGGTCCCAACGCAATGGAAACAAAGCCTAAGTATAGAGCCCACCATACACCTTTCAATCACTCCGTACAATTTCCTTTATGTCTATCAACAACTATGTAGTATAGTGGCCTCCCTGATACACATTGACTGGAAAGTTTAGAATGTTTTTCATATTAAATGGCAGAACAAAAGTTGATTGTACAGTAAAGTTGAAAGGTGCATGGTGAGTACTGTTTATGAATCACTTTACTATTGTTCTGCATGCTAACATATATAACTGTAAGTTCACTCACTTTTGCTTGTGTTTTTACTGTCCAGAGTAGGACTTTGCCATGGCAGATGGAGGAAATGAAGGAAACCGGCAACATCCACACAACCTTCAGGGACTACTACATATGGCCATTGAGGCCGGTACTGGAACAGCCACAGAGGACCAAATGGAACAGATGCCTGAAGAGGTAGAGTTCTAATTGAAGGGCTTTTGTCTGAAATAAAGGGAATCCCTTGTCTGTGTAGGATCCTTACCTACAGTATTTAAAGGGGGTGCTTACATCAAACCACCCTCACATATATAGAGTCTCAATGAGTGTTGTAGGAAGGGGCTAATGTCAGCAGGTCTATAATGGGGGGCTAGCCAGTGTAAGGCTCTTATTGCCAGAGAGCCACAATTCAGAAACTCCAAAATGGCCCGTAGGGGAGGGGAATGTATGTTAGCCAGGTATTTTACTTTTGTTGAGGGAGAGGCGTAAAGGGCCTTGATCTAGCACAGCGTAGGTTCCTCCACTGATTAAGAACGTAGTGCACATAGGCCCAGGAGATTGAATGAAAACATTTTTGTATCATCTAGAGATAGTAAGTAGCCTGGCATTTTCCTTGTGTGCATTATGTGTAAGGTAGGCACTCCCCTGACCTTGTTACCCGTCTCCTTGGTATGAATCCTACCTGGTAGTGATGTTTCTTGCTAGAGAGAAAGTTGTTAATCCTGGAGACCAGTATCTTGGCCAAGTGGACAAATTTCACAATAAAATCATAATGTGGGAATGAGCTGAAGGTGAGCCTTTATAAAGTACACAAACAAGCACTTTTTTAATGGTTGTTCATGCACTGCATTGAGCCCCCAGCAGATGACAGCAGGACAGCAAAGCGAAGAAACAGGTTGTACTAAGATAAAGTATCCACAAGATGGCACATAGTCAGGTTTTTGGTTGTGACAATTGCACAAACAAAGCAAGTTCTTCATTGTTCATGAGAGATGCAAATTGTATGCAGGCTGGGTGTGAGCAAAACAAACCATTCAGCTGCTGAGATGCTCAATATGTATGAACTAAAATAAATCTGTAACCAACAACCATTATGTGTAGGATTTTGCTCTTCCTCAAAAATCTAGACACTTGTGGCAATTAATTGGACAATTACAGGTAGATTTTATTTCCAGAGATTGCAAGGCAAAGTTTCTGTCACCCTGGCCTTTTTAAGTCGCACCACAAAACACAATGTGGTGTGAATTGATGTGCCATAAGGTTTGCTATGGATTTTGCTGCTTGCATATGCATTTTCTATAACATGTAAATTCAATTTAAACAGAGTGCTTTGAAAGAGATCAAAATGCACTGCAATAATGTGAAAGTGTACTAAGGACCACAAACTGTGCATGTTACTGAAAGTGTACAGGACTTAGGTCATATGTGATAGAGCCTTTAATGTATTCAGTAAAGTGTAAGCACATGGTAGACCGGTTTCTATACACAGTGGTACAATGCCAACTCCTGTGTTTCAAGTACACAATGCAACACATATCAAAGGCACCTCAAAGCCAACCTACCACATCCGATTCTGCCTTCTGTTATTGGCATGCAGATCTGAGGTCAAATGTAAAAAAAAATCTTTAAAAAATCAGCGACTCTCCACCTTCCCCATGCTGTGGTCACTTCTGACTGGCAGCTTTGCACCCCTGAGATTCTGTTAATTACCTGCCTGTGGCTCTAACTTATCATTAATATGTCTGGTCCGGTGATGCTCTACCCCTCTGTGCAACCCAGTTCAGATGTGGCTGGCTGCGGGCGCATGTGGACATGGGATGTTAGAGGCCCGTTGCTTTATTTTGCAAGTTTTACTGGGTAAGTATTTTATTTTTTATTTTTTTTAACCTTCGACCTCCAATCTACCTCTGGTGCCAATAATAGGGGAGATCGGAGGTCAAAAGTAAAAAATAAAAATTACAGCCACATCTAAATCGGGTGGCACAGAGGGGTGGAGCATCACCGGATTCAGATCCAGATTGCAGCCTGGAGGACCAGGAACAGACATATTGATGATAAGTCAGAGCCACAGGCAGGTAATAAGCAGAATTTTAGGGGTGCAAAGCTGCCAGTCAGAAGTGACCAGTGGTGCCAATAATAGAAAGTAGATACAGAGATGATAGGTCCACTTTAACGCGCATTACACATCTGCTTTTGAGCTTGCGTTTTTTAACAGGGCATGAAAAATGCATGCAGCAGGGTGTTGTATAAATCGCATGCACTGACGCTGTGATTTTAAAACGTTTTCTATGAGAAAACACAGTAATATAAAAAGGCGTGCATTAAAAAAGCGCAATGCAGCGCATATAGTGTGAAAGGTCTAGAAGACAAGTTTGCTCCTTCTGTAGATACAATGTATTAACACAGTGTGGCCAACCTAGGACAGAAAGTATTATTGACATGCTTATAGGGAAAATGTTTACACATTAAAATAAGAAAAAATGAAGACTGGTAAGCTGCTATATATAGTTTGGTTTGGGTTTAAATACATCTCATAGAATAGGCAGTTACTCTAAAATCATTTTATGTGGGGGAAAAAGCAATTTGCTACAAATTTAGAACTTCCATCTAAGCTTTCACATGTTGTATAGAATTAGGTAGATTTTAACCACTGGGAGGTTTCCCTTCATGCTATGGGTGTAACATATAGATTTGTGTGAGAGAATATCTGTCAATAATATCCCTTTGAGACATCTGTATGGAAAGCAAGAAGATATTGTCTTGTGTTCCTGTTCTGGTGGCAGCTTCCTGTGACATTGGTAATCAGAACATTGTCTTGCCTGCATTTATACTTTACAAAAGGTGGAATATGTCCCTTCTAACATAAGAACTTTATTTCAAGGTCAAGTCGTGCACTTTCTAAGTATTAATCATGTCCGCATTAGGTAGTCTATTCAGGATTCCAGCCAAAATGGGTATTATGTTAATACCCCTTTTTGGCCGCCCTCCATATAGATTTTAAACCGGAATTCTGTTTACAATGGCTTTGGGTATTTATCCATGTACTACATCCCATTCCCCTTTTTTAAACTCCTCTTTGGCAGTAAGGAGCTGCAGGCTGTTCAGAAGCTTTAATCCTCTCTCTCCTGGATTCCATGGCCGCCTTGACACTGTAACAGCCCCGCACAATCATGCTCATTACATGCCATTTTCCCAGTGCTATTTATTGTTAACCTCCCTAGCGCACCGCCCGTATAGTGCCGTTTACAACGGCGCGATACGGGCGATCAAGGCAGTGTACAGAGTACACTGCCTGCCGTTTCCGGCATCTCGCCGGAGCTCTACACGCAGCTGTTGTCATTACTGACAACAGCTGCGTGAGAGGGGAAGCCGGCGCTCCTCCATTAACATGGAGGTCTATCGCTGCAGCTTTCCGGGGAGGCATAGGGTCTCCCCGCTGCCTGCTTTCCCAGCGGTTGAGGCGAGCCTGAAGCTTGGACGAGCTAGGCTCGTCTCAACCGCTAGGGAGGTTAATAAAGAAAAGGATTAAGAAACAAACACTTGAAGATGAAAATGTACAGCTTGCACAATTATTTCTGTTCATTTAAAGGTAGCCATACACGAGTCGATTTGTCATCAATCAATTCCTGATCCGATCATTCCAGACGATCGTGCAATTGATCGGGAATCGAAACATACTTCCATTTCCAAACGATCGACCAAAAAAACCCAACATGTCGGCTCAATGTCCGATAAAATTTTTAGTCGATTTCTATTTTGGTTGGTCGATCGATCTCATGAACGCGCGTGGTGATCGATTGGTCAAGAGTGAAAAATCGACTGAGCCTTAAGTTAAATGGGAGTATAGTGCTATAACATTTGGTAGATTTATATTTATTATTCTTAGGGCTTGTGTCCACTGAGTCTTTTTCGTCTGCGTCTTGGGGAAAAGATACAGAGAGGACACTTCCCATTCTAATAAATGGAACTGTGTCCACTCTGCGTGTTCTGAGCAGTGCACCCGCGGTGCTGTTTTGAAGCTGTGGACTGCCACGTCTTCATAGCAGCACCACCGTGTGGTACCGCCAGAGACACCTCCATTGAAGATCAATGGAGGTGTCTCCAAGACTCGGCAAACCAGCACCCGCAATTAAAGTCGTGGGTAATCTGCCCTGCAAATGTTCTGGTGCACTATGGACACATAGCCTTGTACCTTTTCCTCTTTACTGTGTTTACTGCCAAATAAGAAAACACTCACGATTATGGCTTACCATTTACTTATAAGGAAATGTCACATGTTCTTTGGTTCTATGTCAGTTACCTACATTCATGTATAGATTAAGCTGTTATGGTTGGCTATATGTTCATAATAAATTATTGGTTGTCAACTAGACATGAAGCTAGGTAAGTTTAAATGATCAGTTACTGGGGGCTGACCAAACAGCAGTTAAGTGGATGTCAGCTATTCTTGGAATGCTGTCCATGTCCCTTATAGAAACCTCCTCCCAGAGCAGTGGTTCTCAATCTGTGGCTCGGGACCCCTTTAGGGGCCCAATGACCATTACTTAGGGGTCTGAGTTCTCTGGAAACATCAGAGCTGCTCCTACATGGCCAGCATAAGTCTCACGCAACGCAACCTTGACAGTCTCTTTATCTTTATCACAATGTAAATGTTGGCAGTCTTTGACAGCTCTGTCTACCGTTATTACATATGGGCCTTTAGAAATGTCAGGGGGTGCAATTGAGACCCCAAGTTGACTACCACTGGTCTAGATAATTTTATTAGTCACTGTTCTGATGGAAAAGACTTCACCTTCAGGTGACATTGCAGAAAAAAATCAGATTTCAACTGAAATTGGAGGAATAAAGAAGGACCCACCCATCTATATTTCTGCCCCGAAGGCTCAGAATATCTATTAGTTTTCTGTCTATTCTAGTAATAGGTTTTACAGAGAATAATAATGGCAGTGTAAGTGCTTTGCTGGCATTCTGTATCTCGGTGACATTTTGTAAGATGTTAGGATAACGCACACACCACTTCTGCTAAAACTGGTCCCTGTACTTTCCTTTCTCTTGTACTAGCATTATGTCATATTAAAGTATGTTACTGAGAGCACAGATAAGTGCCCTTACTTCTGAGTTTGACATTTACTTGCTGCTCCCAGTGATCTTAAACAGATGGAGACCAGAAAAGTGTTTGCCCTGCAGAAGAATTTCAATTTTCTGGCCTCCGATGGTAGTGATAAAAACCAGAGTACATTTGTGTTTACAGCCCTGAAAGCTCAGATATTTTTTCCCCTACAGTTTTAACAGGGATTAGCACTACGCTCCTGTGAATAATGTTCTCGAGTTTGCAAGAGAACGGCTGCCGTTATGGCCAGATCAAATCTTTATGTCTACCTTCTAGGTCTGTATCTATGCTGGGCGACACACAGATTAGTCTAGTGTTCTCTAGTATGAGCACCACAAACCATCATTTGTGGCTTTCCCTTGCAGGGCAAAAAGTTTTTTACTGCATAAGAAACTCTAAAGCAGGGAACACAGGGCTCGATATTGGAGCCGTCCGATGTTCCCTGCAGCAGCGGGATGACGTCATCACGCTGCTGTCAGATATTGGCAGAGCTGGGGAGACAGCTCAGAGTATTTAACAGTAATTTTCAATATGGCTGTTTTCGAGCGGGATTAAGTAGAAGAAGTTCAAAACCACCAGGACTCTCCCTAGAGCTGGCACGGCCATCTAAACTGAGTGATCGGGGAAGAAAATCCATAGTCAGGGAGGATACACTTACAGAAGTACAACAATAACCAATCAGGCCTGTATGGTACAAACCTGCTTCAGAGACAACACCCCAAGATATCAAAGGAGTGGCTTCAGGACAACATTGTGAATGTCCCTGAGTGGGCCAGCCAGAGACCAGACTTGAATCCAATTGGACATCTCTGGAGAGATCTTAAATGGCTGTGCGCCAACGCTGCCCATCCAACCTGATGGAGGTGCTGCAAAGAGGAGTGGGCAAAACTGGCCAAGGATAGGTGTGCCAAGCTTTTGGCAAAGGCTCGAGGCTGTAATTGCTGGCAAATGTGCATCGTCAAAGTATTGATACTTATGTACATGTGATTTCTTAGCTTTTTTTATTTTAAAACAAAATTGCCAAAACGTTTCACCTTCTCATTATGGACTGTTGTGTGTTGTGTGTCTCTGTCTACATTTGTTTTACATACTCAACGAAGCCACTGTAGAAAGAAGAGCAGCCTTTGTGTATGTGTGGCTGTAAATATGTAGCTATCCACTTCCACTATCCACTGACCTTCTTCTCCATATCCAGTCTTCTCTCATTTACTACATTCCCTATCCGCCATCACAGGAACATAGTGGCGGGGTGACGTGTTTTGGGGGACCATTCCCATCAATGAAATCTTTCCCAGAAGCAGCAGGAAATCTCTTTTTAGGCATAAGACATCACACATATTTCATTGTAATATTGGTTTAGGTGCACTTTTACTGTCCAATGACATCCACATCCATGTAGTGCTCTTCAGAGTTTTTCTAGAACACAAAAATGTAATAATTAAAACCGTTCTGGAATATCAAATATACATATAATGGTTTGCTTACATTTGGTTTCTCATTGAAAGAACAGAAATGCTGAATTCTTTCCTGCATTCTTAAGGAATATGCTGATACAAACTCTTTACAATGCTCGATGCATTGCAAAATCCTACTTCATGTCTAATGATGAGAAGCCTCAGCTAATGTAAATTCTGGTTTTCTACTACTCCAGAGGTCATGTAACTAAAACATTTGTCATGTGAGGGAAGGGAGGAAATGGAGCGTTACACTATGATATTACGATGGGCAAATGAGATTTAATTGTATGTATTCTTGAGCACCACTCCCCTACTCCTTTTTAACCAGGAATCTGGAGCAGTTTACCATACTAAACTGTTATCACTTTTTATACTAATTTTATATATTTAAGCCTTTAAAGTGATAAGAAATGAATAGTTAGAAGGTGAGTTATCATTCTTTATCCCCCCCCCCCTTTATGTGTGCTACTATAGCATAGAAGGGAAACATAACTACTGAGTCATATTACATAAAAATCCTACTAATTGGAAGACTGAATTTTATATAGGTTGTGGAACGTTTTAATGGGAGGAAAACTCTTAGGTCTGATAGATCTGATGACTATGATTTTGTTGCTTCTAAAGCATAACTTCTTATTTTGCAGCGGAGACAGTGGCTTCAGGAAGCCTTGCTCAGTGCCTTTGCAGGCCAGGCTGATGCAGTGCAGCAGATGAAGGAATGCCTACAAGAATTGAACACAAATACACTTGATGGAGTTGATCGGAAGGAGTGTGCATTGGAAATGCTTGCTGACCTCTGTGAAAACCTTGATAATGCTTCTGGTAAATATAAATGTAACAGTAATGGCTTCTTGATAGCATTGTATGTCATGGCATATGTGAAGCCCATATGCTCGGGTCCCTAAAAATAGGAACTGTATTCAATGTTCACTTGTCGTTCATGCTGTGACAAGCAGTTCTTAACAGGCTTTAAAGGACACTCTATGGGGGTAGCTGTGGATAAAAGGCATACATTTATTTTAGTCTCAGTGGGTTGGGGGAGCTAGGGTAGGTGTCTATGTTGGTGGAATCTATTATTAGTATTATTTTTATTCTGATCTTTTATTTATATAGCGCCAACATATTGCACATCGCTTTACATTAAAGTAGAGTTGACATGCAACACAAGATAACACACAGGTACAGGTTATGACACAGGAGGGGTTGAGGACCCGGCCCAATTGGGCTTACAATGAACTCTCTTACGGTGGTTTCAAACTTCTATAACGACTAAGCTTGTATTACCATTTAATGCAAACTTTGCACAGTTGTTTCAGACTTATTTCACTGTGTGGATTGAATTGGGGAGAATTCTATCCAATGGTCCATGTTGGATGAACATTGGCACTTGTATGAGAATTTAAGAGTGAGTTTTTCCATGTTCCCTTATTGTTATTTATAACCAATTCCTTTATCCCCAGTAAAAGGCGAATCATGTTCTATGTACAGTGGAGGAAATAATTATTTGACCCCTCACTGATTTTGTAAGTTTGTC
>CM070038.1:72586732-72600647 GCA_036250615.1 Ptychadena robeensis
AATAAACCTACCATTGAAATGATACTGTTCTGAGACTTTTCATTTCTTTGTCATTGGACTGCTCGATTGATTTTTCTATGGAGCAGTATTGATACAGGTGGGCCGTGTTTGATTCTCGATCCCACGCGGCAATCAATCGTTTGGGAATTGATTGAAAAACCGACCTGTGTATGGGTACCTTAAGTCTTGGTCAGAAAACATGGTCTGACATCTCCAACAGTCTCAGACATATTGTTGAGAACCAATATGGGCATCGATAATGTCCATCTATAATAATATCTAGAAAAAAATTGTATAGGTTTTTTTTCACTGAAAAAATGGGGTCTATGGTTAATTTATTTGTTTTTATTTCTGACAGATTTTTGCAAACTGGGTGGGATGGAACTAATGTTAAATCGCTACTTAAGCTGCCCTGAAGCTGAGCTTCGTTGGAGAGCTGCTGACCTGGTTGGTATCTGTACTCAGAACGTCCCATTTGTTCAGGAGTGCGCCCTACGACTTGGTGCAATCAACAAATTGCTTCAACTGCTGGATCGTGACGGCAGTGAACAAGTCAGGATAAAAGCTCTTTTTGCCATTTCTTGTAAGTATTTTACAAATCAACCCTAAACTGTTATTTCTTATGTGTATATAAAAGTTGCTGGATGCCTCCTATGTTAGGGACTACATGGCAAAGACCTACTGATTTAAAACTGCTTTGTCTGTATCCGAGCAAAGAATAAGGGTGCTCGGGTTCCTTCCTGGTTGGTGAAGCAATCCATCACTCATGCCTCAAGCAAAAATTGGTTTTGAGTAGTCAAAACCTCTAGCAATTTTGACATGTTTTCTCAGCTCTGCAATGTTTTAAGCATAATAATTTATTTTGTTTTATGATGAGCGGTATGCATAGATTTGTCCTTTTTAAGATATAAATAATTGACTGTTTACAATGGTATGATCATTGGTCCCCATAGTGCTATTTTCTTTGGAAAATGGACTAAACCTATTCTTTAAAATTTTTATTAAGGATTACTGTTGCTAAATATTGAGGCATGTTCTATAATATTTTATATTTCAGGTCTGGTTCGGGAACAAGAAGCTGGCCTGGATGAATTTGTGAAGACAGATGGGTTTTCGGTTTTGATGCGTGCCATGCAGAGTGATATTGAGAAGCTAAAAGTAAAATCTGCTTTTCTGCTGCAGAATTTGCTGTCCAGCCACCCAGAACATAAAGGTAATTGAGATTCTATTGTTAAAGGAATTTTAGTTAACCCTCTGAGCGTTTGCCACGTGGCACGGTTTTTTCATAACCGGTGCCACGCGGCAATCGCGGCGAGCTCAATCTGCTCTGCCGGGATTTGCCTGCTCAGCTCAGGTTCTAACATAAGCCCGCGTAATGGAGACGCCGGAACCTTATTGCTGAAGAAAGGCGACGCCACTTCCAGAGTTGACGGAGATGGGTCTATGGCGCCACCTTACCCCCGCCCCTGCAGCACCGGTTAACGCGACGGGGGCGGACCGGAATCATCGCGCCATACATGACGATGGTCCCGACCGCCGTCAGAGACACGGCGAGACTGAGCGCGGCTGCAGTTAACTGGGCTGAGTTTCATGATGGTTAAAGTGATTCTCTTTTTGACCAGCACTCTTAACAGTTTGAGCATTTACCATCCCTCATAGTACTTTACCAATTGGTGTCCCTAGGCCAGTGGTTCCCAAACTGGGGGGCGGGCCCCCATGGAGGGGGCAACAAAGGTATTCCAGGGGGGCACGGGCCTTAACCTGTGTTTAAATAGGGAGGGGGGCTCAATAATGTTCCTAAATAGAAAAGGGGGGGGCCCTGCAAGGAAAGTTTTGGAACCACTGACTTGGCTAAAGAGCACCCAGAACAGATAACTTTTGGGCAACCACCGGAACAAGTTCTTAGTCCATGAAGAAGGGCTTATGGCAGGTGTCAGGGTGGACGAGCCATCTGTAGAGGTCAGTGTGAGAGAGACACATGTGGCCATCAGTGTGAGAATATTAGGGGCTTAAGTATTAAGGGCTCATTTACACTGTTGGTTTTTAACAACCAGACAAACGAGCAATACTGACCAGCGGACGCAACATTAGGTATCTTCCGGTCGATTTTCGGGCTTTGGTCTGATAGGACCTCCATGGGGTCCTTAGGTAAACGAGGCAATTGTCTTGATAAGTAATGTTCCACTGCTTTGCAGTTCTTCGGTAAAGGAATGTACATAAGGGTCACTCTGTTATTTCTCTTATTACCACGGCGGCTCTGAGGCTGCCATCTCTTATACAACAAGTTCACTCCTTAAGTAGCTGCTGAAAAAAATATACTACATGTATCAGCTTTTTTGAACCTGTTCATATTAATGTTCATTGATTTGCAGATACACTATGTTCTATGGGGATGATTCAGCAGCTGGTATCTTTGATTCGCACTGAGCATAGCTTTTTCCATGAACATGTCCTCTCCGCCCTGTGCAGGTAAGTAACCGAATGCAGGCCTAAAAATCTACAAATGTGTTATAAGTATGCCAATACAAATGTATATGACCGAATGGTAAACCACACAGTTACTTGCTATTTTGTTACATACAACTTTGAAACAAGAAATGCGTCACTCCACTCCCCCATCTTCTGTGCTGTTGCTACAGAAGGACCAGGAGCAGTGGTCTCTTCTCCCCTTGTATTCTGCACCACTGTTTTATCTGCTGGTGGGATCCAACCGAAATCCAGCCTTGTACAGTGAGTAGCATTGCTACCCGTGACAAATATCCGTCACGTAGGGACTAATATTGGTTAATGAACACAGCAGGGAGCTAATCTCTTTGGCTATTGTGGTTGTTAGGGAATTATGTACTGGTATCAAGCAAAATCCTGAGGGAATTCGAGGCCATTCTGTCAGGTGAAATGGCAGCACGAGACTAAAGACATGAACTGAAACAAAATGATTTTATTTATATTAGGTTTTTTGAAACAATACATTTAATTCTACTATAATGCAAAAAAAAAGTAGGCTTGTATTCCAATGAATGATTTTTTTTCTGCCATGTAATTGTGTTTCTCTGTTATCAAGATAATCTGGTGATTACACGTTTCAGTGGTTGCAAGGCTTACTGTGTTAATTATTTCCATATTCACGTGTGGTTAATGTTTCTTTTGCACCTTGTACTATATAGCCAGGTGAACATTCCCCTGTGGCAGTTCTAGCAGTTTTAAAAACTTTAGCTGTAACCAATGTAACTGTTAGCAGTGTTAAAATTTGTTATTTGTAGATATGTGTATTAAATCTCAACTCCCATGTTTTACAAAAAAACTAAATCAGTGGTCTGTTTTAAAGGAGCATGCACTATTACCCTTATCCACAAATATGAATTGCTTCTGTCGATGCCTACCCAGTAAAAGCTCTATGGCAAGGGTCTAAAACAAAAGTCCACAGAAGGTCTAAATAAAAAAAATTGGATAAACTTAATATTTATTGAAGCAATTTTTCTTTTTAATCAGATATAATTAAGAACTCTTTCATATGAAAACAATATTAAAAATGTGGAACAAGCAAAGCATAATACTATCAAATGTCAAATAAACACACCTGTGTCATAAGTTATTTATATTTATTTTTTTAAACATTGAGGCCAAATATAATTACAATGCATACTAGACTTGAACCCCTACTTTATAGCATGTATGTTGCAAAAATGCATTAGGGCACTACTGAATTATTAACATAGCACCATAGTGATAACCCAGCCTCTACTACAATATTATCTCTAAAGTTTTAGTATTTCACCATATTAACTAACAAAGTCAGAGAGAATGTGCATACAAGTGTTGGGAAATTGTAGCAATTGTCATGGTGTTCCTTGCCTGGGTTGCCATTAGACAAGTGCTTGAAATATTCAAAGTGTAGAATTCCATTACTTCACTTCAAGGTGTTGACAGAAATATGCACGTAATCATTTTTGAATTTTTGTTTTAGCATGGTGTCCGATTTCCCTCTTGGTGTAGCGGAATGCAGAGCCCCCGAATTAGGTTTTGAAGAGCTGCTTAAAGAGAGATGTCAACTAATACAGAAGCAGGAGGAGTTTCAGGTAAAAATATTTTTTTTAGCTTATATACTGTAAATTAAAAAAATGCAGAGTTTTCGTGTCACATGGTCAACCATTGATTCTGTTCAGTATAATAACCATGTGATGAATAAAATCTTAAAATGCTTATACAGCAGATCCTTGCTTTATAATCAGCTTGACTCGAGAACAACTTGCGTTACAACCAAAATTTAAGTTTTGAATCTGAATTACTGCCAAATCGAAAACCTATTTCTGTTTGCGTGGTCTGAGATGTCAGAGAAGAATTTGTAAAGCCCCCCATACACGTTCCGATTATTCTCCCGACCGATTTTTCATCCTAAAATGTTTGGGTCGGTCGGTCGGCTGGCACGAAAAATCGGAATTCGAATTATCACCGCTCCATCAGCCCGACCCTATTTATTAACAGCAGATCGACCAAAAATTTACGGACAGGTCCGAAGCGGTCCCGATCGATTTTTCGGCCGATTTTGAGAAATCGGGATCGGTCGGGTACATAATTCCGAATCCGATTAATCTCCCGATCAATTAATCTCCCGACCCGATCGGTCGGTCGGGCAAAATTCGTAAGAAAAATCGGAACGTGTATGGGGGGGCTTAAGCTGCACTGTGAGCCCAGTTATGCTTGTTTGAGGACTTAAATTTAGACAGTCAAAAAATAACTAGAAAAGAAGAAGGAAATTGTGAAGAAATATGAGAGCGACGTTGATGTGACCGATTTCACTAAAAAGTACAGCATGTCATAATGGACCATCTCAACCATCCTCCAAAGAAAAGGTTACAGACTCTTCCAAAGAAACAACACCAGAGAGACAGATGCTTGAGGTTTATATGGAAGTGGACTCTCCTGTAATCCCTTTGTATGGTGATCATTGCAAATCATTGTTTCTGGCTGGATAGTCACATTTGAACTTGAGAACACCAGGAACATTATTGGTGTTTATTTCCATACTTACACCAACTTCTGGCATCTGTGAAGAGATATTGCAGACACAGATGACTGGCCTATATTCTGCAATGTCGCCTCCTTTTTTTATTTTATTTTTTTACCACACAAGCTTTCTACAAGAGCAAGATCCAGGGATTGGGCTCCCACCCGATAACTTCCTTGCTGAAACACATTGGTGTTCAATTGTTCAAGGGCATTTCATCTTTGTCTTCAGGCATGTCCTCATGTATTTTGATGTTCTCAAACGATTCTTGATACCTGGCTATATATATAGTTGACAGTCACCACACAGGAATTCAACTTATTTTAAATCGGCAAGGCTTTATTAATGCCAAAATGAACAGTTTGGCTTCACTACTGCCATTCAAAATAACAGTCCTTTAGCAAAGGCAAAAAAAGTAAACATAAGTCTCACTTGGGCAGAGGGTTTCTTAAAAACACTGTTTGTCCTCTCAGAGGGAAGCAGTCCAGCCTTGTCTGTCCTCCAGTGTCCATTACTCTTCCCCCTGATTAGGTCAGGTGACCCAGTTAGAACACTGCTGTGAAGCCAACACACACCCACACAGGTGCTGGGTGGGGTGAATAGGAGGCCCTCCCAACCATCCTGCCTATTCACAGTCCAGGCCCTGTTAGCAATCTAACAAAGTTGCAGCCAACATCGTCAGCATCCTTGTGTATAGGGGAGGAGGGAGGGCAGATTCCTGTTATGGCCATACCGCGGCATGTTAAGGGTTGAGCACTAGGGAGGTTACTAACTTATTTGACATATAGAAAAATAATTTCTGTAAAAATTCATTTTTGATTCATTAGGATAGTCAGACTGAGAAGTATATGACATTTACAATAAAATCCAAGATCTTAGACGGTGCCTATCGGAGTTATATTAGATGATTAGTAGATGAGGCTGAAACAGCACAATTTACAATTACAATAATTAGTGTCTTTAGTCAAAAGTTATTTTGTCCTCCTTGTATCTTAAAAAATGGCTTTCTCTGGATATTCAATGGGATGTTATTCTCCATTGTATGGGTAATTTAGAACTGCTAAATTATATCCTTTCATGATATGGTTGTAGTAAGTGCTTATTTGCTTGTCACATTTTGCTTTTTTTTTTTTCATAAAGGTTGGTTATTTGCATAAACCTAATTGTTTTCATGCACTATGCAATTAAATCTAGACTGTTAATTAGCAGCATGACTAATGCGAAAACAACCAATTTCTTTTGCTTGCCTATTTCAATTGTCCTCTATATTCCTGTTATTTGCTGTTAGGTTAATCTAAAATGGTGTACTTGAGGTTTTATTTTAATTTGAAAATGATAACTCCATTACTAACCCTGACGTTATTATATTGTGGACAGCAGGATGTAAAGAGGTGGTTTTAATCATGGTATTGTGTCTGAGAATGAATGCAATGACCTGTATGCTCTCTGTTATGCATAATATAGAACCATGCACATTTTTACAGACTAAACATGCCTTTTGTAGGCTATTGTTTTTTTCCCCATCTTTCACCCCTACCTCACTGCAAGGGTCAATTGTGCACTGCTGACTAGAGAGAACAAAAAAAAGTGTTCTCAGTTTTGGTCTTCCATAGTCCCTCCTCTGCAGCCACCATTTTGTTATGCTTGTGTATCCATTCTTGCCTGGTTTGTCACTCTGTAATAAGCCCCCCATACACGCTTACGGTGGTCGATCGGCCGAAAAATCAGGTGGAAATCTAAAGCTTAAAAGTGTTATTCGGGCCAAAATCGGCCAGCAAATCAATCTAAGCCATTACAGACATTTCTTAGATAATTTTAATTACTTTGGGTGATGTCTCCACTGCATTTTCGGCAGAGCCGATCCACCTACCTGTCTGCAGCAGTGGCTGTTCTCATTCTGCTCATCGGCTGGCTGTAAGGTAGAGCAGTATGTAAATCTCTGGCTCAGAATCCGCAGAACGAGAACAGCTGCAGACAGGTATGTGGATAGGCTCCGTTGGGTCACCGCCAAAGGAATGCCTTAGGAGCCGAGAACACAGTGGCATACAAAAGGGGCACAGATGACTTTTACCCGATTTTTTTATTTTTTTATTTTTTTTTTACGGCCAATTGACCCCTTGTGATGACGTCATCACGCTTGGTCAATCGGCCGATAAATCGGGGTAAAAAACTAAACGTGTATGGGGGGCTTTACTAATGCTCCCACCTAGTGTAATTGATTTAATTCTATCTAAATCCACAATGAAGGTGGACGAGTTACTCTAAACATGAGGCAGCAGTATGTATAAATGTAAAGATTGATTCTTACAAACAAGCAAGAACAGGCAGAACAAGAAAGACATAGACAGGTAGGAGAAGGCCGCAGCTACAGAGAGGACCCAACACTAGATGGAGTGGTAAGTAGCTTAGGGTCCCCATACACCTTTAGATTTCTCTGTCAGATTTCCTTTAGATCTCCTTATGCTTTACCAAAACCATGTAATATGAGGGACTTTCTAAACCATTAAGTCTACCTGTGTTCAGTCGCAGAGGATCCGGCACTACATAGTTGTTGGTAGATCTAAAGGTGTATGGCCAGCTTTACTGACTAGCCAGGATTAAATGCCTTTTGATGACCAAATGCAATTGCAGCCTACATCTGAATATCTATGAAAATTGCAGGAAGAGAGAGCTAGCACAGGACAATGCAATAAAAAAATTAGAAACTTGTTGCCTATTCATTTATTTTTTTGTAAATTTTACGTATACAAAGTTGCAAACACAATTTATTTGTTTTAAAGCCATGTTTTTTGCTTTTCTTTAGGAAGAGTTGGAGCATTGTGAGCGTCTCCTAAAGATCTGTTTCAAGGATATTCCTGATGACTCTGGCATGGACCGATGACCTCCTACAGCCTGTATTCTCAAATATTGCCTCATGGTGAGGCAAGATAATGTGTCCAATCTTATGAACTGCTACTGTGGCTCTCCTCAGACCTATGTGATCTTTGTTTCAAAAGAGAAGTCTGGGAATATAAATAAAGAAATGGCAAATATGTATTTAATCTAAAAGTGCATATGTTTTGAAAATGTTACCATGTTTTTTTACTTGTATTGCATAATTGACCTTGCAGTTTGGTTGGATATTCCTAAAGCCCCCCCACCCCCATTCGCCCAGCGATCCCAAAAGTGTGATGACGTCATCTCGCTGCGGCTGGTTGTTTAGAGAATCAGAACGCTCTCATTGTGTGCTGGACAATACTGTGCTGGCAAAGTAATGTGATCGGCCAGAGAAAAATGAACGAATGTGGATCGATCATGTGGGCAGCTGCGATTCACGGGTGTATTTCTTGGGCGCAAAATTGCAGTTGGATCTATGTCTGTATGGTGGGCTTTATTTGCTCAAGTTCATCATACACAGGTAGGTTCCTACCCGATTTTTTTAGTCGATCGACCGCTGTGCGTGGTCCCGCCAATCGACCGGCAGTCACTCGGCCAAAAATTTAGTGTGTCCACTTGGCAAGATTGACCATGAATCTTCCGCATTTTGGATAGTCCCCATCCAAATGAACGGCTGGTGCACAAGGGGTGCCCACCGATCAGCGGAGGAGCCGGCTGCAGCATGGTGACTTTATCATGTTGCAGTCGATCCCTCATCTATCGAGGGAGAATCGCCTGGTCAATGCCTACCTTCAGATTTCCACAGTTCAGCTGATCTTAATCCAGCCAATCGGTCAGTATAACAAAGAGAATACGTGTAATGTTACACGTATTGGGATCGGGTTCTCTCTTGACCTTACCAATCTTTAAATGCAATTTGAAAATATTAGTTTAAGTTTTTAATATCAATCCAAACAAAAAAAATATTACAGACTTCTCAAATCTTATAATGGTTCCATGCACTACAGTTCAGTTCTGGCATATGGAGCCTTGAGGACTGTACTTTAAAATGTGTATGCATGTTTTTAAATGCATTTCTAATAAACCTGGACCTTTTTTGGAGGCCTCCCTTAAAACGCTGGTGTCTTTTATTTATTTATTTATTTTTATTTGACTATCATGTGTAAAATCTTTATCTTGGCCAACTATACAGTTAGTGGGAAATCGAGGGCTTGGGGAATTGAGTATTATCAAGAGCTTAAGCAGTCTGCAACCCAATGGGTAATTTAGGCTAGGTGTCCAACCCATATCGGTACAGGCTGCTCAGGCTGTAATTACGTTGATGCTAATGAGTCAAAAAGTACTTTGTCTTCTGCTCAGTATTGTCCTTCACTATCTCTGCAACAAAATCATGCCCTGGTTTTTAAGGAGGGAGGGTTAGAGGGGCACTTCTTATGTCAGGTTTTAGGCTTGTGGGTACTAGGGATAGGGGTTGGGGGCACTGTATGCATTCTGAAGTGGGAGGAAGAGAACTGACAAGAAAGAGAGCCAATAGGCAGATTGAGTGCAGCAGATCTCCCCTCACCCTTACACTGTGTGAGGTCCGCCACCACTGCTCTAGCTGTTCCTGCAGGTACTGTCCTTACTGATGACCCATCATTTACATGAAAATTTTATAAATTAGTTCAGCTGTACTTTTGTTTTTGCCCTATAATAATTTCCAGCACTCCTTGTTCCTTCTTATATTCTCTCTGGTTACTGCCCCAAATTGGAATTATTTTATTGCTTAGATGCTCAATTTATGTAATAGATGCTCCATTTAATAAAGTGCAATATTTTTTCTCCTTATGACACACGCATTTGGAGAGAAAATTAAGAAGAATAAGACACAGTAATTCACAAATAATATAGTAAATATAGATCATGTTCCAGCAAAGTGTGCATTTCTCAAACCAAGCTAAAAGACTATTCCGAGGAGGCCATGGCTTTGTTCCACTCCCATCGGGCAAGCCAAAAGGCCTGTGCCAGGATGCAAAGAACATTAATATATGTCTATTTACATTCATTGCAGTGAATATATTACGTGACAAACTCTTATTCCCATAGACCAAGCCTCACCTCTCCCATATGTTAATAGCGACTCATTTGCCAGAGCCAGCTTGTAAAATGTGAGTGGAATGCTGACATTTTGGCCAACATTTGAAAAACCGCTGTAATTCAGCTGAGGCGACAAATACTTAGATTGTTAGCTTCAACTTTACACATGACTAGGGAAATCATGTTTGAAGTGCCCATTCGCCCTGCCTCTTGGAGCCTTCCACTGCCCTATCTTCAGCAGAAGATCAGAACACTAAAGACTGGCACATACAGATAGATTTGTAGTACAATCAATCAACTTGCGAGCTCACAGTGATTGATTGAACTCTAATCTGTTTACAAACCTACCTGTATGTGCTTTCCTTTGGGCAGGATCAATAGAGCCGGCTCGAAAGAACTTGATTGAATGGGGTTCCAACATGTTGGAAAGACCCCGTTCAATCTCCAATACTTTGCATGGAGACATGAGTCTTCATAGAAAGTATTGAAACAGCTGCGGCTCCTGCCTCCTCCACAGCCGTCAGCTGTCAGTGTGAAGACAGTATGAGACAGGCTCCTTCTCCCCAGCTTGTGGTGTGTTGTAAATCACACACTGCAAGCTGGGGAGAATGGGTCCCCATTGAACAGGAATTGATGTGGCCATTGGGTGCACAATGATTTCCGTTCAATTGATCCCCGATCAATCACAGCGTGGTGCCTAGCTTAAGGAAAAAGCAGCAGCCAGTAGTTCGTGGGTAATGTATGTTGCCTTCCTTTCCTTCAATAGATGGATACAATACATTAGCATATTGAATACAGAGGAGTCGGAAGAATCAGAAACTGATGAGTCGGAGTCGGGGAATTTATCGACTGACTCCACAGCCCTGGAATATTGTCTCCTCCCTTCTTCTGTTAGGAGCCTACCTGGGTGAGTTCATGATGTAAATTTTTATTTTTTATGGGACACAAATGCAGCTCATTGGTAGGGGTGCAAGATATAGTATGCATGCTTCTGGTGCTCTGCAATGCCATTTATTAAAAAATCATTCTTAATGACATTCCAATGCACAATGTTGGCAATGATGTGTTACATGCCACAACCACACCTGGTGTGAACAGACACAAACAATGATGAAGGAGCTTGTGTTCCATCTAGTTGAATAGGCTGCTGTACCGTGTTGCATAGGTTTGCATTATGCATTTGCGTTGCCGCACCCTTAAATATCTGAACACGACCTAAACTACATGGTGGTGTAAATTGCGACTGGCTGGAGGAAATGTGTGATTGGGCTGATCTGCAGGCTGCAGTTTTGGTGCTGATGCAGATGTCAGTAATGATTCCGGCAGCTGCAGAACAGCAAGGTAACACTAGGAACACCAATTCACTGACCAGTACTGTGGAAGACATACATCACGTACTCAAAGATAAACCACAAGGACAGGAGCTATCCACTACATTACATTCCTCAGACTCTGTGGCCACCTACAATGAAGTATAACAGCAATACCTGTATCCACCTGTCCTGCTTGTGACTTGGATGCAGAAAATCAAAAACATTTTCTGCATCAACCATCAACCTTTAAGATCGCTGTGGTGTGACCTGCTGCCCATAGTGTGTCCAGTACAAACGCTGCTTCTGATGGATGAAGGATGATGATCAGACGTCCTACGCTCTCATATTCTACAACTGTCCCAGGATTTCAAAAGCACGCCGGTGTCCTGCTTATGTGGGCTGTGTTGTCCAACCTGAGATGACCTGTATCCACACCCAGATCTGCAAACTCTTTGTGTAGCCTTAGCAGCAGGAGGACGACACAGTAAAGTTACCTACTGCTTGTCAGTCTACTGTAAAATCTACTGCTCCATTTTGTAGACTGATTTCATAGAAACAAGTCTATATACTCAGGGGTGCACATAACTTTTTTAGTCAGCTACTTAGATGAGTACCAGGAGATGGTGTTTGGTACTCACCCCATATGTAGGGTGGTGTACCTTACTGTTGTACTCACTGTCCTCTGACTCCTGCATGGTAGACTCTGCGGCAGATGGACCTCCCTGTTCCTGATTGATCCTCCGATTAGCTGTCTCCATCTACAGGTCACCAGCTGGCTTTGGGTCACATGTAACTCTCACAGTACAACATCGTTTGAACCCCCAGATCTCTTACCTCAGTACATATCTCAGCAAAATATCTTAGTAGTGCAACTTTTCTCTTGTCAGATTTTACTCTACATGTGCCTACTCTGATTTTTGTCCCCCAGATCTCCAACACCCTTATAAGTCCAATCTTTTTCTTTTAATTCGTAATTTGCATTCCCAATTTGACACCCTAACTGCAAATTTGTATAGTTATTATAGTTTTCCTGCGGTTATCCAAGTGACATAAATTGTATACATTTAACAATAAAAATTGATTCAGCTTTAGCCACTGCTCCTTCTCATCATAGACGAGGGGTGAGGAGGGGAAAGCTCCGTGCATCTCTCCCCCTGTGTAGTATGCGGATGCGCTTGGAAAGCAAAATAAAGGTACGCAAAGCTAGGTTTTAGAACATTTTGCGCACCAGCGTACTGCTTATGTGCACCCCTGTATATACTCTATATTAGCTGCTTCTCTTTACTCCCATTAACTCACTTCTTTCACTTCAACATACAAAGTCTGGTGTTCCTTTCTGAAATAAGGGGGCCGTAAACTGTATGTATTCAATCATCTTAATTGGATTAAGCTTGGCATATACGGTTCAGTCTGAGCACAATTAATCACCATGCGCGCTCACACTGATAGATTGTGCTTGCCTTTCTTTGAGCGGGATCAAAGCTCGAAGATAGCTTAATCGAACAGAGAATCAACACTAGAGCTAGGGGCGGTCCTAGGAAGACTCTCGCACTCCCTCTGCCGTGCCCCCTGCTTTCCCCCAGAGAAATTAGGGAGGTGAGGCTGCAATTTATGACATAAAGTGATTTATTTCAGTGCATGGCAGCCTCACCTCAGCAGCGCTACGGTATGGGCAGCGCTATAGCACCGGCGGGGGGAGGGGTCAGTGCACCCACCTCCACTCAACAGATATAGTCCCCTGTCCATAGCAGAATAAACGTCAGTGACAGAATGTCAGTGACACAGGGAGGCTGATCTCCACTGCACCCCCAACAGTAGTGATCTATCTCTGGGGAAGGTGGCAAAGCTGGAGTCAGGTGTTGGCATGGAGGAAATGGCACTTTTACACATGGGCAGTTTGGCGGAACTTGTCGATGTCACAGGGACAGTCAACAGCTCCTGAGAAGAGTCGACTAGTCATCTCTCTGTGTGGCCGCCAGTAGGTGTGCACACATAAAGAGAAGCGCCAACCTGCACAGCCGCCAGCATAATCCCCAGTGCAGTCAGAGACTATGTATCAGCATGCAGCTCGGGGTGATAAAACGTACTGATATCATATTCCTGAGCTGTATACAAATGTAGGTGGCAGCGCCATCTTTTGGACATTCTGCTAATTTTTTGTAGAGATGTTTGAATCTCATTTTGGATATTCCACTAACTGAATCTGCGAGTTAATGAACCTATGTACTGCTTTTGCTACACAAAACTGGATCTTAGTTGACCGTCAGGGTGGTTACATTTTTCTTACCACTTTTGGCACAAAAACTCCACCCACTTTCTGTTTTGCATTTAAATTTAACAAGAAATTCAAGGTAGAAAGGCACCCATTCACCTTACAATCTTACCACACAATTTCTGTATAATCCACTTTCTTCTACCAAAACCATGTAATATGAGGAGCTTTCTAAACCTTCCAATCACTATGTATTCTATCAGGGAGGACCCGACACTATATAGCAGTGATATATACCTTCTAATCACTATGTATTCTATCAGAGAGGATGCGGCACTACATAGCAGTGATATATACCTTCAAATCACAATATATTCTATCAGGGAGGATCCGGCACTACATAGCAGTAATATATACCTTCCAATCACTATG
>CM070038.1:72620035-72634317 GCA_036250615.1 Ptychadena robeensis
GAGAACGGACATGTCCGATAATCCCCGGCCGATGCTGTTAGTCTCAATGAAGACCAGCGTGATGACGTCATCACTCTGCACTCTACAGCTCATCTGAGCTGGTCTGTCGTCCCCCACTCGGTACGTGTGTGGGGGGCCTTTAGGCTAGGGTCACAGTTGGCGCTGTAATGTTACGCGCTGCATGTATTCATTCTTATAGCAGAGAAGTCATTATGTTCATTATGACTGTTTGTTAATTGCGACATTTGAAGTAATTTTTTTTTTTTATGTAAAAAAAAAAAAATATTATTCCCATTTAAATTTAGTAGGAGTCGGTCCATTTTTTTCCGACTCTGACTCCAGGGACCCAAAAATTTCTCCGACTCCGACTCCACAGCCCTGGATTTTTCAGTGTAAATCCAACACATGGTGGTATATCGCGGGTGGCCACTGGGGGCGTTCAGTGATCTTCTATGGCAAAGCAGCTCACTGAAAAATCACGTGTTGTTGTGACGTGCTGCCGGCTTCTGCTGACACCATGAACCAGGAAATGAAGAGAAATGCCGGATTATATTCCTAAATTGCTCATTACAGGTACGTTTTTGGGGTTTTTCACTGCATTCCTCCCTATTATTGGCACTTCTAGTGCCATTCATGAAAACATAGATTCCTGGTGGTAGGTCCGCTTTAACTAAATGCCCCTCCCTCCTCACACTTAGTTTCACTTGTGCATATCTATTCCACTCCAAACGATCAGAAGAAATATTGTTTCTATTCGATTTACTGAACTTCTTGAAACTTAGCACTGAAGTATTCATAGGTTTGTAGAACAATAGGATTAAGGTATTTGTCTCAACTCTGTTCATGTTATAACATTTCTGCTGTGAAGAAGAGGCATGTGATCTCTGCTCGGAGTCAAATTCAGTTTACTGCAAAAGTAAACCAAGCATCTGTGATAATATATTGTAGGCAGAGAAACTGCCCAATAATCTTACAAAAACCTCTGGAAGAGCATGACATTGTGACATTAATGGAATGTATTTACCAAAAAAATTTACATATACAGCCTTATTCTACATAATTAACCTTCCCAAGATGTTGCGGGGGTGGGCGGCGCCATAGACCTCCATGTTAATTAATGATGCTGGCTGTGTGGAGAGAGGCGGGGGGAGGGGGGAATTGCAGGCAGTGTGCGGTGTACACTACTGCGATTACCCGTACCATGCTGTTAAAAACGGCGTGGTATGGGCAGACCGCTAGGGAGGTTAAAAAACAAATCTTTATTTCATGATGGAATAACCTTTGGATGGTAATATATTTTCCTCCAAAAAGCATTTTATTTAAAAAAAAATCAGATAAAAAAAAAATACAATCTTTGCTATTTATCCACCCTGAGTGCAGCATAATCTAACTATGTAGGACTAAAAAAAAATGACTGAAGGGTTGAAGCTCGGAGTTTGAATAGAGTTGGACTGCAGGTAGTCTCAGGTTAGTTGGCCATACACAGATCAACTTGTGTGATTGATCTTGGATTTGATTTGACTAATCAATTTAAACATTGCTAACATAAATCAATTGTACCCCCACGCAGGTTGATCCATTTAATAACGATTGATTCCTTTACTTAGTTTGGTGCGAATGCCCCATAGTACCATCAAATACAAATCAATCGAAATAACTAGAAAACCATCATATACTTGTAGGATCTAATAAACTTTACCAACATTTCTTATCACAGCTTTATCAATTTTATGATACATTGCGATGTACTTCATTTTGATGAAACTTCTTTTGATTTGTTTTAAATTGATCGAATGGATATATGGAACAGTGTATGGCCATCTTAACCCTGAAAATGTCAGGGTTATACTAATCATAAATAATATCTGGGGAAGGGGGTCAAAGTAGTACAAGTTCTATTGGGGTTATTTTGCATGCTTTTTCATTCCATAACCAAGGCAATGCAAATCTGAGGGCTTGAAGCCTGTGGTGTGGAGTTGTATGTCAGTTTATTTTTCAAATGTTAATGTAGATTTCTGCCCTTCTTCTTCTTTTTTGTTTTTTTTTTTTTGTTTTTTTTTTTATCTAGTATTCCTTAAAAAAAAAAGTGAGGTTCTTGATATATCTACTATGTTTTAAACTTCATATTTACTTGTGTTTCTAGGTATGCCAGTGTGTCCTGTGAGATACTGACCGCAGACGTATCGCAGGTTAATGATGCGTTAGGGGAGGATGAGTCGTTACTGAAGCAACTTTATGGCTTTCTGCAGAATGAGGAAGACCTAAATCCTTTGCTAGCCAGCTTCTTCAGCAAAGTAATGGGAATACTTATAAATCGCAAGACGGAACAGGTACGTTTTTCTTTTCTAGAGGCGCAAGATAGGCTGTATATTCCATACGTTAAGGTAATTCTTTGTAGTAGCAAATAGTTATGAGAGGGTCACATCTTCATTTATTTTCTGCCCTAGGTACTTAACCACCATGGCGGTATTCTCTGGTGCCACAAAAAGCAGTAACCCCCTTACTCAGAGTAGCCTACCTCCTCATTGCGATCCCCCAACAGCCTCCAACAATGCCGGCCAGGGATCTCTTATGCCCGGTGACTGTCCGGGAAGCCTATTGCCTGTCACAGAATACAGGCGAGCACCAATGTTATTAGTGATCAGAATATTTTTACCTCTTTTAACTCATGATTCCGAAAGGAATAGGACTGCCAAGGAGATTAAAAGTAGCTTAACTATCTGCTTTTATCTTCTCATAAATTTTCACTCCAATTCCTGGACTCCAATACCTCAAGCTCTTTAATAAGTTCAGAGATCTACCTCCATTTACCTCTCCTTACAGGCCTTGCTTTATCCTTTAAGAGTCGAGTATTCATGGTTGTGACCATTAAATTCCTTGTCTTTTTCAGGACAGCCACACATTGGACATAGGGCTCTACCACTAGAGGGAGGAAACACAAACACCCACCAGTTCTTTTCATACCCTGCTCACTGACCCCTTGACAGTCTTTGTGTTTCCTCTGTCCGGAGGGGAACCAACACCCTTGTACTACCACGGGGCACTTAGTGTCTGGTCTGCATAGACAATAATAAGAGCTGTCCCGCTGGTGGTGAGCTAGGTCAGGTTCGGTGGCCCCTTCCTCGGTGCTAAGCTTGGGAAAAGTCTATCCTTATCCTGCTGTTTCTGCTTGGAGGGGGGACGCATGCATCTTTCTCCTCACTTTCTGCCCCCCAGGCGCTCAGCTGTGCGGTGCTGCTTGAAAAACCGCACCTGCGGGATCCAAACAATGGTCAATATTTCATAAACTCTGCTATAGTGTTTAAGCAATACAGCTGTACATACATTACAACAAATGCAGCACTGTTCTCCTATGTGAATTGTTTTGGCTGAAAATTGTACCTAAATTATGTTTTTAGAAATTGTGCCCTACAAAAATACCAACAAAATGTTAAAAAAAAAAACAACCAGTTTTCTCTTTTATTTGTGTTTCATGCTCAGCAAACCAAACAGTTGCCCTTCTACGGTGGTGGAATAACTTATTTACAGTTTTTATATTTTTCATTATTTAATGTTATATTTTTTCTGTTTTTACAGATTGTTGGCTTCTTACGAAAGAAAGATGACTTTGTACACTTACTGCTTCGGCATATTGGAACATCGGCAATTATGGATCTGCTGCTAAGGCTTTTGACATGTATTGAACAACCTCAGCTGAGGCAGGAAGTGTTTAATGTAAGTAAGCTTTATATGACCATTACATTGTTGCTTTGGTTATCCTGCAAACACTTTTTTTGGTTTCCCTTGGATATTTTGGTTTGTGCATTATTGACTTTCCATTGAATTTAATTCTGTAATGTTATATTTGCAGTTTGTCTGGTCTAGAAAGCTTTTTCCTGTTGGAAATGTTCTATTTTTTTAAATATTTGTACCAATTGAGTTATGCAGCATTAAAAACGTTTGTTGCTTTAAAAATTTTCTTTATAGAACAGTTTCCAACTTTTCAGTTTAAAGATTGAGATTATCTTTATTTTGCCCACAGATGAGGAAATTGATATGGTAATGGAAAGAATGTGGAATGTCTAGAAACATAACACAATGTTCCACCTTTCTGCTCCCTGTGCCCTCATGTCCAATGCCCACTGATGCATCCATGCAAAAAAAACTCAGAAAAAGTCTAAAATGGCTCCTAATGTGATTAGGTCATGCATGTAGATTGCTAACACGTGTTTCCCCACTTTTCAGAAGTCTGGAGAATCTTTTTTTATTTGCCAGTATGCAGGTGATGAGTGCGATTGACGCCATTTTTATCTGATTGGAGTGGTTATCTTAAGCGGCTTATTTGTTTCTCTTTTTTTTTTTTTCTATTTTGCCAACACCGGTTGGTGGCAATAACACCCAAAGGTTACACTTCCTATGTCCCTCAATGGACTTCTAGAACAGGATTTTATGCTTTTACAGGCAAAAAGAGTAAATAAGACCTGTTATTTAGGATTGTCTTTAAATCTGTATCATCCCTTTTTATACAGTGGCTTAATGAAGAAAAAATTGTTCAAAGACTAATTGAAATGATCCATCCCTCAAAAGATGATAATGTAAGTATATAATTAGTTATTCATTATTTGGGTAAATTTGTTTTGATATGTGTTTAAAAGTGTTAATATGATTTGTGAAGGTTGTATAGACTTTCTTATACTACTGCGGGCGCACTTGGTGGTCCTATAATGCATGTAAAAATGCAGGTTATTGTCTGAAAGCACTTTTTTTTTTTTCACACACACATCTACATGACTTTGAATATTATGTACTAAACATTTTCAGAAAAATTCAATTTTGAAGGTGGTTTGATGCATTCATGAAACCACTTCACCTAACTGAAAATACATGATAAGAAATAAGACTATAGTAACTATGTACAGTAGATATCAACGGTGGTAGGTTTTTGTGATTAAAAAATTAAACCTAAAAAATGTCAATATTTTTCCCACCTTCTATTTGATCTATAAATTCAAATGAAAAACAAACAAATCTTTTGTACGCACACATTTATTTCAATGGATTTGTACTTGTGATCTGCACTCGCCCCATCACAGCTCGATGTTTAGAACGTCATGAAGTAGACCCCTTTTGGATTGCGTTGTTTTTGACAATACTACAAGCTAATTACATCTTGACCTTGCAAAAGCATTCCAAATCTGTCACCTGGTAAAGGGATAGTTTGATTGGCTCGGCTTCTGTCTGCATACTAATGCCAATTTAAAACATTTGATAATTTCTGGTACTAGTAACTACATTATTAGATTCAGAATGTGATACCATTGCCTACTTGCAGATGTGTTTCTCTTCCAGCCCTTCTGAACCATGGTGTTCTAATTTTGGTCTGGTCCCAGCAGATTGGTTTAAGGGGGTTTTACTCCAGCCTGTCCTATAATTAACATTTTGTAAAAATCAGGTTGAAATCGACCAAGCCATGTAATTCTTCAGCAGTCAGGCTTTTTATGGGAATATGAGACATTCATGCTATGGTGCACCAGCTCTACCATTTTATGTTCTTGCCTTTTGTCTGCACCTTGAGAAATGCAGCAAAGTACGATCTTTGGGGTTGTCCTTTTTGTGTTCTTGTTGCATCCCCAATGTAGGATACTTAGATTGCTTCTGTTGTCTGTCCTCACTATGGGTGGATTGTGTTGTTTTTTTTAATTTACATATTTATTACTTGAAATGTTAGAGCTGGTCCAGGACATTTTTATCTGTGGCAAAAGCTTCAGAATCTCCTTAACATTGTACAGAAGCGTTCTAACTCTGCTTTTCATGCGTCTTGGAAATTATTGTAGCCATGCCTATAGATGGGGAAACACAAAAGAATACTTAAGCCTACGGGCTTTCACCCAGGGGTTCCAATTTTAGATATATCTTTTGATTCCTGCATTTGGTAATTGACTTGTGTATAGCATTGTGGATTGAATGATTATTGATGTCTCGGTTTGCCTCATCTTTTAAAGCTTTAGCTCCAGAGAAACTCATTGTTTGCATTGGTGCATTCCCCTGATACTCTTTTTGAGATTGGAACCTGGTTCTCTCTTCAGAAGTTGTAGTTTAAACCTGTTCTTTCCATATTGTTTTTCTTCTATTCACAAGGTCCCTCAACCCTTCTGTGTTTACCATTCTCTTAGTACTGCTTAGCTACAAAACCGAAGCACAATTCTGGAGACATGTACCAAATTACTTTCCAGAGCCAGTTATCCTAATCTGGGAACCAGTATGCAGTAAAAACCTTGTAGTTTGTAAGATATTTGAGGTTTTTTTTTTATAATTATTTGTGTCATGGCTAGTGCATTCTGTGATAAAACGTTAATGTTGATATAATCTTTGCCAAGATCAACATTGATATGACCTTATGTTTTTTGTTTTTTTTTTTTCATTTGTATTTTAGCAACATTCCAATGCTTCTCAGTCACTGTGCGATATAATTCGCTTGAGTCGTGAACAGATGATCCAGATTCAGGACAGTCCTGAGCCGGACCAGTTATTGGCTACTCTGGAGAAGTAAGACCAAGTCATTTATGCTTGAAAAAAACATTGTCACATACCACACACCACATACATACCACTTTTAAAGCCTAGCTACCGTAGCAGTTGAGCTAGTCTATACTTGAAAGGATAAGTTAATTTTTATCTTGGGAGTTAATTACCTTATCCCTCATTTGCTCATTCATACGTTTACTGTGGGCTGTCTGTCAGAAGCAAGACTGTCGCAGTTTTTTATTTATTGATGCTGGAAAACGCAGGAGCCGTGCTTTCTGTTATGCTTGGCTGATATAGGACTGTGTAAGTGCATACACATTTTTTTATTTCTATTATGTAGAAAATATTTGATGTGCCAAGTATAATACAGTATATACATTCTAGTAAGAGAAATTGGCTGCGGCTGTGTTGACCGCTCCAAGCCACCCAATGGATTTTTTACCATATGTAGGTAGCTGGTCGGCGGATTTTTCGTCCGATCCTGTCACCCGATTTTCACCTAAAATGTTATGGCCGGTCGGTAGGCTGGCACGAAAAATCGGAATTCGAATTATCACCGATCCATCAGCCCGACCCTATTTATTAACAGCAGATCGACCAAAAATTTACGGACAGGTCCGAAGCGGTCCCGAACGATTTTTCGGCCGATTTTGAGGCATCGGGATCGGTCGGGTACATAATTCCGAATCCGATTAATCTCCCGATCGATTAATCTCCCGCCCCGATCGGTCGGCCGGGCAAAATTCGTGGGGGGCTTAACTCTATTTTTAAGTGTGAAGATTATGCAACATACAGGCATAATAGATGACTTGCTGATCATTTATTAATCTTGAAATACATAGGGTACCACTGGTCTGTGCTCTGCACTGTAGCTTGTCTATAGTACGCTGTCTGCTGATGTAATTTCTCATCTGACCAGTGCTGCTCTCCCCCGAACAACACCGATATAAATGAAAAGCTAAATAGGGACATACTTTGCCCTCCCCTAATCAAGACCCATATGAAGATGACTTGATCCAGAAGACCCAAAGGGGCTCCTGACTGATATTCTAATCTGTAGAACTGCTCGGTGCATTCATCTCACTGGCATTCCCATTCCTTCTGCAATTTTTTGCAGCAGAAATTTGCCCAGAGTTAAATTTGGGAATACCACCAAGGGGCTTAAAGATGTCAAACCAAGGAGTGGGGAGAAAAAGACTCCAGTTTGAAAAAAAATAACACAATCTACTGTATCCTAGATGAAAGCTGCCGAAGTGTTCCTCTAGTTTTTAGCAGACACGTTGTATGAATCAAGCTAGCCATACATGTATAGATTCCCCTTCAATTATAACGTGGTAGCCTCACTATGCCGAACAGTTGCTCGGGCAATCGATCCCTGGTTGATATTTTGGATGTGGAATGTGAGGAAAATACCAACTATTGGGCTCCTTGTTTGATCAGTTTTTTGGGTTGATCGCATAAGGTTGGCATGTTTGGTGAATCGATGCATGTATGGCTAGCTTTAGACCTAGATCTTGAATTTGTCAAAGACTGCAGCTCCTTAGGAACGTTGAAGGGCTGCCCTTAAGCTTTTTTTGTTTTGTTTTGTGCCAGTTTCCAGTCCTTCCTTAGGTGGGACTTTAGCCCAAATGTTTAATTATGGTTTCTAGATATGTGCTTCATTTTTGATTTTAACTGTTTTTTTCCCCAGGCAAGAATCCATTGAGCAGCTTCTTGGCAACATGTTTGATGGCGAGCACAATGAATCAGTGATGGTGAATGGCATCCAAGTGCTTTTAACATTACTGGAGCCTCGTAGACCTAGGTAGACTACCGGTCATTGCAAATGGCTTGCATAAAAAATTTTAAGGATATTTGTGATTTTGTTGTTTTCCTTTTTTAAAGCATTTTTGGTGTTTGCAAATACACAATTTTTTTAAGGTTCACTTATTGCTTTTTTCACACAATACATACGCCTTTTTCTAAGCAGAAGCCGAGCTCGATCCACATCAATTAAAAAAACTGTTTCTGTTACAGTATTTTACCATCATTTCAAACAGCTTGAAAATAGTTGGTGTTGTTAGGTAGCAAGATTATGTTGGATTTTTTTATTGTTTTTGCTTGTTTTTTTATAATGATTTTTATTTGCTTTTCTCATTACTTTTGAACGTTCTTTGCTCTTTTATAGGGCTGAGTTAGGTGGATTAAATGCCTTCTACTGCACTCTGGAAGGCCTTGAGATGGATGCTGGATTAGATGGTTCCTCGAATACACAAGCCAGTTTAGGCACACTTATGGCCATCAAACAGCGTTTAGCCGAATTTAATCAACTGCTTATTGACCCACCTAAGGTAACCCTACATGAATACAACTGTACATGTTTGAGAACTAAATTATTCCAACAATTGTAGGAACATTTTTTGTAGATTTCAAAAATAAATAGTCCTTTGCTTAGGCAAAATATACGGTATATTTGTTACTGTATTACATCTTTTTTTCTTTCTTTCCTATAGAAGCAATGTTTACCTACGACTTGGGGTGTGCTTGATCCGCCATTAGGAAATACTCGTCTTCATGTAGTCAAATTGCTTGCTAGCACAATTAATGCAAACAACAGGGCTTTAAACCAGGAACTGATAAAACTTGATTCCATCAACACAATGCTGGTATGTGTGACTTTTTTCTTTTGCAAGCAAATATTTTACCGGTCCTGCACACCTTGCTGGAACATTCTGTATATTCACTATATATATCTAAATGGCTGTTTCTGTTCTCTAGCCCGCCCCCCCCCCCCCCCCCCCCCCCCCCCCCCCAATTTTCTGTTTTTGGGTGTGTCTTATAGTCCGAAAAGTATGGTGAATGGCAAGAGTACGTTGCTTCCTGTTCCTGTTAAATCCAATCCTCATCTTCTAAAATACATTTTAAACTTTATATGAATAATTTTTTTTTATAAAGTATGTGGGTCCTAGACGCAGCTCACCACTAGTGTCTATTTTTTTATACTTACATTATACATTTTATTTATTGTATTCATTTATATTTCCATATTACAGAATTTGTATTTCAAGTACATGTACAATAACTTCCTGCACTCGCAAATTGAGGTGTGCATCTCAACGGTTTTAAATTCAGTCCCAATTCAAGAAACCAATGAATGTGATGAGCAAGAGAATGACCTGGTTAAATATGTAAGAATTATTTTTTTTTTCCCCTGAATTTGAAATTGCATTGCAATGTGTTTACATTACATTAAGGAATCCATTGATGATAATACAACTTAATATATACAGTATGGCTTACCATCTGTTTGTAATTTTAAAGTGATCTTCAGATTGTTCAATGCATTAAAATTCCTGCATTTGACGTGTATCAAACATAGAAATGTTAAATGTCCATTGATGTTCAATTAACTCATACACACATGTCAGATAATATTCTGTAGTGTCACTGTCAACATGGGGAATAGTGTATAGAAGTATTAATGTATCTGTTGAATAAGCACGGAACGTTTTTCCATAGGACCCAAAAAGCCTGTGTTTAATGTGGGGAAAACACTTTTAATGCTAAATGGAGACTAGAACTTACTGTGTTATACTGTGATTTTTTTGGCGAAGTCCTCTAAGATTTGTTATATTTAATTTGTCATGACAGCTTTTACAGAAGTGTCAGCTTGTGCAAAGGATACTTTCTGCATGGGAAGATAATGAAAAAGAACAGTAAGTTTTTATTTATCTGTTAAATAAACAAAAAATAAAATTTTACTTTATTTCAGTTATTCCATTTAAAAAGTGAAACTCATATTGTATATAACAGGGATGCTGACACAATTGCAAAGGCATAGGGAGTAGACCACAGAACTTGTCCTGTGGTTGGGTTTGGTAGATCAGTTAGACCTAGTCATTTTTCAAGTAGATCACTACATATCTACAGATTCACAGACAGACACTACAGATTCCTACATTGCAACTGTATATTCCTTTTTATTTTGCAATAGCCTCCAAATTAACACCGCTAATGACAAATAAAACATATAAGAATAATAAATACAATTATTTTAATGCAAAAAATTACAAAATAAATTACTGAAAAGTATGATAATCTCTCTAGTGGCCAGCGCCTTCCGTGCCGATTTTAGCAGCTTGGTACAGGTGATCGCAGTAGAGTACACTGTATTGAGTTTCTAACTAAAATAAAAAAAAAAAATTATTGAGATGCTTTGCTTCTTAAATCTCCTTTTAGGACAAGCGGTGGACGGAGGAAAGGCTTTATGGGGCATCTCACAAAAATAGCAAATGCATTAGTGCAAAGTTCAGAAAAAGGATCAAATGCATCCCTTATTGCAGAGCTGATTAAAGGTGAGGACCTCAAATTCAAAATAACTGCAATTATGTAAAAGTTGAAAGTTTTTTGTTTTTAGTGTAACTTTATGCTTTCTGGAGAAAAAGGTCTTGCTTTTAAAAAAAATAAATAAATAATCTTTTAAATGGGCACAAAATCTTATGTCATTGGGAAATACTACCACTACCAGGTATAAAACTATAAAGGTTTAGGATCTCATCATTAACTCAAGATCACAGTGAGGTATCTCAATGTTTGGCCTAGCCAGTCTGCTCCCAGAGGGAGTGTTTAGAATAAAGTCAAGTGTTAGCAGATAATGGCATGGAAGTAAGGTTTTATAATTTATCTTTTTAGGGTCCTTTCACACTGCTGCGGCTGCATTTTTTTCCGGTAAAATTGCATTTAACTTTGCCTTTGCGTCTCCCATATACGTGGGACGCTTATACTTTGCCAGCAAAAGTGCATGCAGCAACAAGGTAATGCGTAGCATTGGGCATTATTGGACACACAAACGTGGGTCCAGTGTGAAAGGTACACAGGTCTAGAAATGTGTGTACCTTGTGTTAACACTAGCCATGTTGCGCTACTGTACCGCACATCTAATGTGAAAGGGCCCTTACAGTTTTGCTAAACTGTATTTAGAAAAGTGAAAACTTATTTGGCTGATCTGAATGATTTTTGTGGACTTGTTTTGAGAGTTATAATTTAAAGAAAGAACACAAATGAATGCATTACACTGTTTACTGTACACAGTTCTGAGTTGAGTGCTGTTCTCTTTTTAGGAGATTGCCACATCCAGCACAGTGAATGAATAGCATATATTGGAATAAATGTCATTAGGCATGGATGGGGTTCCCTCTTGCTCTAAGTTTTTTGTGTTTAATATAACTAAAGGATTGTGTCCATTCACAGAGCTTACAGAGGAGCAGCAGGCGCAATGGGAAACATTTGTTTCTGGATCTCTCTCTGATACCAACAAGAAGAACACAGTTGACCTTGTGAGTGTGTTCTGTGTGATGATGGAAAATTTTAACTTATTGTTATATATTTGATACATGGCAAGCCAGCAAAGTATAATATTTACATTTCAAATGGCCACCATTTGGTTGCCTCACCTTTTTACACCCTGGGACAAACAATAGTCAGTCCTTTAACCTCCCTGCCATTCCTAATGGTCTCAGCTCGTCCAGCTCTGCCCTGTTAGAACAGCAGTGGACGAGCTGGGTTCGCCAGGTGGCGATCGAAGCCACATGAGAGCAAACTCACTGCTCCATGTGTCTCCGATCTAATGAGGCAGCTGCAGAAGAACGGATCACTCCACCCCCCCCCCCCCATGCTCTCCTATGTAACCATGCACATCTGCACTGCCATCTAGTGGTTGCAGTGCTAATTTACCTGATGAAGTTAAATATTGAAATCTTCATTATCTGATATTGTGAGTTATTCACAAAGCATCTGAACATGTGATTATATTCAGGATGTCTACCAGACTCCTGTATGGACATACCTTGGGAAATTACAGTCCAGCAATGTACATTAAAATCTGTAAAATCTAATTTGAGCTTGCTTTATGCTCCCCCCGCCCACCACTTTTGTACTACACCTCAGACCTTTGTTATAACCTAGAAATCACCCATGCTCTCTCAAACCCCTTAAGGTTTGTTAGGATCATGCAACACAATGGTTCATAATTTCACTTCAGTTGGCATGTGCTTTGTTGAACCACATCCCCCCCTTAATGTCTATTCCAATCAGAAAACTGATGGAGAAACATTACACTTACAATAAAATAAATACATAATGGCAGCTACACCACAATACCCCTGTGTACGACCATCAATTTTTCCAATTTGAGTGCATCAGAGATTGCAAGTGGGTCAGTAGATCTGTACCTGCTTGAGTGACTGAAGCTGGTGTGTATGTATTAATTCCCTATGATGTAACCGTGAATTCATTGGATTTTACACCTTTAGGGATCTATGCTTGAATTGTCACTTGGATGCAATTTGTATCAAGATGTTTGTTCCCACATGAGATTTTTTCAGATTATCCTATTTTAGCCAAGAAGCTTCTAAGTTGTTGCATGGCATTGGCCTTTTAGGCAGCTTCACCTGACCTGGTTCCTCCTAGCCACTACATTACAATGCTTGTAATGCTGGATAAAGTTCTTTAAACCCCTTTGCAAACCATTTTGCCTGGCATAGTGGACCAGTAATCTGGTCTGGTTGATCAGCTGCATGGTTTTAGAATCTTTCTAGATTACATTTATCACAGAAGATCAGCACTTGCAGAATAAGCCGTACATTTTCATATAACTGGTGGTCTAATTTTTACCTGTGCAGGAAGTAGATTGTGTTCAGAAGAGTAAAGGTTGCCATACACGGGTTGACTTCTGCAAGATTGCCTTGTGTGATTTTAATATCGATCGTTAGTCTAACATTGATCAATTGTACTACCACACAGTGTGATTGATTTTTAGTACTGAGCGATTCCTTTACTTTGAACTATGAAGCATGCGCACAGATCTATCGAATACAAATGTATTGAAATACATAAAACCCATCAGATACTTGTACGATCGACAATTCGACCAAAGTTCACTGACCTGCTTGATAGATTTTATGTTAGATTTTATCATTTGCACAAGGTGGGCAAGCATTGGTTTCAGTTCGTTCCACTTCAAGCAATCACATTTTTGGTCGATCGAACAGAAATATCAAACCGTGTATGGCTGCCTTAATAATAATAGTCAAAAACGGCAAAGACTTCTTTTCACTAGGGATACTGCAGCAGCACCTTAGCCTAGTGTTGTGGAGTGAAGCAAGTTTCAAGGAACTGTTCATTAAGTTTATATACACATACTCATTCACACATTTATATATTTATTTTGTATATTCCTTAGGTAAACACAAGAAATATGCACTCTTCTAGTGATGATGAAGACAATGACTTAAAGGAATTCAGCTTCCCTCAAGAAACTGTACTGCAACAGGTAAACTATCCATCTATCTCATACTCATTGTTTGATCTTTATGCATCTTATCTTAAGTCTAAAGGTAGGAATACACCTATAGATGTTTGCACAATCAACAATTGATTAGTTCAGGATGTTCAATATTTACATCAAATCTATTTTTATTCGACCGAATGAAATTTAGTTCAGATATCATTAAATTTTTTTGAACAAGAAATTGCTTCATTCAAATTTATTAGTTCGAACAAAAATTATCAAATGAAATAATTTTACTTGTTCGATTTACATGCGTTCGATTTGTTTACCAGTTCGATCTAAATTTACCAACATGTCCGATCAGCTTTGGAACATTTTTTTGTTTGAGATCGTTCACTTTCGCTCGATGTTGGCCCATTGAAACCTTTGTTCGGTGTTTAATCGGTCGAACAAAAAAATCTATCTTTTTACTGAATGAAAAAATTGACCGTATTCCCACCTTTAACCTCCC
>CM070038.1:72660900-72685952 GCA_036250615.1 Ptychadena robeensis
TTATTAAGCTTTGGGGTTTCTGGTCTTGATGTTGGTGTTTGGGATGTTCTTGTCATCATTAAACAACTTCATTGACTTCATGGAAAAGCTCTGTAAATCGGCACTGTACAGAGTACTTTTCTCTGGCTTTCAGCACCAGTTCTAGCACAGTCAGTTCTACAAATATGTAGTGAACTCTATAGCCACTAGAGCCCGGAATGTATTGACATTGTGAAGGTTCCCATTCATCCAGGACATGGTCAGAAGAAAACACTACAGATATTTACATTGTTGTTACAGAGACATACGTGTGAATGTTTGCTTAATCCTAGAGAGTATCGTTGAAGAACATCTACCGCAAGAAAGCCAAAAATCGGTACTCCATGGCCCCGCCGTGATCTGTGGCCCTGATCTAAAAAACTTACTTGAGTATATCCATCATAATCCTGAGAAATGAACGTCTGGAAGTAAAATGTCTATTGCCATGGGGTGAATGTGAAAAAACTGCCTTATTCCTACAGTATGGGAAGAAGTGGTGGGATCAATGCAAAATCACAAGTCTATACTAGTAATGGCGAACCTTTAAGAGACCAAGTGCCCAAACTGAAATCCAAACCCCACTTATTTATCTCAGTGCTGGCATGGTAATTTAACCTGAAATACACACACAAAACATGTAAACACACTCTCTACTTTCTTATAAGATAGAATAGGAGAGTGTATGGGGCGCTGTGTGCAATCAGAAAAGAGAGAGGAAGATAACTGACAGCATTGAGAGCCAATAGCCTACAGTTCTTTCCTGGCTGACAGCTCAAGTGTCCACAGAGGTGGCATAGGTTGGCCATCACTGGTCTTTACACGAGTGCCATAGGTTCGCCATCACTGGTCTATACAGTTACAGGCCCTACTTGTCATTTAAAAGTGGATTCTTTGGCTAAAAGCAAACACTTGGAAGACAATTGCTGAAGATGGAACAAAATGTCCTGGTCATGAGTCTATGTACGGAACAGCATACATGCTGCTCTTCTTCTTCATCTTTCCCTCCCATTTAAACATGTGTGCTGTATGACAGTGATTCACTGTGACCATGTGACAATGCAGAACTCTTCTAATCAGACCTACTCCTAAGATATCACAAGAGGACTTTGTAATTACACACTAAAATGATTGTGTAATTCTATCACAACATGGAGATAAAGACACTTTTTAAAGCGACAATACATCTTCTACATGTGCGTTCTGATTTCACACAAAAGCTAGGTTACACGGGTGTTAGCGTCCATGTTCCAGGTAGGATAAAATGCTTCCAGTTAGGAAGAAATTAGCTTAATATTTACCTTCTCTGGCTATCACTTTTATAGCTAGATGTGCCTCCGATCAATTGACCCCTCCAGGCGGGTCACACAGTTTCTCTTACAGGGGATGTAGGTTTTTCCAGCTGACCCCTACTGTGACCCGCACTGGATATCTCCCATGCCATAACATTTAGGATATAAGACACGGTTTACCAATACTCCCCTTGTTGGGGTCTCCTGCAAAACTCTAGTAGGGATTACCTTCCCTCCATCTCTCAGTGACATGTATGTCTAGATGTACAGTGCATCCGGAAAGTATTCACAGCGCATCACTTTTTCCACATTTTGTTATGTCACAGCCTTATTTCAAAGTGGATTAAATAAATTTTTCCTCTCAGAATTCTACACACAACACCATAATGACTTAATGTGATATAAGTTTACTTGAGGTTTTGGCAAATTTATAAAGAAGCTGAGAAATGCCATGTACAGAAGTATTACCCATCTTTGCTCAATATTTTGTCGATGCACCTTTGGCAGCAATTAGCCTCAAGTCTTTCTGAATATAATGCCATAAGATCTGTGGCCAGTTTCACCCATTCCTCTTTGCAGCACCTCCCAAGCTCCATCAGGCTGGATGAATCGGTTCACAGCCATAATAAGATCTGTCCAGATATGTTCAATCGGATTCAAGTCTGACAAGGACTTTCACAGAGTTGTCCTGAAGCCACTCCTTTGAGTCCGTGCACTCATACTTGCGTCGGGCTGCATTGCGTTGATGTTGAGCACAACACATCACATCAACGCATGTGGGAACTGGATAATTGAATTTAACTGAGTGTGTCAACGTATGTGGATCACAGGGGTATTCACACCATGGAAACCTAGCCTAAGGGCTCCCATACACCTTTAGATTTCTCTGTCAGATTTACTTTAGATCTCCTTTGTCTTACCAAAACCATGTAATATGAGGGACTTTCTAAACAATCAAGTCTACCTGTGTTCAATCTCAGAGGACCTGGCACAACATAGTTGTTGGTAGATCTAAAGGATATCTGACAGAGAGATCTAAAGGTGTATGGCCAGCTTAAGATGTCTGGGAAACCTCTTTACTAAATCCATTCAAATTTTGTATGTAATATTGTGTGTCATTTTTACATATATACATGGATTTTTTTCAATTTTGTAAGTAGAAAATTAGAATTCTACAGGGGTGGTAGAAATTTCACAGTAGGAACAAATTTCAACTGGGCGAAAGTTGCCAAACTTTTTCAAAGACTCAAATTCTACAGAATTGACCATGGCTAATTATAAAGAAAGAAGGTACCCCTTGGTGTTCACTATGCCATCCATTATCCTGTACTACACTGAATTCTAGTTGTTTGTATGCCAACCAGTATTCTGTGATTGGTCGAGGAGAAGAGTGACATGAATTTTCAGGCGATAGTTACACCAAAAATACACTGATTCACAGAGAGCTGTTTACCTTCCGCTTCATTTTCATAATATACGGCGCTGGTGCACAGCCAAGCTCGCTCAGAGACTTCAATTCATATTACATTAGTGAATTGAATACTTAACCTAGCTCTTGCCTCACACACCACAATAGTGACTAGGCAACAAACTGCCATCTCTGTCATTGTCTCTGGTCAGCATGCCTTATTACGCCACAGTCTCTGCAGCACAAGTCTAAGGGCCCCCATACACCTTCAGATTTCCTTTAGATCTCCTTTTGTTTTACCAAAACCATGACTTTCTAAATCAAGTCTACCTGTGTTCAATCTCAGAGGACCCTATACTACGTAGTTGTTGGTAGATCTAAAGTATATCTGACAGAGAGGTCTAAAGGTGTATGGCCAGCTTTAAAGTCAGGAGTCTGGCTAGAGTTTGCATAAAAAATGGACACCTCCATTAACGTTGGTCACTTAACTTTATACATATCCCATAGCCAAAAGGTGATGATGCATCAGTGCTGAGTGCTCCAAATGTTTGTTTTTGCCTTGTAAATGTAGCAGGGACACCATCACTGGTCTGTACATGTGGTTGTGCAGAGAGACCTAGGGGTCCATCCATTCGCTTTATAGAGATAACAATACCACACTGTACATTTATTTACCATTGGCAGGTTGTACTTTTTATAATTCACAATGCCATTAAATCAATATCTGAAAAACAAATCGAATTTCTCATCACGACTGCCCTTTGGCCAGATGAATGATGCATAGACACCCCGTTATCAGTAAGGATACACTTCACCTAAGTTAAAAGTCCAGACCACAGGATTACAGGTTAAAGAGTAACAAGTGCACAATGTGTGCTGCTCGCTGAATTAATTCATCTTCAATTGCAGAGAAAAGGAGCCATCAATCACATTTTTAGGGGATTTTTATTATACGATCTTTAAAGGACACATGGATATCCTAGAGACAAACTCAAGATATAGGAAAAGCTCTCTGGCTAATGTAAGTTATTAGTTATTAAATGTCATGTATTATTCCCTTTATCCCGCCTGTAAAAGTGTGTTAACTCTTTAACTCCTGTTCTGCGTGTTACCGTAGAAGAGATGTGGATAACCTTTCAGAAGTTGTCGGTATTTGTCTGAGTATACTCACACAGGCAAAGTACTCGGTGGGGGTCAGGAGTTACTCCTTATTGGCAAACTATATACAGTGGGTACATAAAGTATTCACCCCTTACATTATTCACTCTTTCAAAAGATCAAAATGGTGCTTCTACTAAATACTGAGCAAAGGGTCTGAATACTTAGGACCATGTGATATTTCAGTTTTCTTTAAAAATATTAATTAATAGATCTACAAAAATATCTACAACTCTGTGTTTTTCTGTCCATATGGGGTGCTGTGTGTACATTCATGAGGAAAAAATGAACTCAGAAGATTTTAGCAAATGGCTGCAATATAACAAAGAGTGAAACATTAAAGGGGGTCTGAATACTTTCTGTACCCACTATATGCACTGTATATGTAGTAAATATGTACATTTGCTATATAATGACACATGATGCCCATATAGCTAAAGTCATTTCCTGACGTGAATGATACATTTTTAGAGTAAGTTTAATGAAACTATTGTACATGAGGCTAGAACAGGGGTGGGCAAACTTAGGCCCGGGGGCCATATCCGGCCCTTTCTGCTTTCTTTTCCAGCCCTTTGTCACCTTGTTGAAAAGCCGCTGCCCTCTGTTTGTTCTCTGTGATGAGTGCACATTATGCCTAGAGCTGTCCAAACATTGCTGTGGCGTGATCATGTGATCAAACTCTGCAACAACAGGCTGTCTCTAGGAGTAATCTCTGCTCATTGCAACGAATGAGCATTTTTTACGTGCAGGAAATTTTAAACAATAATAACGTCCCTGTCACAAGTCGTCTAGTGATGCTGGGGATGCATGGAATTGGCACACCTATGGCGGGTCGGCCATTACAGGCTCTTGGTCCAGCCCCTTTATCAAACTTAAGAAGCTAATGAGGGCCACAATTCAAAAAGTAGAATTTTGTTGTATAGTGTTATAGAGAAATGCATAGAATGCTTTTACTGTCTTTATTTAGTGTTACATAGTTTTTACTGCATTTGCAAGTAAAGAAGGCACATAGCTTGCTGCAAACTCGACGTGGCTACATTGCACTAGATACTGGGTGTGGTTTCAATGAGCATGGGTAGATGAAATACGTGTATACTTATGATATGCATTTTACACTATAGATGCAGTCTTTGAGCCTTCAAAATATCCCCTAATTATCACACATAAAAATATAAATGAGCTTTTTGATTCATGTATAAGCATAGGGTAGGAAGTGACACCTGCAGGTACCAGTATGGTAAATATAGTTCCAACCTGGGTATCATTTTTGTTGTTAATACACAGCCTGGTAGTCTATGTAGTGTCGTGCGGGTGCAGTCTGTAAACCAACTCACACGACCAGGTTCTCTGGATGTCCTCTGCTCGCTCACCAGGTTCCGCTCACAGCCCAATAAATGCAAGGTCCACGACAGCAGGTAGGGGCTATTTACATGTTTATTGAGGATTATGTACAGGCTTGCACCATCACCAGCACCATCAGAGGTAGGGATGGAGTTCAGGCATAGGGATAAAACATTCCAAACTGTGTTGCTGACGAGCCGCTGGACCTGTGGCTGGGTGTTGGGGACCTTCTCCAGGATGTAGCACTGGAGGCTTGTAGTCATCTCAGGAGCAACAGCCGAAAAGCCCAGAAGATTCTAAAGAACTTCTTTTTATGTCCTTAGATAGAAGCTGGCATAAGGCCTGTTACTGGGCAGGAATAACTTTGCTACTTTTTGGAGGGAAGGATGGAGGTACCCACCCAGTCACCCAGTCATGGTACCAGCTACTCGTAAACAACAGGTGTAACCCTTTACAGGGATACACACACAATATACAGCAAATATAGTACAGAACATATAATATAGTTATGTGGCCCTTTCTCGGGTCACTACACTTATATACCACTGGCACCACTGGTCTGTGTGTGGACAATGCTGGTCTTTGTGTGGGTGTTTGCCAGTTGGCAGGGGCCCTGACTTGAGTATATGCTAAATGTGGAGGGCTTAATAAGCAATTTGTAAATAATAAACAATTTGTGTACTGGAAAACGCGGTTTATACTTTATACTATACAAGCATTAAATGCGGTAATAAGAAAAGAAATACAGACAGTTTGTCTAAGCTTACCTTAAAGAACTTAATTACAATTGTTGCAAACTGAAAATACAAAGCATTAGGTGATTTTCTTAGCAGTATGTCACACACCCCATAGCAATAGGATTACATGCAGTATAGCATTCAGGTGTCTGCAATGTACAATATAACATACAGCATTCTGGAATAAGTATCATCAGGTTCTCATCGGTGGGATAATCAGTGGAGTGATACAAAGAAAGTTGGTCACTAGAAAGAAGTTGGAAGAAAAAACACGTGTATTGGTCATCAGTGAGATGATAATGGTTAGAGCAAGGTTTCCAGGCATTTTAATACATCCTGAAGAAGTGGCCAGGAGACTACATACCTTGTCATCCTGAAGAAGTGGCCAGGAGACTACATACCTTGTCATCCTGAAGAAGTGGTCTGGTACCACGAAATGTGTCGATGCTTAATAAACTGACACTTTATGACAACAGGCACCTCCAAGAGCCTATTTGATCTAGAAAGGGCCGGATATGGCCCCCGGGCCTAAGTTTGCCCACCCCTGTTCTAGCCTCATGTACAATAGTTTCATTAAACTTACTCTAAAAATGTATCATTCACGTCAGGAAATGACTTTAGCTATATGGGCACCATGTGTCATTACATAGCAAATGTACATATTTACTACATATACAGTGCATATAGTGGGTACAGAAAGTATTCAGACCCCCTGGCCTCAATCCCACTAAAGACATTTAGGATGGACTACAATGTTGGTTTTAAACCAGACCTCCGTGTCAACATGAAAAATACTCTTCTGGATGAACGAGCAACAATTTCCACAGACCAAATGCAAGGAGTTTTCATTGGGGACGAAAAAAACTAACACCTATGGGTTTACAGTTGCAATAAGTATGTGAACCCTTTGGGATTATGTGGAGTTTTGCATGAATTGATCATAAAATGTGCTCTGATCTTCATCTAAGTCACACCAATAGAAAAACGCAGTCTGAGCAAGAGCAAACTAGAGCCACAAGTGAGCCACCCTTCAGTCCAATCAGTGTGATGAAATTGGATGTGTTGCTGAAAGCTGTCCTGCCCTTTAAAAACACACACCATTTTTGGGTTTACTGGTTTCAAGAAGCAATGTCTTATGTGAACCATGCCTCGCAGAAAAGAGCTCTCAGAAGAGCTATAATCAAGAATTACATGACTTGCATAACTTACATGAAGCTGGAAAGGGTTACAAAGGTATCTCCAAAAGGCTTGATGTTCATGTGTCCACAATAAGACAGATTGTCTACAAGCCATGCTGTAAAGATGACTGCAAGAGCACAGCGCAGAATGCTTAATGAGGTCCAGGGCCTGGACGGATTGTTGTCATTCATGTAAATGTTTATATGTTTAATAAAAACATGAAAACATATAATGTTTGTGTAGTATTACTTTAAGCAGACTGTGCTTTTCTATTGGTGTGACCTAGATAAAGATCAGAGCACATTTTATGACCAATTCATGCAAAACTCCATGTAATCCTAAATGGTTCACATACTTTTTGCAACTGTAAAATAAAATGCCCTCTAGGTTCCTGTAGATACAATATCTTTATCTATATAGTGTAAGTTTTTGTTGTCATTGCCCTGATGTAGGTTGTGTGAAGATCATTTTGTTTCATTCTTTTCCTTCCCCAAATAGGTAAGAAGTACTATTTCAAAACTACTCCCCTTCCTGGTGACAGTATGCAACTATTTTGTGCTGTGGATTCCTCTCTCTGAGCCAAGTTGGTACAATGCACTTATTAAGGGCCTTCCAATCATCTCTTTGGAGTTTTTTCTTGTTGTTCATGCAATTGGCACCGGAAAGTTCAGTTCCTATGCAAAGAAGATCCTACTGGGATTAGTGTTCTCACTAGCCGGAGATGTCTGCCTGGTTTGGCCAGAACATTTTCATCTCGGTAAGATGTACCAAACAGTTATACTAAAATTAGCAATGCCATGTTAGCTTATACATTTCTGCAATAACTATATGTGGTTTTATACTTGTTTATGGGCTTTCAGCCTCTTGTTTCTTTGGTTTCAAATTAACCTCCTGGGTGTTTGCCCCGAGTGTAGCTTAAGGGGTTAAATAGAAAGAGGTTCTTACACTGGATTGTCTATCTTCATTCCTTAACCTCTCTGGCGGTATGCCCATTTAAAACAGTGCAGTACGGGCAATCAAAGCAGACCCCCCCCCCCCCCCCCCACCTTTTTGACGTCACAGATGACACTGAAGAGGCGGTGCTGGAAGCACCCTATGGGCCAGCCATTAATGACAATAGACGCAGGTTTGCCGAGGATAGGTAAGTATGACCAATGAACAGATAGGGGCTCCTCCCTATACACAAGGTAAACGTAGCGAAAGTTGTCCGACAAAACATCCAGAATAAATATCATAATATTCAAAAGAAACTTTACATTTGCACCTGGTTATCTTTGGAGCTGTCCCACCGTAATGGGGCCAAAGGCAAATGGACTTTGATGCAGACATTTATGTAGCAATAATGTCAGATAGAAGGTAAAAAATAATAATAATTCAAGGTAAGTCCGGAGTCAGGGTTTTAAAGCCCAAGTGTAATAAATGATACACAACAAGTCCAACGAAGTATTCATGCACAACATTGTCTACGCGTTTCGCAACACCACTGTTGCTTCATCAGGAAATTTCAAGCATGATAGTGAATAGTTGCCGTTGACACTGCAAGGAAACAAAGTACTCATGTAAAATGTAGTCAGGAAATTGGGGAAGAAAAATTACCCCCTGCATGTGTATTACAAGCCAGTTATGCCTACTTAAGCAAAAAAAGGTAAGACATGTTGAGAACCATTAATTACATTTGGACTTTAAAACCCTGACTCCGGACTTACCTTGCATTATTATTATTTTTATCTTCTATCTGACATTATTACTACATAAATGTCCGCCTAAAAGTCCATTTGCCTTTGACCCCATTACGGTGGGACAGCTCCAAAGACAACCAGGCGCAAATGTAGAGTTTCTTTTCAATATTAAGTATAACCAATCCCTGCTCAGGGTGAGTTTGTTTTGTAAACAAACTCAGCCCACACTGGGTTCAGGCAAACCGTCAGGGAGGGGTATGGCTACACAGGTCGAGTTTAGAAGTAATTTCCTTTACAACTACTTTATACACAATGAAAAAGATTTTTTTGCATAACCTTAAAGCCTACATTTACACACAGTATCTCATAGAAATAAGTACACATCTGATATTATGGTAAATCATTTATAATAACTTTTCATGGGAGAACACTAAAGATAGGACACTTTAGAGAAATGTAAAGTGTCAGTGTGCTGCTTGTATAACAGTATAAATTTGGTGTCACCTCAAAATCACTCAACACACCACCATTCATGTCTAAGCCTTAATATTTCGTGTGGCCGCCGTTACTCTCTTGAGCATGGCGGTCAGTAATGCTTCACAGGCTATCCCTGAAATATGTTTCCACTCCTTTATGTCGACATCACAGAGCTGGTACCTACTTTTATAGTGTATAAAACTATCTTTCTCATAGTATCAGTATACAAAGTCCATTCTAGTCTCTAAGTTCCATTAAATCATGTGATTGTCTCTAGTTGTATGCTTGCCAGTTGCTAATAGTAGGCTGCTAAGGGAGCACTGCAGCATAATAAAACAAAAGACATTACTATACAGTGAGAAACATAAGTATTTGAACACCATGTAATTTTGCAAGTTCTCCCACTTAGAAATCATGGAGGGGTCTGACATTTACATTGTATGAGCATTCCTACTGTGAGAGACAGCATTTCAAAAAAATCAGGAAATCACATTGTATGATTTGTAAAGAATGTGTTTGTATTACAAATAAGTATTTGAACACCTGAGAAAATCTGCGTTTATATTTGGTCAAGAATCCTTTGTTTGCAATTACAGAGATCAAATGTTTACTGTAGTTCTGGACCAGGTTTGCACACACTGCAACAGGGATTTTGGCCCACTCCTCCACATGTCCTCTAGATCTGTCAGGTTTCTGGGCTGTTGCTGAGCAACAGAGTTTTAGCTCCCTCCAAAGAGGGATTGGATTTAGGTCTGGATACTGGCTAGGCCACTCCAAAACCTTGATATGCTTCTTACAGAGACACTCATTGGGTATGCTGGCTGTGGTCATTATCATGTTGGAAGATCCAGCCACAACCCATCTTCAATGCTCTGACTGAGGGAAGGAGGCTGTTGCTCAAAATCACACAATACATGCCCCATTCATCCTCTCCTTTATACAGTGCAGTCGTCTGGTCCCCTTCGCATAGCATTATGTTGCAACCCCCATGCTTCACAGTAGGGATGGTGTTCGTGGGATGCAACTCATCCTTCTTTTGCCTCCAAACACGGTGAGTAAAGTTTAAAAAAGTTCTACCAAAAAGTTCTACTTTGGTCTCATCTGGTCTCATGACTTTCTCCCATGCCTCCTCTGGATCATCCAGATGGTCATTGGACAGATGAGCCTGGACATGTGATGTCTTGAGCAGAGCAAACTTCCATGAAATACAGGATTTGAAACCATGAGTTCTACCGACAGTGACCTTTGAAACTGTGGTTCCAGCTCTCTTTGTGTCATTGACCAGCTCCTGCTGTGTAGTTCTGGGCTGATTCCTCACCTTTCTTATTAATTATACCACACATCAATTATACCACATTTTCTAACAATTGCTCAGTTGATCTATTTTCACCAAACTATTTGGCAATTCCCCTGTAACCTTTTCTAGCCTTGTGGAGGTCCACAGTTTTGTCTCTGGTGTCTTCTGACAGCTCTTTGGTCTTGCCCATGTAGTAGTTGGAGTCTGACTGACTGTGGGGTGGACTGGTGTCTTCAAAGAGCTCAGACAGGTGATACTAATTTAGATTAATGAGTGGAGTAGAGGTGAACATTTTAACGGCAGAGTAACAGGTCTTGGAGATTCAGAATTCTTGCTGATTGCCAGGTGGTTAAATACTTTTGTGCAGCAGTGCAATACAAATACATTCTTACATTGTTTCACATGGAAATGACATAAAAGCTGGAGAAATATTGTTGTATCTCGGTGCACTGGGTATATTTGTTTCTAAAGGAAATACATTGTCTGAATCTGACTGCAAGTCATATTGCCTGGGCCAATTTAAGACCTCTTTATGAATTTACCACAAATGTTACCCCTTCAGAGGGGTCTTAAGCTAGCCATACACGTGTCGGATTCCATGTCCAATCGATTCATCATCCGATCGATTCCGGCGATTCTGCCGGGAATTGCAGGTGTGATCAATCGGCCAATTAAGAGTATCCATCGCAGCATACCACCTTGTCCGAGCGGATTCCGGCACGATTCCGTGTGTGATTCCACCTCCGATTCCACCTCACAAATGGCAACTCCCCCTGATCCGGGCAGAATCGGATGAGAAAGACCAACATGTTGGTTCTCCGTCGGATCCGATTCTGAGCCCCTGAACGATCGGACCTGATCGATCGGACAAGGTGGGCTGCATGCGATTCCGGCACGATCGTTTCGCGTGCACGCGCCCGGAATCGATCGTGCCGGAATCCGGTGCGAATCCGACACATGTATGGGGGCCTTTATACATGATACCCATGTGAATGAAATCTAGTCTGGGTAAAAATGTAAAATACAATGAGTTATTATGGAAATTATTTTACTTTTGTAGTTTGACATGAAGGAGAAAATTCTATCAGAAGTCATTGTAGACTATAGTGTTTATGCTTAAGAGAAAGACATACAGCATGGGAGAGGTTTTGAGAAGAGGCAATGTGGCACTGAGCAGAATAGATTATACAATATTTACACAGCCAGATTCCACAAACACATCAAATCTAGGATAAAAGTAAGGGCATTCTTAGTCAACATATGGAAGTACCTGATCCCCAAAAAAATGAAAACAGCAAGTAGCTCTTCCTATCAACCACCAACAAATTATATTAATATAACAGCATCAGGGGGCCCTGCGGGTTGTTGGAAAACGCTGATTGTTTTGGTTTATGGGTACAATCCAGGGAATCGATCTGTGTCAGAAAAACATTCATTATTCCTCTTGTCATGCACCCACTACCAGTTCATGGACACCTGTATCGGACCTAAAATCAAAACACCCCTCTGTTGGTTTATGAGCAGCTATTGAACCCAATGAGGCTCAAGATAAATGAACAGTTTGAATTGTTTTTGCTAAACACTTTTCCATAAAGACACTTACAATAGTTGTATATGATTGTTTGATGATTGTAAATACTTCTTGTCCCAATGGTGATAATGTTTTCATTTATTTCTGGCATGCAGCATCCTATGTGCAGTAATTGTAGGAGGAAGATTATGAAATCATCCATTGTAATACCAAGTTTTGTTCTCTTTCAGGAATGGTGATGTTTGGATTGGCACATATCATGTACACAGTTGCCTTTGGCTTCTATCCTCTGAATATTCGTATCTTCATTATCCTCGCTCTCTTTTGTGGCACATTTTACACACTGACTGTCCCCTATTTGAGTGGACCTTTTGTGTATATGGTGGCTGGCTATTCAATGCTAATCAGTACCATGGCATGGCGGGCACTGTCCAGAGTCAAGCTGGCATCCCATAATTTCTCCTGGGGTAATATATCTGCTGCAATAGGCTCCATATTTTTCATGGTTTCCGACTGTGTTCTGGCAGTTGACAAATTCTGTTTTCCTATTGCTAATGCAAGGGCCATTGTCATGACGACATATTATGAAGCCCAATTGCTAATCACCCTATCAGCAACTGGACAACCTCAAGATAATCTCCTGTGGAAGTCGAGATAGTAGAAACACTCCTGGATTTGTAGAACAAGATGAATAAATATATGTGTAGAGTTTACTGGCAGCAAAGGCCCCCATACACCTTAAGATTGATCTATACAATTTCCAATAGATCTACCAACAACTGTGTAGTATAGACTTCCCTGATGAAGGTTTAGAAAGCTCCTCATATTACATGGTTTTGGTAGAAGAAAATTTGATTGTACAGAAGTTGTATGGAAAGATTGTAAGGTGTATGTGGGCCTTAAGGTGTAATAAGGCAAATGATGGACCTGTCTAGTTCTGTCCACTGAAAAGAGAAATTTGATTGGTAGGTTGTTGCCTTATTTGATATATATCTATTTATCTATGTATTTTCTCATTTTCACAATGTACTCAACCAAGTAAACCCATGTTATATGTAGTTATGTTGTGAAAGTCCTTTTCATATTGTGATGAAATATAACAGAAAATAATAATGTTCAATTTCGGTCGATCGTACCTGGTGTGTGAGAATTTATTTTCCAAGTCCATGCAAAGGAAATATCAAACTGTGTATGACCACCATTAGTAGGAAGAGTTTTAACCAGGTAAGAAAGGAAGGAAACATAGATCTAAAGATTTCTAGTCTTCTCTTTTGTTGCTTCAGGGGTTTGTGTGGTAAGCTTCTTAAGTGATTGGGTCCTGAGATTTGAAATATCTCAATGATTCCAACTGCAACTTCAGAAGAACACAGACTATTCCTAAAGCCTCCCATACACGTTCCAATTATTCTCCCGACCGACTTTTCGTCAGATCGGGTCACCCGATTTTCACCTAAAATTTTATGGTCGGTCGGCTGGCACAAAAAATTGGAATTCGGATTATCACCGATCGATCAGCTTGACACTATTTATTAACAGCAGATCGACCAAAATTTACGGACAGGTCCGAAGCGGTGCCGACCGATTTTTCGGCCCATTTTGAGAAATCTGGATTGGTCGGGTACATAATTCCGCATTCGATTAATCTCCCGATCGATTAATCTCACGACCACGTTGGTCGGTCGGGCAAAATTTGTACGAAAAATCGGAACGTGTATGGGGGGCTTAAGCTAGAAAAGGGTGCCCTGACTCCCCTTACAGAGAGGCCTATAGAATTGATGGCACCTTGGGTGCTCAACCATCTAACTGCAAAGTATACTTAGGTAGAAAAAGAATACAGAGAATCTGAAAAGAGACAACTTGCTTTAACAGCCAGCATTAGTAATCCAATTCTAATTACAAGCACCAGATGGCGCCAGCTGACAATATTTTTCACTTGTACCAACAAGGTTGGCCTTATACATTGGTACATATTGTTATACCAGATGTCATATGGCTCATGGTATGGCTTCATATGTATGAAGAGAGCAGTAAAATAAATATTTAATACACGTATGGTAAATATTTCAGAGATAATATAATTATCCAGATTAAAATAAAAATAAAATACAGATTTAAATGCATGTCAGAAAGACAAGTAATTTAAAGGCCCTAAACAATGATAAATTTGTATGTCAAATGTATGAATTACATGTATGTATCATTCTTACCTACAATGTTTATATTATAGAATTCAAAACCATTTGGTATTGTTATATTAATCTCAAACTAATCAAAACATTTGATCTGTATTCTTTAGGGTAAATAGATCCAAGTATTTTCAAAGCTGAGATGTGTGATAAATTGTTTACATTACCTTAACCTCCGGGGAGTTGCGCATGTGGTGAGCTTTTTTAAAATCTCCTGCCCTCCAAAAGATCACCAGTGATGCCGCAGATATGCTTTAAAAAAGCAACGCCTCATGGAGGTCAATGGCGCAGCCTACCTCCCATCCATCCGGTGTCATATCTGACAGACCTGAAAGCATCGGTGGGTCTCTTCAGCAGGGACAGGGAAGCTGGTCAGAGTTGATGGGAAGAGGGATGGGAGCCAAATACAGGCATCTGGAAGAAAACCTCTTGGAGTCCTGGCAAAAGACTAGACTGGGGCCGAGGTCACCTCCAGCAGGACAACGACCCTAAACATAAACCAGGGCAACACATGAATGGTTTTAAAACAAACATATCCATGTATTAGAATGGCCCAGTCAAGTCCAGGATCTAAATCCAATCGCGAATCTGTGGCAATATTTGAAAAACTGCTGTCCATCTATTGTGACTTAGCTGAGCTGTTTGGCAAGAAGAATTGCAAGGATTTCAGTCCTCTAGATGTGTGCAAAGCTGGTAGAGACATATCCTAAACGACTGGCAGCTGTAATTGCAGCCTCCCAAAAAAGGTGCTTCTACAAGATTGAACTCAGGGGGCTAAATAATTACGCACCCCACTTTGCAGTTATATATTTGTAAAACCATTTTGATATCGATTGATTTTCCTCTACTTCACACCACTTTGTATTGGTCTTTCACATGTTGTGGCTGTAATGTGCCAAAATGTGGAAAAATCTTTTGCAAGCCACTGTATATACAATCAGCATCAATATGTGCGTACCAGGTTATAAAGTCACCATCCCAAATATACACTAGAAAACACATCGAGACAGTGTAGATCCCTGTGTGTTTATAAAGAGGTCCTTTGCTTCATGTTTTAATGTAATACCACTTTAATAATTAAGATAAGTCTCTGCTTAGGAATAAATAGGTTTCTGCCTTTAGGAAATAAGATAGGTCTCGTCTTAGGAATAAATAGACTAGAGTCTCTGCCTCTTAGGAAATAAATAGGTCTCTGCCTCTAGGAAATAGATAGGGTCATGCCTCTTGGGACCCTTTTATTGAGTGTGATTTCTGGCCAGTTAATGGACACAGAAAATCTGTGTACCTTTGCTAATGCCAGGAATGGTTGAGGGAGGTACTGTTCCGCACCGCATCTGCGTGGAAAACGTCCCTTAAGGTAAAATGTACCTGCTGTAATTGTCTTGGAAAAGTAAAAAGCCAGGGGGTCAACCCAAAAGTATTACCTAGCTGGTCTTAACTACGTTTTTACCCCTGCATGTCTAAACGGCACTTTGAAGACACCGTCATTCCCTAAATAAAATTACATGCCAGTCTATACTGGCACCATCATACACGCGTTGGCGCACAAGAAGCATTCACAAACGCTTCACTGGTATCATCCACAGCAGTCATGTTAGCCACATTGATAAACAAAGGCATGTTATGTTATGTGAACAAAAGTGTCAATATGTTTTCGAACGCAGTTTGTTCATTAAATTAATAGGCACGGTATTGCTAACATGGCAAATGCCACACCCTAAATCTTCCAAAAAAGCGGCAAAACGCAGGCCGGTGCCCGGACACATTACTTACTAATTCAATGAGCTACGTGTGTGCAAATTATTTGCCCCCTTCCTGATTTCTTCTTTGCATGTTGTCACACTTAAATGTTTCAGTCATCAAAAACCGTTAACTATTAGTCAAAGATAACATACTGAAAATGGCAGTTGAATGAAGGTTTACGTTATTAAGCGAGAAAAAAACTCCACTCTACATAGCCTGTGAGAAAGTGATTGCCCCCCTTGTGAAAAAATAAACATGATGTGAGACTTTTCGACCCACTTTGCTGTTATCTGTTGTTCCCTTTCTCTTACCCCGGCACCTGATCTACTGCCACTACCTGTTTCAATCAAGAAATCACTAATAAGAGCTTCCTGTCACAGAGAAGTAGACCACCAAAACGACCTCAAAGCTGAACCATCATGCCAAATCCAAAGAATTTAGGAACAAATGGAACAAAAGTAATTGAGATACCAGTCTGGTAAAGGTTATAAAGCCATTCTAAAGCTTTGGGACTCCAGCGAACACAGTGAGACCCATTATCCACAAATGCAACATGGAACAGTGGTGTGAACTTCCAGGAGTGGCCCCGGACCAAAATTACCCCAAGAGCGCAGAGACAACTCAATCCGAGAGGCCACAACAAAACCCAGGACAACATCTAAAAAACTGCAGGCCCACTGCCTCCATTAAGGTCAGTGTTCACGGATCCACCATAAGAAGAGGACTGCGCAAAACGGCTGGCCTCATGGCAGATATCCAAGGCGCAACTGTTAAGCAAAAAGAAACATTAAGGCTCGTCTCAATTTGCTAAAAAAACATCTCAATGATTGGCAAGGCTTTTGGGAAAATACCTTGGGGACCGACGAGACACAAAGTTTAACTTTTTGGAAGGTGGTTGTCCGTTGCCATTGGCGTGGTAAGAGTAACACACGCATTCAGCCAAAGAACATCATACCAACAGAAAATATGTGTGGGGTAGTGTGAGGTCTGGGGTTGTTTTGCTGCTCTCAGGACTGGAAGGCTTGCTGTGATAGTAGGAACCATGAATTTATCTGTTACCAAAAAATCCTGAGGAGAATGTCCGGCCATCTGTTCGTCCACTCAAGCTGAAGTGATTGGGTGCTGCAGCAGGACAATGACCCAACAACACCAGCAAATCCACCCTCGAAGGCTGGAGAAAACAAAATGAAGCTTTGGAGTGGCCTGGCGGTTCTGCTAGAAAACCCTCAAATAAAGCTGAATTACACAATTCTGCCAAGATGATTGGGCCAAATTCCTCCAGAGTGCTGTTAAAAGAGTTGCAAGTTATCGCAAACGATTGATTGCAGGTATTGCTGCTAAGGGTGGCCAACCGTTGTTCAGGGGGCAATTACTTTTTCACACAGGGCCATGTAGGTTTGGAGTTTTTTTCACCCTAAATAATAAAAACCATAATTTAAAAGCTGCATTTTGTGTTTACTTGTGTTATCTTTGACTAATCGTTAAATGTGTTTGATGATCAGAAACATTTTGTGTGACAAACATGCAAAAGAATAAGAAATCAGGAAGGGGACAAATAGTTTTGCACACCACTGTATGCTCTAGAAGGGAAAGTTATGTAACAGAATGGTACTTACATGTCATATTTTATAGTATGCCACTTAAGTTTAATAATTCTGAGCTTAGCAAACTTACAGCACTTATAAGTGTTGGCAATCAGTGCATTGTAATTATGTCATTTTCTTCTAATTTTATGCCTCCTCAGACATTCTGGCTTCACCCAATGGGGCTGCTAATTATGGCCGTTCTATCTTTTTCAATCTCAAACATAGAAAGGAGACCTGAACCCTGAAACATATTTATATTTACACTGCAAACAAGCTGTGTGTTGCTTTGTAAGATCAGTTTCTCTCACTTATTTCTTCTGTAAATTTACAAACCAGACCCCGATAGGGCACACCACAAGGTTAAATGGGGACGTTAATGTGTATAGCATAAAGCATCAAAGATGGAATAATCCTGAACATTTCACAACTATGACTCAGTTACCACAATCCAAAGTGGCACACATCTGAACATTTACAATCAGAGGTGGTAAACAATTCATGAAGAATTGGTGAAATTCCATAAATGCTAGAACGGGCACTGAAGAACATTGTAGAATATTTTCTTATAACATGTGGTAGGAATGTTGCAGACGGTGTAAATCTGTACAATGTCAGTAGTCTTCTGGGGAATTTCTTCAACATTTTGTACTAAATTAAATTGTGCAAAATTAATGTAAAGGATTTATTGTCCATTTCCATTTTATAGATTTTGTTCTAAGCAGTGAATTCAGATGTATACTGGCTTTATGGTCAATGCTAGGCAAGATAAATAATCTAGAAGCTCAAATCATTTATAGCCACCAATGGAATAGAAGAATAAGGAGTTGGACAGTAAAATACCAAAGTCGGGTAGATGAGTAGATAAATTGTAGTTAAGTATAAATTAGCAGTACAGGTGAATTGCGAAAAATTACAATATCGTCCAAAAGTTCCTGTATTTTAATAATTCAACTTTAAAGATCAAACTAATATATGAAAAAGACCAATTACATGCAAAGTCAGATATTTCAAGCCGTTATATGTTATCATTTTGATGGCTTACAGCTCATGAAAAGCCCAAAATCAAAATCTCAGAAATTTAGATTACATGAAATCAATATAACAGCTATCAGCGAGTGGCACTGCTGAGGTGTTATGGAAGATCGGGATGCCTCAATAGCAGCCTTCATCTCTTCTGCATTGTTCTGTCTTATGTCTCTCATCTTTCTGCCTCATAGATTCTCTATGGGGTTCAGGTCAAGCGAGTTTGCTGACCAATCAAGCACAGTAATCCCATGGTAATTGAACCAGGTTTTGGTACTTTTGGCCGTGTCGGAAGGTGCCAAGTGTTGCTGGAAAATGAAGCTCCATAAAACTCGTCTGCAGGAGGAAGCATGAAAATCTCCTGGTAGGCGGCTGTGTTGACTCTGGACTTAATGAAGCACAGTGGGCCAACACCAGCAGATGGCATGGCTCCCCAAATCAATACAGAGTGTGGAAGCTTCACATTGGACTTCAAGCATCTTGGATTGTATACCTCTCTATTCTTCCTCCAGACTTTGGGTGCTTGGTTTCCAAATGAGATGCAAATTTTGCTCTTATCAGAAAAGAGGACTTTGGACCACTGACAGTTTGTTGTTCATTTGAAGCCCATGTCTAGGATGAAAGTCCATTAAACTTGTGAATGGCCTTTTCCTGACAATCCTCTCCAGGCTGCGGTCATCCCTGCTGCTTGTGCACCTTTTCTTCCACACTTTTGCCTTTCACATAACATTTTATTAATGCGATTTGATACAGCACTTTAGGGAACATCTACCTTCTTTTTAACAAAATTTAAATTTTTCGCAATTCACCAGTTTATCAGTGTGTGTGAAATTATCTACCAGAAGTAAAGCAGACATTCTGCCATTTTTGTCTCGTGTTTAACCACATGAGCGATATCCAGTTGAAAATTACGCAATAAGGGTATACCGCCCAGGAGGTTAAAATGCGTTATTTTAATCTCTATGTGCTATCGTTAAAGTGACCCAAACTAAAGTAATATATATATATATATATGAACATTATTGTAAGTGCAGTGAATAATTCTACTAATATTCAATTCATGAATATTCGCAATTGAATTGCATATTCACAAAATTTGCTAATTCTCGAATAGCCGATATTCACCGAATATATTCAAAATTTGAATATTCAAGCTCAACACTACTGCAGATCTCTCCTCTCTCTGGCTGAATCAGCGGCTGCCCTGAATGCCTCTTTGTTGTTAGTACACAAAGGCGCAGAGTAACACTACTGCAGCTACGCATAGTTCGTTTTTGTTACACATGCATACTTATGTGTTTATAGTCACCAGCAAGTACAACTTTGGATGGCTGATATTGTGGGAACTTCCCATAGATCGCATGGAAATGGAGGAAGTGGATATCTAATAAGATATTTCTAAAGCCCCCCATACACCTTAAGATTGATCCATACAATCTCCATTAGATCTACCAACAACTGTGTGGTAGAGGGGCCTCCCTGATAAAATATAGTGATTGGAAGGTTTAGAAAGCTTCTCATATTACATGGTTTTGGTAGAACAAAATTTGATTGTACAGAAATTGTATGGAAAGATTGTAAGGTGTATGGGGGCCTTAAGGATTGAGACAACTTTTGCATTATTAAAAAACAGTTTGTGAAAGCAAATGGCCAACATACAATTTAGGGAAGAATTTTTACATGGGATCAGAATATTAATAATATAACCAATTCAGACAAGAAAGGTCTGCATGACCAGGTCTTGGAATTGGAAGGTTTATTAGAACTAATAGGGGAAAATCAGTAATTTCCTGTAGAAAGCCATTCTGAACGCCTGAAGGTTCTTGTTCTTTTGAACCCAAACATTCTAATTAAATAAACCTTCTACAGCTGGGAAAAGTTGTAGTACTGCATCGCACACTAAGAAGAGTGAATGAACAGTAGATCAAAGCAGCAACACGCTGATGAGTCTTCACTTTATCGGGGATAGCTGTCTTCATCCTCAGTCCTCCTGTTACAGCAACTACGGTTTTCTGCTGTCAATAGGACTTCCATGGTGAACCCCTCAAAGAATTCATTCTAAGAAGAGGATCCAGAACATTCACCTCTCAGCAAAACACTGCCTGTCACCAGATCACAGTAAATACTTGCCCGAGGATCATATGCTGCCTTGGTCCACACAGATCTTAAAATAGAACTATGACTTCCCACTAAACAAATATTGTGTGCTGCAATGCTTATATGTCTATCTTCACATACTGTAGAGGTTTCTTATAACCCTTCTGCCAAGTCCTACAATTACCCAATGGTCATTCTAAATTTTGTGGCAACAATGTTGTATTGCTCCTAAATTCCGAGGAGAGTTTCCATAATCATCCTGCCTGCATTGTGAGTGCTGGTCAACTTTTCCCTGAAAAAATGGAAAATATACAGGGAGTGATGTCCATGATGGCTAAGCAGAGGGCCTGGCAAGATCTGCATAAGGGGAGCAAAGAACAAGATTGCTCTTCGCCAGGTTATAATAGACGCCCACTAGGCATATGACCTTGCAGGCATGGAAAGGCCAACCCCATGCAGACCACAGTCCATGCTATAAGGGGTAGGCCCCTTGTTTAGGTAGGGGGCCTCTTAAACACAACCTTTCTGATGTTGTGGGTGTCTTATGCAAGGAGTATAAGGGAATCCTTACCTATTCCTAAGGGTAGTCAAAAAAATCCCTATAAATAATGAAACAACACCAATTTTAAATAATGTTATTAGATTCTACCATTACACATACCTAACTGACATAATTCTCTGACACCGATGACTTTTTGCTCAACCCTGGTATCCCGTATGTAGAGTACACCTGAGGAAATATTCCTATATAGAGCACCGAGGCTGAAAAGACTTGAGCAATTCCTGAAGCAATGTGGCAGAGACTGTGCATATGACACAACATATGACTTGATTTTTTTTACCAAATGTTATCCCTGATACATAAAACGACTATGTGAACCTACCCTTAGCCTAGTTAGTGTATTACTTGTAACAGAGTGGTTAGGACTGATCAGGTTGAGCCTGTCAGGGGAGGGACCATGGGGAAATGTGACACAGGGCAACTGGTGCGAGGTTACCTCTACCGGTGTTTCAAGTGCTTTCTCCTTTCCTATCCCTTATGGGCAGCCATCTTGGGTCTGGTGGGGGATAGCAGTACTGGAGTGGGGCAACAGTGGGAGGACAGCACCAAGTACCTGACAGGTGGTCAGCAGGTCCGAACTTCACACAGATGTGTTTGTGATTGATATAACCACAACACAGTACTCTTGGTATAATAAATGAATGTCCACACACTGGTATGCTGCAAACTGGGGTCTTGCATTACAAGGCAGAAGAACATGTAGACACTTGGCACTATATCTGGTCCCAACTCACATGGTCAGATGGAAGGTCCTGCAAATCCCCAGGCCTGAGGCCTTTCCTATTTCCATCCAATGTATCAAATATATATCCTTCTTGGAGCAAGGCACCTACCTTCTGCTGGGATGACTCATCTACAGGATGAATGTACAAGTTAACTGTTTCATGGCCATTTTCCATTACACTACATACCTCAGTCTGTATGTTTTGTATGTTAAATATGTTAAAATATATGTGTCTGCATTGATGAGCTGGAGGAAAGGCATATTTATATTCTGTAAAATGTACAACTGGTAATTTTGAAGGAAAGGTTTCTTAGCTTCAAAAACCAACTAAATCTAATTTTGATGGGCAATCAGTAAACTCACTGCAGTGTCTTTTTATGGTCATTTTCAATTTCCACACCGGTTTTAAAGCAATTGAAAACAAATATAATTGTGTGTGGCAGATTGCTGTAATTGATAGCTCATACAGAGCTTCAAGGTTTGAGAAGTGTTTGGCCACCGATAACATGACTATGTAATATATGACTATAGTATGACTATATACTATGACTAAAGTTGTTGTGTAACTCTGCCTCCTAACTGCTAGCACAGCAAAGGGTTGTAATACCCAAATGCCATAATTGTAACCTTTGGTTGCTTAAGGCTATCCGCATCCTATAATTCCCTACTCCACCAATCAGAAGCTAGGGAGGATCAGGAAAATCTGCGACCCCTGTTTGCTACTGGTATCCCAGAAATTCCATCTGTAGGTGTTCCACTGGATACCAGTATTGCATAGTATATACATACTCAAACCCTAGAAAAAAACCTTAGGCACAACCCAGCAGCCATTTAATGTACTTTCTGTTATATAGTCATGCCATAGCAAAAACAAAATTGAGATACTGAAATACTGGAGTTGTTTTTTATACTGCTTGAGAGGGGCCTTAAGTGAGTGAGCTGATTAGGCTATCCATACATATTTTTTAACTGCCTAAGGCTTTGTTTCCATTGTACGTCGGGAGCCCTCCGCTAAGCGTATACGCTAAGCAGGGGTCCCAACCTATCCCATAGACTCAGCCTGCCGGCGGATGGTCTGTTTAGACATCCGCCGGTGTACAGGCTGAACGTACTCGACTACGTTCAGCCTGACACCGGCGGATCGGGTTGGCGCAATGAAGGCAGACCCGTCCGCCGAGCAGGTAAGTCTATCTGCTACGTCGGGGACCTCCCGACGTAATGGAAACAAGCCCTTACAAACTGGTTTTCTGATCTATTTGGAAAATATAAATATCAACTGCCAATAAAAAAGAAACTGCTTTTAATCAATACACAGAGAATTAGTTTCCGTTTCTTGTAAGCAATTGAAACATGAAAGCAATCACATCAATAATAAATGTTTGTTACAAATTGTTATCAAATAGAACTTGACTGTGAAAAAATAACTGCTACACAATTGTATGTTCAACAGAAATTTTGTGACCTGACCAACCAAAGTTATTTTGGATTCCAGATTTTTGGCCCATGTATGGTCTGCTACAGAGTGGGATCTGGATAGCTTATTTTATACTGTTCTGTTGATTCTTAATACGTGTATTTTGTAACTACTCCTGTATCTAAGAAATATTCAAACTTTGAGTAAAATATGGTCAGAATAAACAGGGGAGAGTATGGTGCTAGGTGCAGGGCATGGGTGCAAAAGAAGTGCATTTGTCTTCATCTCGAATAGCTCCAGCTAAACTGCAGTAGTTCTCATATTCCAATAGAACAAGCATATATGCTTATATTTTAAGGTGTTGTTGTCTGTCTCTAACCACAGCATGTTTCTACTGCATAATATATTTTCCATAGAGTTATGAACAATCTTCAATTCCAATCCACTTAGTATCTTAATCCATCTACAACAAGAATTCTAAATACTTATTTTAGAACACTCAACACAACACAATTTTAAATGGTTGCTGGTTTTGCTTATGGTGGACACATCTATCTCCCACAACTTTGGGCCTTGTGTTTTCCACAATAACATACCTAGTATCAGCATTTTTTTTCCAGAAGACATGCATTTTTCTTTATGAACATGTGACCAAATTGTAACCATCACTGCAGCCCATTGTCAGGGGCTAGATGAACATGACCATTGCATTAATGCAATACTGGAATAAATTAACGAAGAATGTTGGTTCACAGAGATGGAGGCAGTTTAAGTAACATAAATAATCTTTTTGCACGTACACAATTGCCATTTCAAAGACACAGCAAAAAACACTACTGGATAAAATTACTGGGTGACCACACTTTTTGGATAAATGAACTCTAGTAAGGCTACATATTCACATCATTTTCTGCAGCTCCATTGCCGATGAAAAGACAATAAAAAACACAGCAGTTATACCATCATGGATAGGAGGATGCACATTTTTTTCAGAAATGAGCAACATGAATGTCAATAAGCATGTCACGTTTATACATTCAACTTCAGAAGTGAAGCTGGTCAGCAATTCATCACCACCCTCTCCTCCACCATGAAGACCTTTGATTTTGAGGTATACCATTGTTTTTATGAAGACCCTCCAAAGGCTTCTGCACAGAGACTAACTTTATTTTTTCAAGACCCTTTCAAGGGCTTTTGCCTCTGCTTTGAGAGGACAACACTCTAGGTTTTGTAACTAAGAAATATATCCATTTGTGGTGTGAATCCTATGACATTCATAACAAGGCACCTTCTAACCAAGAAATGCAGAGGGGTCACTGTTACAGTGACAGGCCCACAATGCCAAATGTTAAATAACATTAAAGAATCTTTATTTAATTTATTTAAATATTCCCACTGTAACACCATTAATCCCCTGTGCGAACACTGATCCTTGCCAAAGAACTCAGACAGTGCTAAAAGAAATGGGTCAGCCTTTAAAGAAACACAATTATCGAATACAAACCACTGGACAGTGGTTTGGGAAAACTACTTTAAAGTGGATGACCTGCAACCCCACATACAGTGCTGCTTGAAAGTATGTGAACCCCTCAAGTGGTGTAGA
>CM070038.1:72701954-72720917 GCA_036250615.1 Ptychadena robeensis
GTATCAATTTCCTAATCTTCTGATAAATAATAATAATCTTCAAAAAATTATTATTATCTTCATAATAATAATAATAATCTTCAAAATAAAATCTTAAATTAATTTGTTTATGTAAGGACTATTGATGTTAACTAATAGGGTAGATCTGCCAATGAAAAGTCCCCATTGAGGGTAAACCCCCCCTCCCCCTTTTTCCCTTTCGTAACTTTTTGGCTTTAACATATGCCTATCTTGTAGGTTTATCACCTCTCCTCCTCTTCCCGCTCTAAGAAGATCCCGGGCGAGGACCTGTCTGTGGGGGATTGGCGGACAGATAAGTTCCTATGACCTATGCATTAACAGTTAGGTTTTGGGGGCGGCAGGTGGAGGACTGAGGGGGACCGCCAAAGAATACTCAAAGGGCTGCATGTGGCCCCCGGGCCGCAGGTTGGGCACCTAATGTCTAGACCACCAAACAATCACCACCCCAATTTCTCTTTTAAAGCTCTAGTCTATTGGAATCCCCTTATCCTCTTCCCTCTACAGTTCAGGGCATTAAGTTCATAAAGGTTGGTGATATATATTAAGAATATATTAAAAAAAATGCATGTACCTGTACGATGTCTTCATCAGTCCACAATCCGCATTTCACAATCCTACTAAACGACATACTTGCCTTCCATTTACTGGTGTGCCGTTGCTGCTGCCCCTTATACTGGCAACTGATGTTGTAAATCCTCTTGGAAAAGCTCACAAGACTTAAAAGGGGATGTCACTAAAGCAGGGTACAGGCGGCTCGATATTCGACCCGTCCGATGTACCCTGCAGCAGCGTGATGACCCCGGTTAGCTGAAGCTTTGCCTGGAGACCCGCAGTCTCTAGGCAAAGCATCGGACATCGGCACATTATTTGTCCTGCTAGAAAACAGCGATGAGTGCCGTGCATGCGCACAGCGCTCGAAACGGCCATCAATGTGACCCATATCTCCATGTCTGTACCCTGCTTTAAGCTGGGCATAGAAGGTTAGATTAAAGGCAGATTTTGCTGCTGATCGACCACCATGTGCGCTCACAGCGGTTGTTCTGACTAAATTGCCCGCAAAATGTTACAAACCTAAATACGGCCAGGAAATCCATCTAAGGACATGTTCATAAATTTTAGACTAATTACATTACTTTGGATGGGGACCAGCACCCCCATACCCCACATCCCCACACGACCGGCTGTGCATTATGACGTCATCACGCACCGTCGATCTGCAGGTATATCGAAGACATAACGACATGTCTATGCCCAGCTTTAGACAGTGATGTCTCCCTTCCCAAGTGCCCATTGGCTAAGTAAATTTCTGCACTACGGCATTGGGCTCACATTGTCAAGAAAAATCCATAGATAAAACATACAGTGCATCTGTAAAGTATTCACAGCGCATCACTTTTCCACATTTTGTAATGTTACAGCCTTCACAGCTAATACTTTTATTATTACAGCCTCAAGTCTTTTTAAATTTGATGCCACAAGCTTGGTACACCTATCCTTGGCCAGTTTCACCCATTCCTCTTTGCAGCACCTCTCGAGCACCATCAGATTGGATGGAAAGCTTCGGTGCACAGACATTTTAAGATCTCTCCAGAGATGTTCAATCAGAAGTCTGTGCTCTCCACATAGGTCCTATTGAGTGACTATTTGGTTCTTGGTCACCTCCCTTACTAAGGGCCTTCTCCCGCGTTAGCTCAGTTAAGATGGTCGACCAGTTCCAGGAAGTGTCCTGGTGGTTTTGAACTTTTCCCACTTACTTACTGACGTCATTGTGCTCACTGGCACCTTCAAAGCAGCAGAAATCTTTCTGCAACCTTTGCCAGATTTGTGACTCAAGACTAGTCCACAGACAATTCCTTTGACTTCATGCTTGGTTTGTGCTCTGACATGGACTGTCACCTGTAGGACCTATTATAAAAAGGTGTGTGCCTTTCCAAATCATGTCCAATCTCAATATTTTTATTTTTAATATATTTGCCAAAATCTCAAGTAAACTTTTTCACGTTGTCATTATGAGGTGTTGTGAGTAGAATTCTGAGGAAAAAGGTGAATTTAATCGATTTTAGAATAAGCTGTAACAACAAAATGTGGAAAAAGTGATGCGTTGTGAATACTTTCTGGATGTCTGCCCACTTTCACTTTTATGGTGCCATTCTAAGTAAATGGCAAGCCAAAAGAGCAGTGCAGTTTACACAGAAGCGTCGCAAATTTGTATGCTGGGGATTCTGAAAATAATTCCTTCTGTATGTTGATCTTTTACCCTCCAAAATAATGGAGGTGGAGGTTTTAGTGAGCTCCTCAGATGAGTACCAGGAGATGGTGTTTGGTACTCACCCCATATGTAGGGTGGTCTTCCTCACTGTCCTCTGTTTCAGCCTCCTGCATGGTAGGTTCTGTGGCAGATGGACCTCCCTGTTACCGATTGATCCTCCAATTACCTGTCTCCATCCACAGGTCACCAGCTGGCATTGGGTCAAATATAACTTTCACAGTACAACACCATTTGAACCCCTAGATCTCAGTATCATACCTCAGTAGTGTAACTTTTCTCTTGTCAGATATTACTCTTACATATGCCTACTCTGACTTTCATCCCCCAGATCTCTAACACTCTTATAAGTCCATACATTTTTTTAATTAGTAATTTACATTCCCAATTTGACACTCCTAACTGCAACCTTTTATAGTTATTAAAGCTTCCCTGCAGTTTTCCAAGTGACACAAATTGTATATGTTTAACAAAGAATTTTGGCAATAAAAAACAACCCATTTACAGTAGTGTTTAAATGATAGTAATGTTGTGTGGAGCTGTAATCTCAACTCAAGCTGCAATATTAGCCTCAGCCACCAGGTGTCACTAGAGAGCACTTGCAGTCAGAGCACAACACAAGCACTGCTCCTCACACAGCAGGAAGGAGTGGGGAGGAAGCTCCGTGAATCTGTCCCCTGTCTGTTTAGTACGCAGAGGCACTTAGGAAGTCCAACAAAGGTATGCATAGCGTGTTTTTAGACCAATTTGTGCACCAGCGTGCTGCTTATGTGCACCTCTGACTATAGATTCACTTTACCTTCAAGGAAAAGAGAAAAAATACATCTGATATTATACAGACTGTAGCAGAACAAGGATATGGTTCAAAGCCCCCACCATTCTGACAAAAATCTTTTCGTTTTTTGATGCGCAAAGTTAGTTGCCCAAATAATGAATTACCTCATAGGTTTGTAGTGAGCCATGACTTTCCTAGATAATACACTGGGTATATTACTCTACCAGCAACATGTCTGAAAATAATTTTAAAATATTGGCAGCCTGAAACGATTGAAAGCAGCCTACAGTCTCATCAGCAGTCCGCTCTAAGCAGACTTGCTAGCAAGATATTATTTTTAGTGGCTGCACAGTGATGCTCTTTGGGGCCGAGCTGACCTACAGCCTTCAGTAGGTTCCTGGACATTAACAGGGAAGGGGAGTAGAAAGGGAGGAGCCTCAGATGTGTATTTTTATTTTGCATGGAACTGTTAGCTTATGCAGTTCAGAGAACTCGATACCTTGAGCTCAGCGAGTGTGTTTACAGCACAGAGTGAAGTGCTGCTATTGGTATGAGGGTCTGGAAAGAAGTATACAGACGGAGACAGAGAAAGAGAGAGAATGTGACATAACAGTAATCCCTTGAGCAGGGCAAGCAGAATCACACAACAGAGAGAAAAGGCTGGAGAGAAGAAGGCTGGTGTTCTTTGCGTGAAAGAAATCTCCAGTGGAACTTTGTAAGAGAAAGTTGGAAGAATAAACTTTAAGACGAAGTTGATCAAATATGATCTGTATACGTATCCCTCCTTGCTAAGGAAAGGGAAAGTTGACAGTTGCTGGTATCTGAAGAGCGGAAAAAAAAGTTCTGGAAACAAGAATGTAAAAACTTTGAAAGAAGACTATAGAAAGCTAGGACTAAGGTGGCTATGGATATATCGTTGTGGTTGAGACTACTCTGAGGACCGTTGTTTGCCCTCAGTCATGGAGAACGGGGAAGAAGTGATTGGGAGCTCCAATCTCATGATTGTCCCCAATGAGAAGTCATATGAGCTGTGTCGCCAGAAAGACTGTTGTGAACGGGTTGTGATCAATGTCTCAGGATTGAGGTTTGAGACCCAGATAAGGACACTGAGCCGGTTTCCTGATACATTATTGGGAGACCCAAGGCGAAGAATGCGTTTTTTTGATCCGTTAAGGAATGAATATTTCTTTGACCGAAATCGCCCCTGTTTCGACTCCATTCTTTACTTTTACCAGTCAGGAGGTCGACTGCGTCGGCCTACCAACGTGCCCCTAGATGTTTTTATGGAGGAGCTGATGTTTTACCAGCTTGGTAGTGATGTGATTAGTAAATTTAGGGAAGATGAGGGCTTTCAGAAAGAAGAGGAGAGACTTCTTCCGGAATGTGAATTCATGAAGCAAGTTTGGCTCCTGTTTGAACATCCAGACAGTTCGTCTGCAGCCCGAATTGTTGCCATTATCTCTGTTATGGTCATCCTCATCTCCATTGTCATTTTCTGCTTGGAAACACTACCAGAATTCCGCGATGAGAGGGATCCGTCTTTACCAGTAAGTGAAATGCATAATTTCTCTACCACTAAACCACGTTTTATATATACTTGTTTAAGCTGACTATAGACAGATTTGCGCCGTGATGACGTCATCACGCAGAGTTGATCTGCCGGCATATCAAAGGAAAGACTAAGCGTCTATGGCCGGCTTTACTAATATATATCATAGTTTGTTAAAAAAATGCTAAACAGTGATGTGTGGGTTAGATTATTAATAAATATTAGGATAAATTTGTTTCAACACACAGTTGACCATTGGGTTAATAAACTATGATTTAAATGTCTTCACTCAGAAATTTTTACAGAAATAAACTTATATTTGAATACATTTAGTATGCTGTCTTTAACTGTAGTGGGGGATTTTTAGTTAGACTAATTCTAACTGCAAATAGGACCACTAAAGGCCCCCATACACCTTACAATGTTACCATACAATTTCTGAACAATCAAAGTTTCTTCTACCAAAACCATGTAATATGAGGACCTTGCTTAACCTTCCAATCACTATGTATTCTATCAGGGAGGACCCGGCACTACATAGTTGTTAGTAGATCTAATGGAAATTGTATGGAGTGATCTTAAGGTGTATGGGGGGTTTAAGATATAGAAGTAAGATTTACATGTCATCACCCTCAAATCTAACAATGGTTGCACTCATTATGAACTTTTCTGTAGACTTCACCCCTGTCCTGGTTTCATTAAAGGTCACTGAATGTTCATCTATATAAAATCCAAGGCAGGACTGGCAATCCGTGTGCTTCTCTCCTCATGAGTTATACTAACTAACTATATAATAAACTACTTTGGGTTGCTTTTAGGATATCAAAGGTGTTGGATATGTATAGAATATGTACATTCAGTTTCAAGGATAATTGACAATGATCCATTACCAACCAACCATAAATTGTGAAACTCTAGTGCAGTGGTTCCCAAACTTTCCTTGCAGGGCCCCCTTTTCTATTTAGAAACATTATCGAGCCCCCCTCCCTATTCAAACACAGGTTAAGAATGAGGACCCGCGCCCCACTGAAATACCTTTGCGCCCCCCCCCCAGTTTGGGAACCACTGCTCTAGTGGAAGCTACATAACATGAGGGCAGGTGACTGATTATGCAACCACAAGCCAGAATTCAACAATGCTGTGGTCCTTCTTATAGTAACTTATGGTACCTTCAACCATTAAATCAAATTGCTAATTTTTTTGTCTCATAGCAGTCTCCAGAATAAAACCAGCTAATATGTTGATCTTACATATAACTTAATATTCAGCTTCATTCTTATATTCTACAGTGTGTGACAATATAAATCAAATAAGTAGGTTCAGTTCTTGAATTTTTTACCATCTCTCAGGGATATTTAAAATGGCATGGAAATGAATTTTAGAAACGGTGTGTAAGGATATCCTTTAGTAAACTAGAGGGTTGTTTAGTATAGCTAAAGCTTGTGATGGAGGCCAGAGCTGCAGTTCATGTTTAATTACCTGTAATGCATCACATAATAAAAACATATGTGTATTATAAAATTTAAACCATAGGCTTATCACAGTATTTAATGGTATTGCCTATAACCAGCAAAATTACAGTACATAATTAAGAGCATATTAAATTTTTTCACCCAATCAGGTCACAATCAATTGCCTTGGTGCAACATGGCTTTATTGCCAATCATATGTTATCAAATCATTAAGTCCACAGAATCTACTCAGTCTCTGTTTGTCTGGCTTCAAAACAGCAGCAGGTTGTAGATTCAATTGATACAGTACATAAGGACATACTACGCAGTCTGACAAACCTGGCATTTGGCTGTCATGTTTATGGACTGTCAAAACCTCTAAGGGTCCCCATACACCTTTAGATTTCTCTGTCAGATTTCCTTTAGATCTTGTTTTGTTTTACCAAAACCATGTAAAATGAGGGACTTTCTAAACCATCAAGTCTCCCTGTGATTAATAACAGAGGACCCTGCACTACATGGATATCTGACAGAGAGATCTATGGCCAGCTTAACTGACTGCATAGTATAAATGGAATTTATTGAAAATAAAATAAGGGGGCTAGTGAGCAAATAATTCATTTTCATGGTGTAGAACAGTTTCATGGTGCAGAAATTCAGACTAGAATTCTGTGATTGCTGGAACTTTTATGGCAACCAGTCCTGGCTAGAACTGATGCTATAGGGTGAACTATTCAGTTTTTGGGTTTCATGGTAGTTACAATGTGTATTAATACAATATGCGATCCTGGATAATACAAAACAATTAAAAGTGTGATGCATGGATGGATCAAGGCTCAGTAGCCTCTGGTTATGAACGAGGGCAGTAAGGCTATGTTCCCACATATGTGGGAACATAGCCTAAAGCCAGCCATAGACGTCTCGATCCATGGCCAGCTTGTAGCAGACTCCTCGCCAGCTGACATCACCACGCTGTGAGGAGTCGGCTAGAGAACTGCTCCACCAACACACGTGATTCCTGTCAGATTGTAGCCAATTAACTTGGAGGGGGAGGAGACCCCCACTCCAAGTTAACTGCTTACAACAGGATCAGCTTTTTTGGTCAGATCCTCAAGGTGGGCACCCCTGTAGTTTAGGACGACCGACCATTATGGCTCGGCGGGAGCACGCACGCTGGTCGATTGCCTGCAACTATGGCCGGGAATCGGCCCGTCTATGGCCAGCTTTAGGGTGGTAATAACTAGTGGTAGACAGGTAGTTGGTCAAGTTAGTCAATCTGTTATCAAGACAAAAAAAGTAGGACCTTAAGATCAAACTTGTCATCGCAATCGGCCACTTGAGAACCATGCAGCTATCTCTGCGTTTATGAGTGGCTTAATTCTGACTTAACTTCTGCCCACTAGAGGTGATCAATGAGATGCCAAACTTTCTAATGCATTTGAATTGTATTGAATGTAAAAATCTGCCAACCATGCACAGCTGCTGATGTACTTGATTGGCTTAATTTCAATCTGCATACATTTGGTATGCACATTTGCATGGTAATATCAAACTTGTGACCATCTCCATTTCCTACTTACGGCTTGAATTAAGCCCATAATCATTCAGCCTTTACCTATTAGCGCAGACTGTCACCATCTTTTGTGCTACAGTTGGTCAGACCATGATGTTGACTGTGTTCACTATGGGCATCTACTTGCAGCAACACATGTATGTGCCAAGTTGAATCCAGCCTGGGGATGAGTAAGAAGGGACAGTGGTAGTCACATGACCAAAATTTAAATCACTTTACAATTATTAAAACCAAAAAAGTATCACAAATTTAATTTGAGGGAGCTGTGCACCCAGGAAGAAAAAAAACAGATATATTATTGTGAATAGATGTTCGATGAGATCGGATATACATTTTTTGATATGTAATAGCATTTCATGTGCATGCTGAGTTTAATTGACTTCAATGTGACCTGCATGCTAATGTCCACTTTTGATCATCTCTATTTATGTGCAGTGATGTTGGCGTTGGGCTTTAACTATTGATATAAAGACACTAGTATGAGATTGTGAAATGTAGAAAAGCTGTAGAGGCAAGTTTTCCAGACCTTTGCTTTAACAGTAATAACAGGAAACAAAGAATCACCATTTTAATATGCTCACAACAATGATTTCTGGAAATATAAATAAATTTAACCTAAAATAAAATAGCTTCAAAATATGTTTACACCTTATCCATCAGCATTGACTTTCCAAAATGTGAAGGGTCTCAGATTCATGGATTATCCCTTCAACTTCAGTGTCAAAAAAAGAAATGCCGACTAAGGTAAAGCTGCAGAAAGTGGGGTAGTTTCAGTAACTGGAGCCAGGATGGAATATCCAGCAAAGCTCTCAACTAGCATAATGAATGAAAGCATGAAAACTTGACAATTCACAGAAGTGTACTTAACCTGCTTTGAGCTCTGTGCACAAAGGTACCAAGGACCCAAGACACATCACCATGCATAACATTTCACACCTGATCCTGAGCTTCCTCGCCACCTTCTCTGTGTCTAGACTGGTTGCTGTCTTCTAGCTTAGAAAAACTTTTCCAGCTCCATGAGCACTGGTCTTGGGCTGAGACCTGCAGGAAAGTCTACTGATTTATGCTGCAGGAGAAAAAAGAAGAACCTTCCTCTGCCCAGAACACCAGAAGAGATGATGGTTCTATGAGAGGAGGATCAGGTGTAACTGCTTCTCTGCTTGCAACAACAACAATGATCATTTTGTCTTTAGTTTCTTTTTGCCATTTTATACCTGTACACCTGTTGAAGCACATTTTGTAAGGATACAAGCTGTGCAGTGATCCAGGTTAAAAAGTTATCATTGTGTATTGTTGTGTACTGCAGTTAGGCTTTATATCACTATTTTCAATGTCTTTGAAGGATTTAAGCTGCACAACGGTTGCACAAAAATTGTGTATTGTTGTGTACTGCAGTTAGGCTTTATTTCACTATTTTCAATGTCTTTGAAGGATTTAAGCTGCACAACGGTTGAACAATTGTTCAGGGAATCAATGTGCGCCACACTGGGAAATCAATGCATGGCCGGTACTTTGGACATGTAGGGTTCTTGTTCGACTTTTCCTTGGAGCTGGATCGATCGCGCATGGTGCACTGTTCGATTAAGAACACACTCATGCTAATGAATCTCCTCTTCTTGTGACTTATGGGTTATCTGTAGGTAAGGCAACTTCCACTGCTACAGAACATATGGAGAATAACATGATCAGTTGGATTAACTGATCTTATTTAACATCCATGATTCACTGGACTGGATTATATGATGTCTCATTTATGATTTCTTTAGAAATCAGCCAATTAGAAAAGTACTAAGTAATCAGCTTATCCAATTGATGTCCATAGTTTCTTCTAAGTGTTTCTTAAAATAATGGTTTATTGGTTTTAATCAGGAATAGAACATCTGCTTTTTATGGCTGTCTGTCTTCTCGTCTTGAAACTCATAGGATTATAACTAGAAAAGCATTTTTCCTGAAGGAGTACCTTATAACACTCCTAGTAGACAAAAAATAATTACAGTAAACAAGGAAACCTAAATTAGACTTAAGGTAGGAATACATGTATAGATTCAATCAGGATGTTCGATATTTTGATGGAAAAATTGTGCCTATATTGACTGTATACACTTTATTTTTTTGTTTGACCGAATGAAATTCCGTTCGACTGTTCTCAAATTACATTTTGTTTGATTTATGAACAAGAAAACGCTTCATTTACATTTATTAGATTGAACAAAAATAAACGAATGAAACGATGATGCGTTTTACATTCGTTTTTACAAGATAGATGAAAATTTACCAACATGTCCGATCAGCTTTCGAACAAAAATTTTGTGTGGTTTTAGGTTTTCGCTCAAATTCTTAAAAAATCTATCTTTTTCAGTTGATCTATCGAATTAAAAATAGACCTGTGTATTCCCACCTTAAGATTTTATTTACAGTTGCTGTGTCCTCACCCCAAGAAACAGCAGCTTATTTTGACCTATGGAGTACAGGTAAAGAACTTATCTGAACCTGCTTACTCCCTATAAGGCCCATGCCCTCACAATGCCATGCTTATGGCTCTAGATCAGAGGTGGGCAAATTTTTTGACTCACAGGCCACAGCGGCTCCTTAACTTTTACGGGGGGCCGGACCATTACCATCTGCCATAGCTGTGTCTATTCCTCACATCCCTGACATCACTGCAACATCCAAAGTGACAATGTAATCTTTTAGATATCCTGTACTGCTTTCAACAAAAACTACCAGGGAGGTTAAAGTAAAGAAACACAATAAAAAAATATAGAAATATAATATTTGAAAACAAATTACTATAAATAAGAATCACAAAATATGTCTAATCATATTTAAATAAACATAACTGCCATATGTCTGTCATAATGCGGAGACCTCAGTGACAAGACACTGTGGCTCCCTTCCACATGGTCATTGCCATGAGCGGAGGTAATGAGCGACTCGCTGTCGTCATGAGGATGCTCCCACAGCGTCAATACATGATCACACCACTGAGTTGTCCTCATGACTATGATTGGATGCCTCTAGAAAATATGTACACTCATTGCAAGAAACAGACAGAGCATCATTTTAACAAAAAAGTTAAGTGACAAGGGGCCGGATTAGAAAGCTAAACAGGCCGGATCTGGCCCCCGGGCCTTAGTTTGCCCATGTCTGCTCTAGATAGTAGAGAATAGATACAAAGCCTTTAGATCAGGGAAGGGTTAAAATAGATTTAATTTTTTTGCCATCTAATTAGAGAGATATCCTTTTTTTCTCCCTGTTCTGAAGTCTCAATAGGAAGTGTGAGTTTATGCAAGGAATCCCCTCTTGCACTGTTGTGGTTCAGTGGCTAGGACTTTGCTCTGTAACTGACCAACAGGCGAATTAGATCCCCCTCCAACAGAAACTGCCCAATTACTAAGGTATGATAGCCTAGAGACATTACATAGTGAGCTTCCCTAATGAAAAGTTACGATCAGTACTGATGACCTTAAATCACTGTGCAATAGCTTTGATCTGTACCTGGTAATATTAGTAATATACATATCTCTCTGCACACATCTTTGCACAGAACTAGCCACATTGTAAATAATGGGATTCAATGGAATGATACAATCCATATTCAAGCAGTAAAAGAAGTATGACTCTAAGGTGGCTATACTGGGGGTGTAAAATCAATCATTTAATTGGATGCTATAAAAATGGATTTCTTTCTTCTGAATTTGATCAACCAAAAGTGATGGAAATCAACCATAAAATAAAGTGCAAGTATCTAACAGGTTTGATTTTAGTTGTTCATTAAATTTGTATCTGACCATATGGTGGGCCATGCACAAACATCTTATCTTTATCTTATGGAAATGGAAATGGAATTTAATTTAAGTCATCACTTTTGCATACTATGTTTAGTAGTAGTAGTAAATAATGTAAGACTGATAGTTGTTATTTAAATTGTACAAGTGAAACAATGTGAACATTGAGCAAAACTTTATGTGTATATAGCTACTTTTACAGTAGTTGTTTATCTGTTCCTTATTACTTATCAGAAGTCATGCAAGATAGATCAGTCATGTGAGCACATACAGTCTAGTAAAGCTAGCCACACATGGTTAAATTTTGGTTAAATTGATGCTCGATTAGATCGAGGAATTCAATCGTCTAATCGAAAATCGATCTTAATCGCATCAACATACACCCCACATTGAGTTTGCGATTGTGGTGAGATTTCGATTCCAAAATATTACTAAAATTGTCGATTTTGGTATGGAAACGATTGAAGTTCAGATTGAAGTGGTCTATGTTATTATATCGAATCGATCAAGGAGAAACACCACAAACATCGACGATTATAAAACGATTTTGGCACAATCGGCGATGATTTTCCAACATGTCCGATCAAAATTCGATAAATTTTTCTGCCTTCATCGAACAATTATCATCGATCGTACCATGTGGGCAAAAATTCATCTAATCAAGCATCGATTGAGCCAAAATCTAACCGTGTGTGGCTAGCTTAAGGCATTTAATGCATTCTTATGGCAATTTATCAGCGTGAAAGGAAAATTCAGGAATTACTGTCCTTAACACATGGAATTCAGTAAAAGTGTTCCCAGTGGGAATAGAGAATGTTGAAGAAGAAAAGTATCCTTGTGTGCCAGTAGGACAGAGTTCCCGTTCATTCCAAAACTGTGCTAACTGCAAGTTTGCGGCCATCCTATGTATAAATAAGCAGCTTGTTTTTTTTTTGTATTCTCTTGGCATTGCAGTGCATAAGTCATTTTGGAACATGTTTTGAATGTATGTAATTCATTTTCACTACTAATTGAGTTTATTGCTTGACTATTTATTTAGTGTATAAAAAAACCTCTAAAACCAAACTTTTATGCAATAATTTAATTGTCAAAGACCTATTGGCAAAATAAAAAATTACATATTTGATACAATTTCTGGCCTGATGACAAGTTTTGTTTCTTGTTCCCCATAATTACCATACCTGTAGAACCTGATTGGGGCATTCAGTGTACTGCTTCTGCCACCAACAGATTGCTGGTAAAGAGTTCTTTTCCTTCCTGGTGTCAGGACTGGGACCCCTAAAATCCAGATATCAATATAATGTTTTCCAAATATTAACGGAAGAAAACATAGACTGTATAAGCTCAGATCGGCATCATTGTAGATAACTGGCCTGCCCAGCTTGGTTTAGATGTTCCGAGAACACCAGGGTTCCTGGACGCCAGAGGGTTTCGCACATCTAATATTGGATTCAGAATGTGTGCATGATTCACCTAGGTTGTGGGCATAGGTACAATTTGTAAAGTATCTCTAATCTTTTTATAGAAGGTTATCCACTTGCGTTGTTTGCCAAGAGAGCTCAGAACTTAATTGAGGGTGTTTCTGAAACCAATGAGACCACATTCTTAGTACTAAAATTGCCAATAGCTGTTCCCAGTAACAGTTTATAGGCCATAGCAGAAATGTCAAAGTAATTACAATGGCAGCATGTAATTGGTTTAGGTTTGATTAAATTTTGTAATGACCTTTCATTGATCCGTCAGAACTGCATTGGTCTGATGGGGCAACACTGGTGCAGAGTTACAAGGCTCTGTGTTTATACGTGTGGCCTAGCGCAAGACAAAATCTATGTTCAGCACTGATCACATTTCACACAGCTCTCAGGCTGGTTCTGAAGGCAAAATGAGATACCTCATAGCAAATACAAGATCCAGAACTGGGCTACATTAGAAATGAGGATTGTTGGAATGTTGAAGTTGTGTCAGAAAGGTCCACTTATAACATAAAATATAAATAAGCAAAATGAAACAGAAAACAATAGTCCATATTTCTACTGATGGGACCTAGGCTGGGGTGATACAATAGGGATTAGAGGCAGATTAACTAAAGGTGCAGAGTTTGCTGGGACCCCTGTTATTTGTTTGGGCTGCCCTTCCATTTTAACCTCTATGAATTAGGTGCTTGCTTAGAAAAAATATAGCTGTCCATTGATTGTAATGAATACAATGTAAATACTTAAGACCAGTTGCAGCTAGTTAGCAAAGATCTGACCACCTAGCAGTATCCCCAACTGTCCAAGATTCTGCAGGACTGTCCCAAGGTTGAAAAATATCTTTATGATAGGGGTCACTGCTTTGTGGGTTTTCTCTCAAAGCACCTTGCCTGATACTAAAAGGCATCAGCCTCACTGGCACCTCCTGTGGCCAAAAGGGGGTGCATGCAAAGAATCATGGAACCATGTTCCACCAACATGCTCTTTCCCATTGAGAACAAGTAGAACCATCAGATTCCTAACCTGTTTGCTGATGCATGTGGCTGATGCCATAACTGTAAATATAGCCAATGAAATTGGAGGGACTCCATTCACACAGGTACCTAAGCACCTTAAACCTCACCCAGCGCAGAAACACAAAGTGCTCAAACATATTAACCATTCTCGTCCTTTTCTTTCCAGTACATATAGGATTGATATTATCTTCTGCACAAGTTTAAAGAAAAGCAATTTTCATTTGGAACATGTTTCTATATTTCTCCTTGACCTCCACTTCGTTAGCATGTTTGGCGTTCAGATTATGTTCAGGGGCTAAGTATTTACTAGACAATTTAGAAATACATAGCTTAATTGATTCTGGATTGTCAGAGATTCACATTTTGGGATCAGTTTGATAGTGTAGGATTAAAGGCAAATTTAAGAAAAAAGAGCTGCTAAAACTCTAACATACTCCGGAAAATAAGGCATCCCCCAGAAAATAAGGCACCCCCGAAGATACGGTACTGTAACTCTGGACAGGGGGAATCAGAGGGGGCAATCAAAATGACACAGGAGGATCAGAAGGGGTTACTTAAATGGTAATCCCCCCCTCTGAGTCTCCTGTGCCATTTTGATTCCCCCCATTGATCCCCCGTGTTTCATTTTAAGTGATCCCCCCACCCTGATACTCCAGTGCCTTATTCTTCTTCTGGGAAAAAATAAGACATCCCCCCCAAAAAAGTGCATCTTTGGGAGCAAAAATTGAAAAATAACACACTGTCTTATTTTTGGGGAAACAGTAGAAAGATCAGCTGGTTTCTAACGCAGACAGCATGATGGTATTATTTTGGAAGAATTCATTAGCCACAAAATGCACAAGATCCAATGGACTGCAAGTCAATGCATCCAGAGTGTTGCAAGCATCTTTGCCAACTACTTCAGAAGTCTCCCTGATCAGATCCTGTGGCAGCTTTAGGATCTAAAAGGGCTGTCAAACTCTGGCCCATGATGTAATATTAATTGGCATTCAAGATTGTTTTTAAATTTTTATTCATTATATAGTTGCCCCAGATGTTTTTTTTGTTTGACATCCCTACATTTATTATATAGTTGCCCCAATTTTTTTTTTGTTTGACACCCCTACGCTAAAGTAATATACAATAAGTAGTACCATAACTGCCTCTGTTTGACGGATTACTTTTTGCAGAATAAATGCAACCCCTGATATTTGTCTCTATCATTCATTTCATGTGTATGTATTTAGTTGTGATACCAAGAGCTGTCTTGGAACCTTACTATATTGGCTGCAGGGCTCCAACCTGGCACTTGATATCACAAACATAATACAATTTAGAGATTATTTTTTCTAACAAACATATCAATTCATCTGAACTAAATTCATGTCCTCAATATATGCTCAATTTCCCCCTAAACAATATAGAAAGTCAAATTTTGTGATTCTGTTTCTTAGTTCTGACTAAGCCCTAACGTGTATGTCATGCTCTTGTACTTCTGAGCGCCCACTTTTTCTGTACTTTAGGTTCTTCTGAACACCCCACTCTTCATTTTTCTGTACTTCTACAACACTGCAATTTCACCCCAGCAAGTATCTATGCAAGGCTTACATATCAGAGCATTCATGGTATTTTCAGAATGGCTTACACAAATGAGTAAAAATGCATTATACAGAAGACCACAACATAAGCTAAAGTGTGTTAAATGCGTTTTCATGAAACATCATTAAAATAAAAAAGGCCCTCAGCACAATTTTCACACTGAAAAACCCAATCCAAGTACAGTAACACTATGAATTACCACAATTTAGAGCAGTGCAAATATGGGCATGTGCAGACCTACATTGGGAAATACATGTAAGTACTGGTTCACATGTCCAAAAATGTCACATGTCACATAATGTGAACAAGTCACATTATTTGCAGTGGGCCTGTTCAAATGAAATGGATATGCATGAATCAGTACTAAGAAGGCTTAGACTTGAAGTCATGTTACATCGTTGTCATAATGGCACTAAACATTTAGTGTTCATGGTGTACTTTGTCTGGGAACTGCATGCTATGTGAATTCATGCAACATACACGTAATATATTATGTTCCCAAAACATGTTGGTGCTGACATTTGCTGTTCTCATTTAACGTAATTTTAGAACAAGCAGAATCAGCCAAAGATATCTGGAAAATATTGCAACTGTGCAAAAGTGAGCATATTCCAGTCATATGGCTAAATACACTGATAAAAAACAAGACCTCAATATATAATTGAAAAAACTTCCCAAAACAAATCCATACCATAGGTTGGTTGCATTAGTGTTAAACTGGAAATTTGTTGAAGCACCTTTAGAATTAACAACCCACCATCAGAATGGCATACACATATTTTCCCACTTTCCTTGCAAAAATCTACCAGTTTGTGAGGACATGTCACATATTTTCTTTTAGATTTAGGTCTGGGCTCTGGCTCATATACCACAACTGCTCTTTTTCATGAGTTCTTTATTAGATAGATAGAAGTCTAAATGCAAGAACCATAACTTTATCTAAAAATTTGATTTACAGCTGATATATTTAACTATACCCTGATGGATGTAAATGTAATGAAGTACAGTAAACATGTGCAAAAAATAGCATTTCCCTTATAACTATTTCCCATTACTAAAGTATTTTAATTCTGTTTAATAGACCGTTTAGCAATGTAACAAGGCTTTCTACCCATACAAATCAAATGGAGCCATATATCTAACCAAACTATATTTAACAAAATCTTTGTAACCACTTACAATTTTCTGTAAAAAAGAGAAATAACCACCAAAATATATTTGTTCACATAAATATATCACATAGACATATAAAGTGCTAGTAAACGTTTTTTATAATAACATCCAGGCTGTATATAGAATACCCATACTGTGTTTCAAAGGTATACTGGTCTACACGTTTCGCCCAATAAAGGGGCTTCCTCAGGACTGTTAATGAACCTTTGGATTGCTAGATGTGTAAGGATAGAGGTTTGCTTCAACAGCATTTGCACTTGTAGACACTCCTACCTGACATGGAGGAAATTACCCTCTACCTCCCATCCACAGAACACACCATTGAGACAAAAACTTAATCTTAGTCTCTATCACCAAAGTATTATGAGATCATGGTTTCGTAATTCCCCATTTTTTTTCCAAGTGTCGTCATCAAAGGTGATTGTCAACTCTCTGGACCAGTAGTCAATTTAGAATGGAAGAGCTTGGGTAATGAGTTGCAAAAGTTGTGAATACAGAAGTAAAATTTGTCCAAGGCTATGGGATATCATTTTTCATTTCTGTTCAAAAGATGTGAATTTGCCATATCTGTTTGGAAAAAGGAAACACGGGGAATTGAAATATTTAATTAGAAGATAACTGAGCAGAAAGTAAGCAATATTTTTCCTGAAAGTAAGGAATATAAGTATAGTGCCAATGACATACAAGTTGTGTAATCGAGTAACATATGCTGTGGTCCACATCTTAAAGGATGAGGAAGGCTCAAAAGCAAGGGGAAAGGGAAAAAAAGGGAAATAAAATGCCCCAGGTCGTTAGCTAAATCCTATAATTATGCAATTTAAACCACTTATGCAAATTAAAATACATATTTGAAATAACTGTTATACCTGAATTTAGTACAGATGTTAGGAAAGAGGGAAGTAACAAATTTCAAAAAGTACATCAGAAGAGAACAGTAAAACGATAACTTCATTAGTGTTTTGCTCCTCCTTCACTTGGTAGAATTGTTCAATGAAGTGTTGTCCACAGAGAGCCTTCCAGGCATGATGTACTTAAATTCATCACTGGATGATCAGAAATACAAAATATTAAATCAGAAAAGGCAGCGACAGATGTATAGATGTATTTGTAATGGCCCTAGATTTCAAATTAAGTGTGTATTCAAAGAGATTATATTTTGCATGTTTTAAACCAGATCCCTTTGTCGGACTTGATTTCATACATATACCTTCTTATTCTTTTTAAGGATGAATAGTCTGTAAATGTAAAACCCATTTTTTCTTATATTTCCCATGATAAGTTCTAACAAATATAGCTTTAAAATATTATTTAGACTTTTGATTTTTCGGGTAAAAATAAATGCTAAACAGTCATGTGAAAAAGAAAGTACAACCCAATTTCCAAAGTTTTACCCAACTGGACATATCAATAAATCCTCTGGTCCTTAAAGTTAGGTACAGTACAACATTAGATTACCAATGTGGCGTTCAAAGAATCATATGCACCATTACCACTTAAAAAGGGAATAAGAGGGTAAGTAGCAGCCAATCAAATCCATTGAATAAACTGATGATCATGATGTATGAACACCTCTATTAAAGAATTAACTTTAGCATTTTTTAGTCTGATGCATATGTGTGTGTTAACACAATTCCAAGAGACAAGACATCAGCAATGATCTTAGAGAAGCAGTTGTTGCCATTATAAGGTCATTTTCAAACATGAAGCATATCATTCCACAGTGACATTTAAAAAGTCTAACATGCAAGACATTTAAAATCTATTGGGAATGGCTGTTCCACCATATCCACAACAGGCTGAGACTGTGCAATATTTAGAGAAATACCTTCAATTAAGACTCCCCAGACCCCATGACCATACATTTTGAGAAAAGCTGAACAAATGGATTTGTTGGGAGGGTTTGCTGGAGAAAGTCTCTTCTATGTATCTTGTATGATGAGCTGTTTGTATGTCCATTGATATCTCAAGATCAAAGTAAAGAGGTTTTGTCATAATGCACAGTGCCGTGTTTGGTGAAAACCCAACACAGTAGAAGAAGCCCAAGTACAGTCCTAGTCTAATAATTGCCCTAGCACTGTGCTGAGGTCCAGATTTCTGTATCATATGTGCTCCATGGACTTTAATGGAATTTATTTCCTGTAATTTCCCCAAAAATTTCCATACAAGGGTGTAGTAGACATCCTGAATATAATAATGTTTGAAACACACAATTATGTAAAAGCATTTTTTTTTATAAAAGGTACTGATCTCCGCTGGGCAAACCCATCTTGTCCTAGTGCTATACTGACTTGTCAGCGCTGG
>CM070038.1:72733779-72752007 GCA_036250615.1 Ptychadena robeensis
AGATTAGACAGTGTGCTTGAAAGTTATGTGAAACCCCCAAGTGGTTGTAGATGGTTATGTTGTTTAACATGATTTCCATTCGATCATTCACCAGTGGTCTTCATGAACTGTCAGATCTATGTCATCAAGTGATGTACTGTTTAGAGGTTTTGTAGTAGCCCAAAACTACATGAAAAAGGAATTAGTGTATGTGCAAAAGTAAGTAACCCCAGAGCATTGGGTAAGTGACCAGGTAAAAGAAGCAGTGAAACACCCTTGGGGGCTTAAGTATCACTTAAGCAGACCAGGAAATGAGACATCCTTGGAAAATGTTGGGCGGGCACTAATTAAAAGAGAGCTGGAACAAAAGGAACCACTGTGGTCCCATTACAATATAAACAATGCCAAGAGCAAGGAGATATCCGAGGACATGAAGAAGAGGGTAGTGACAGCCATCAGTCTGGGAAGCATAAGACCATCTCCAAACGATCCAGCTACATCAATCCACTGTACGACAGTAATTTACAAGGGAGGGACTAAACATGACAGAAAATGTGCCTGAAAGTGGAACCATCAAATATAAAACAGAAAGCACCAGAAAAATAATTACACAGGTTAGGTAGTAAGGCCAACCCACACATCACCTCTAGAAAGTTGCAGGCCTCTATGGAGAATATGGGACAAATGTGATGAGTCGACAATCAGACGAAAATTGAATAGCCATGACATTATGGGAGGGTTGCTAGAAGGACGCCTGGCTCCAAAAAAGCACAAAAACTGCCGTTTCAAACGTTGCCAAAGAAAACTTGAACAAACGGAGCCTTCGGAAGTCCATTCTCTGGAAGACGAGTTAAAATTAGATATCTATTTGCGCACAATCCAAAACACTGTTACATGTTGGAGAAAAAATCACAGGCATCTGAAGAACAAGAAACCTACTACAAACAGGAAGTATTATGGCGGTGTATTCTCTACTTGAAAAAGTGCTGGAAAAAGAAAATATTGTTTTAAATGTTAAAAAAACAACTTTCTTGGGGTGTGAAGAAGACGGATGCTCTTTGCATCAACCCCTTTACTACCTCAAATGAAGACTTGGGACTTATGTCATCTTTATTTGTATATATATGTATATGTATGTATTTGCCCCTTACAGTGTTAGAAGTACATTTTCTGTGTGTTGTTGCTGAATCCTTTTGCTCATACTTTTTATTTTACTTCAGTCCATTACTTCAGTTTATTTTACTTTAGCTTTACTTATCTGAACCTTAGACCTTCTTCTACGGTATCTCTCTCTAGGGCTAGAGTTGGCTCACAACCGATCAGCCTCTTATGGCAACTCTAAGTTGTGCTTTTACTAGTTTACATGCTGGACTTTGCCATTTTCTCATATTTTCTTCCGGGAGCTCTGCATGTCCCTGATTGATAGGGGATCAAATAGTTATTTCATTATTTCAAAAGAAGAGTGTTGTACCATGTTGTACCGTTATAGCCTTGATGAATACAGAGAGTTTAAAGTTTAAGTGTTACCCTTTATTGCCTTACTGAAGTTATTAGAGAAACAAGCTTTTGGGATGTCTCAGGCTTCATACAAAAACCAGATTTGACTTCAGTTAGCCAATAAAGGGTATCACTTAAACTCTAAACTAACTTATAACTTTTTCTGGGTTCGTTGATATTGTTCTCGCTCTCACTGTTCAAATAAACCTACTATTAAAATTATAGAGTGATCATTTCTTTGTAAGTGTACAAATTTACCAAATCAGCAGGAGCTTAAAATTTTTTTCTCCTATATTTGGATATATAAATATAGCTTTGATCATGTGCTGTGACATGGGTTGTGACATGGATTGCTATCTTAAGTGCCTATATCCTCAATAAAAGGTCTTTTAAAAAAAATCTACTCTAAACGTGCAATTGGCCATTTCAATATTTTGACATCTACATCTGACAGCACTGAAAGCACTACTGCACTGGTCATTAAAGTAAGCACCCGTCTTGTGACGAGTTCAAAGCTAGTGTACCACAAAGAACTCTGTTGTGCGGCAGGGAGACTAATTTGGTAGATACGGTATTTCCTTTTCTTCAAATGCTTACATCTTCCATGTATTGTATAGTAACCATACAGCAGATCATTCCATGTTTCCTGTAAACTGTTTCAATAAAACAAACAAGCTATCTTATGAAGGAATTTGGTCTCGCTTGTTGTGCTGTAATTCTAAACTAATGGCCCATTACCCATATTTAAAAACATAGCTTATTGTATGCGACTGGTCAAACAGCATGCATAAGAAAAATGGGTTGGTAAGGGATGAACTGTAAATTACGGTAAGAATGAATTTGTAAACTGAACAAGATGACTACTGTCCTTTTCAATAAGCTTAATTTAAACAATAGGCATAACACATTGCACAACTTTGCATTCTTCCAGGATCTACCATCTTTTTTTAGAACCAAAGAAAGTCAATAGTGAAAAACTTTCTTTGTCAAGGCATTATGGAATTATGGAAAGTAATATTTACAGTATACAGGCCCAGGGGCAAAAGTGCCTCTGCCCCACACTCCAATTTTCTTGTGATGGAAGCCTAATCTGAGAATCATATTACAGGATTTAGATTTTACAGAGGTTGGCAATTCAGTAAATCCCAGAAGATTCAGTCCTTACTAGTAACAGAAATAGATAAGGAGAGGAGCCAGTTGATACGTTGGGGACAACTATTTATAAGAGTTTGATTTAGTTTTACATTTCTTTATGAAGGAATTACAGACCATTCGTGTACAACAGTACATTTTACATTGCGTATAGATAACAATGCAGCAATGCAACGGTTGTGGGCTTAGGGATTCACTCATTTGAAAGAGAACATCCCCTATGTAAAGTTTAAAAGGGTATGTCCTGATATGAAGCCTTTTTATATATAGCAAGTGGTCAGAGTCAAAGGTAACAACAAAACATGAGGCTTGTTTTTGCATTATGATACATGGTTTTGGGTATTTTTTGTCTTTTCTGGTGATCATGTTAGAATAAGGTACAATTCATCAATATTTCGAATACCTGTTAGTAACCACAATGCAATTTCTCTTAATGGGATCTGCTTGAACATTACCAACTTGTATGGAGATATCATATTCTCTGTTGCTTCTTCTCTTGTGTCTTTTAAGGACAGCTTTTTATTAACTTTTCCACACAAGATTTTCTGGAAGCCACATACTTTTCCTTCACATAAAACCAAAAATACAGTCAGGTCCATAAATATTGGGACATCGACACAATTCTATAATTTTTGGCTCTTTACACCTCCAAAATGGATTAAAAATTAAACACACACAATGTACTGCAGACTGCCAGCTTTAACTTGAAGGTATTTACATCCAAATGGGACAAACAAATTATCAGAAATAAAACTTTAAATTTGTAATACTTGGTTGAAATCTGGAACGAATAGACATTACCAGACACTGGGTTTCATCCCTGGTTATGCTCTGCCAGACGTCTACTGCAACTGTCTTCAGTTCCTGCTTGTACTTGGGGCATTTAACCTTCAGTTTTGTCTTCAGCAATTGAAATGCATGCTCAATTGGATTCAGGTCAGATGATTGACTTGGCCATTGTATTACATTCCCCTTCTTTTTCTTAAACAAACTTTAGTTGGTTTTGCAGTACACTTTGGGTCATTGTCTATCTGCACTGTGAAGCGCCATCCAATGAGTTCTGAAGAATTTGGATGAATGGCATTTGGCAGTGACATCATCCATACATACAAGAGAACCAGCTCCATTGGCAGCCATACATGCCCACACCATGCTTCACTGATGGGGTGGTATGCTTAGGATCATAAGCAGTTCCTTTTCTACTCCATATTCTTCTCTTTCACACTCTAGTACAAGTTGATCTTGGTCTCATCTGTCCATACGATGTTGTTCCCAAACTGTTAAGCTAGGAACACACGGTTCGATTTAAGCATACAATCGATGTAAATCAATGACAATTTACATTGATTGTACCAAAATTGTAGCCCGGACACATGGTACAATCGACGATAATTATTCGATGAAGAGCTTTACATCGATTGAAAAGTGATCGGACCAGATCAAACTACTCTTTCATTTATTCAGTACAATTGTATTCGAGGAAGTGATACTTTACTGTTTGTAGGGTATCAATGGCATCGACGACTTTAGTCAATAATCAATGTTTTCTACATCGATATTGTACTACGATTGTATGAAACTATAGCGCACACGGTACAATTGATAATATACCAAAATCGAGGTTCTTCATCTAATCTTACATCGATTGTATGCTTAAATCGAGAGAATCGAGTGTGTTCCTAGCTTTAAGGCTTTTTTAAATGTCATTTGGCAAACTCTAATCTTGCCTTCCTCTTTTTGAGGCTTATCAATGGTTTACATCTTGTTCTTGATCTGGCCAACTGTTGTGAAAGGTGTTTTCTTCACCAGGGAAAGAATTCTTTGGTCATCCACCACAGCTGTTTTCTGTGCTCTTCCGGGTCTTTTAGTATTGCTGAGCTCACTGGTGTGTTCCTTTTAAGGATGTTCCAAATAGTTGTTTTGGCCAAGCTTAATCTTTTTGCTATCTCTCTGATTGTTTTATCTAGTTTTTTTCAGCCTAATGATGGCTTGCTTCACTGTTAGTGACAGCTTTTTGGATCTCATCTTAAGAGTTGACAGCTACAGATTCTAAATGTAAATAGCATATCTGAAATGAATTTTGGACCTTTTATCTGCACATTGTAATTGGGATAATGAGGGAATATTACACATCTGGCCATGGAACAGATGACAATTGTCCCATAACTTTTGGCCCTTTACCAGTGGGAGGCACATATGCAAACTGTTGCAATTCCTACACTGTTCACCTGATTGGATGTAAATACCCTCAAATTAAAGCTGACAGTCTGCACGGTGTTTGTTTCATTCCGAATCCATTATGGTGGTGTATAGAGCCAAATATTTTATAATTGTGTCTTAATATTTATGGACCTGAATGTATAAAGTTTATGCAACAACAGATTTATGAAATCCATTATTTCAGTTTACCATTAATTAAACCATAAATCATTGCCATTGTACATTACATTGACCTAACAAATGATTGGGTTAAGTAGGTTGTTCGAAAATCGATTCCTTTTTTTGGATCAAAATCAAACATAAAATTGATGGAGCAGAAAGTGAACATGTTGGAAAATTTCAGTTGATTGTACAATAACTGACATGTTTTCTAGGTATTTTGATCGATATGTATACAATCGTACTATTGAGCATGCACACAGTCCAAAGTAAAGGAATCAATCGAACAATGTCCAGCTTTAGTCAGAAAGACAATTAGGTTGATTGCTATCATAAGTACTTACCAAATTTTCTAGGACCAGAAACGTATTTCAGATTTCGCATACAGTTCCATCTGCTGGTGAAATCTAGTATTACCGCAACATCTTGTTTAACGGCTTGATTGCATCTAACTAGCCCCTCCGCAAGTAAATTTCAGTGGAAGTAGACACAGATGAGGCTTTTGTAAGTAGACTTTAACATTGTACAGGATAATAAAAGCTTGGGATTTTAAAAAAAAGAAAGGTAGATGATGAATCCTTTTATGTATTAAATTTTTTGCTACTTATATTGGGTTTTGCTTGTATGCTTACTTTATATTATGTTTTTTGCAGGTCCAACCCTTACACAGAGGCAACACTACTCACAGCTTCAAAGAAAAAAGTCCATTTGAGGACCCCTTCTTCATTGTGGAGACTATCTGTATATGCTGGTTCTCTTTTGAACTCTCTGTGCGTTTCATCGCCTGCCCCAGCAAACCTGCCTTCTTCAAGGATATTATGAACATGATTGACTTTGTAGCAATCATACCCTATTTTGTTGCTCTTGGTACAGAACTTGCTCGTCACAGAGGAGTGGGCCAACCGGCCATGTCACTGGCAATCCTCAGAGTTATCCGTTTGGTCAGAGTGTTTCGTATCTTTAAGCTGTCTCGGCACTCCAAGGGATTACAGATTTTGGGGCAAACCCTGAAAGCAAGTATGAGAGAGTTGGGATTGCTCATATTTTTCCTTTTTATTGGGGTTATCCTATTCTCCAGTTCTGTATATTTTGCAGAAGCTGATCATGCAGATACAAAGTTTACTAGTATCCCTGAAGCTTTCTGGTGGGCGGTGGTCACCATGACAACAGTAGGTTATGGAGACATGTCTCCTGAAACAGTAGGTGGTAAATTGGTAGGTTCTCTTTGTGCCATTGCAGGTGTCTTAACAATCTCTCTTCCTGTGCCAGTCATTGTATCCAACTTTAGCTACTTCTACCACCGTGAAACTGAATGTTCGGATATTGGCCACTACAGCCATGTTGGCTCATGCCCAAATGGTCCTCCAAATACTCCAAAGCCTAGAGTGAAGGATAAGAGCCCTAAGCTGGATGAATTAAAGAACTTATACAGCAATTCCAAGGCAGAATTCCTTGATGGACTTGGACCTGTGGATGATAAAAAAATAACAGTAGGACAGTCACACATAATAACTCAAGTGTGACTTTATAGTATTCACAGTACGGTTTACTTCCACCTAGCCTTATTTCATCTTTGTTCTGGAGTCTTAATTTAAAAGTTTTACAGAAAATGAAAATAAATCCTAAAATAAAAAAAACTGCATGGTACAATCAGATTTTTATCGATTTTCTTTATTTTATGCAACAAATGGAAACTGCTTTATAGTTTGTGTTTTTTTCATCAATCTAAAAAAAAGGTGCCAAAGATGATTTTTTTTAAGATCATTATGGATCGATTCAAAGTTGGAGAGAAAACTCAATGACAATTCGAAACAAGACATACAACCTGCATTGAAGACTTATGGACTTGGACACTGGAACTCAATGTTGGCCAGAGGAAGAGTTTGAAAATGCACTTGTAGTAGCAAGGATTTCCCACCAGCATCCCTAAGCAATAGTTTGCCATTAACCAACTATGAAATCATAAGCAGACATATTATATTACAAGTGCTGCACACCCCAGGGAAATGGATAGTGCAGAACAAGATCAAATAACAGCAACTGACTCAATACATAAATATGACTGTAAAGGTAACCTCGGACAGAAATGCAGGGCGACTCCTTCCACCAAAGATGGCATTAGAGAGCAAATGTAAAAAACGGAATAGCAAGATTCCTCTGCTTGATTGTTCATTATATTTATTGTTATAATATGATGCTTGAAGGACTGGAAAACTTTTGCTTGCAATGAACCAGAAAACCTCTGTGAAAATGTTTGTTAAACTAATTTTTAAAGTCTAGAGGTTTACAAAATAAAAAAGTCTGTAGTTTTTTTTTTATTTTTAAGCTGGACCCCTATGCAATCTGAATCTATGCAGACATGAAGATCTCCATCTTCTCCATAATGGATTTGCTTAGAATAATTTTCATTTTTCCCCTTATATTTAAAAAATCAGGTCAGTAGTCAGTGAGTTTGTCAATACTTTCTGTAGATACATATAATTCATAGCATTTAAGATGTTTTGTTTGTTTTGGGCTCAAAACAAAATATAAGCTTCAGTCAACTCTGTCTTAATTTTTATAAGGTATATTTTGTAACACATTTATGCATTCTAAAGTGTTTTAATCCTGGCACTCTTAATTTAAATGTATTTCTTACATTGGGGCCCCAAAAGTCTGTAAAGCCATTGTCAGGAGCTTGTCACTTTTCATGATCAGAAAGCTAAAACTCAGGAACCAAGTATCTTCTATTTAATTTTTTTCTTTGGAATCGGAAAAAAACACACTTGGCCTAAGTCATCATCAAAGCTTATGCCAGGTCCAGCAGAAGAATTTGGATAAACCTGTTGAATTTATTTTGCAGTAGATGGACTGCTGCTAGAGTTCCTGCCTATACATTTAGAGTAGGGCAGGTTGCACATTAGTCTGGTATATCTGACTAAGGCGAGCCGACCATTTTTTTTATTACCTCTCCTTTAGAACTTAATTAATCAGCTGATGAGTACTAATGGGCTTTTTCCGAGAATGTTTTAGAGAGCCTCAAAATGTTTTAGAAAGTGTTGCTAAGTAATTAACCTACACAACTATCTGTACCTAGAGAAAATATTCTGCTAACAGTCTGATTTATAAAAGTCTCCTCCGTGTTATTTAGCTCTCCTTCAGTAGTTCAGTGACTGGTGACTTAAAACCAGTTAGAGACTGTCTAAAGCCCTTTGGGCGTTCCTTGGCGGCCCCCCTTGGTTTTCCACTTTCAGCCCCAAAATCCTAACTGTTAATGCATAGGGCATAGGAGCTCACCTGTCCTTACCCAGGATCTTTTTCGGGAGGGAAGAGGAGGAGAGGGACTCGCTCTGGCTGAGCACATGAAAGCCAATCAGCAACCTAGACAGTGCCTGAGCAAGTCCCTCACCTCTCCTCTGCTTCCTGCTCTAAGAATATCCTGTTCTTAGAAGATGAGTGCCTATGCTCCCATTGTTCCAATAACGAACGGGGGATTATTGTACAGATAACCTTTGAATCAACACACTACAGTGTTCCCTAATGCTTGAAGTATCATTAAAAACAAGTTTTGTTATTTTAAAAAATGTTAAATAAAGTCTTCCAGCTGTGACTTCTGTCAATAGAAAATGCTTATACAAGTCAGTATAGATTTAAAATGTCATGTGCGGCCCTTTAGTAATGCAGTAATGTAATTTTTAAAACTGTGATAAAATGGATTGTGACAAACTGCACCATCCACTTGCATAAATTTTTGACGTGTCAAAACTCCCATGTTTGACACACATCAAATGTGGAAGTTTAACGTCATTGGTGACCAGGCCTAAGTCAATCATTAAACAAACTTAAGGAACACCTGCAAATATGTTGATATGAAAAACAAAGTAATCATTCATAAAAAGAATTATGCACCTAAGCGGAGGAAGCAATGCGCTAATTTTAATGCACTGCTTACGTTTAGAAAGGTGTGGTGAACAGGTACATGGTCAGTGGATCTATTCAGTCATTCTGGATAAGAATATTTCTACTTTTTTATTAACTCTCATGTCATTCTGATGGATAATTACTATGTTGATATTTTTATATTGCTCAAACATGTAATGGTCATAAAAGAGATTGTAACGTTTTTAAATGGGTGGGTAAATGGAAGAAATCAGATATAACTAAGTGGTCTGTCACTTTGAATGAAGGAATTTTTCAGCTGACCTCCAGCACCACATATAAGTTTTAAGTTCCTGAAGACTGTAAGGCTGAAATAGTTTTGTAGATTTCTATTTTGAGAACATGGTAAAACGCCATAGTAAGCTGGCCTTACATTGGGCACATTAGGTGGCCTACTTTATAAATGTCTACCAATGTGGCCCTTGTTAAATATTATATGTGTGTAAAAAATATGATATTCTGCCCTTTTCTCAAATAGAAATTCCAATCAGATTTACTTGATTTGCCATTTACTTGATTGGCCACAGTCTGCTATCAAAAGATAAGTTTTATTACATACACCCAATCTAGTTGGATCTGTTTGTTCAAGAAGAAAGCAAGGGATAAAGAACATATTTTATACATTTTAAATGATTAAAATTCAAGTACACTCTCTATATAGATTTCTGTTATGTCGATATGAGCTCTATCTTAAAGTAAACCCGTCATGTGATATATATGCAGACTCATTGCAGACTCATCACAGAGTCATTGCTGCTTTCATGCTGCTAGTCAAACCAAAAAATATCCTTCACATACTGTATCTGCTCAGGAATACTTCTTGGTAATGACCTGATTATTACCATTAGTTAACCATAGCTGACAACAAAAAAAAAAAAACGGGTGACATACAGGAAGTGACGTCATTTGCTGTATGCTGATCGTGGGTCTTCCGTGTTCTAAGTACCGTAAGTGACGTCACTTATGACGTTGGGCTTACCTCTCGGCTGGTCAAGGAGGGAGAGGGCGTTACTCTCCCTGCTAATACCACACTCCGCTTGTGCTGAAAATGTGTGGGGTAGGACATTAGCATAGAGAATAACTTCCTCTACCTGCTAGATCAGCGGGATTTCAAGAATCTAGGAGAAATCCAGGATTTGGCCGGGAAAGCCACATAAAAAACGTGACTTTCCTGGCCAAAACAGGTGGGTTGACAGGTCTGGTTGACCACCTACAATGTGTAGTTTTCTATCAGAAAGTTTGGAGAACATATGGGTACAAAGCCAGCCCTTAAATTTCCAATGCCTGTGGATCCTGGGGTAACAGGAACACTACAGTGCAGAGGAATAAGGGACTCCCTCCCTTGTCTTACTTACACTTTTCTAAATAGTAAATAGTTTGCAATGACCCAATGAGGAATATATAAATGTATATTTTAGGAAAAAAACAGAATTTCACTTTAAGTATTTAGACAATAGAGCCTATACATGATCTTCTGTCGTGAAAGTCATTCGAAAGTGAAGGAGTTAGTTTTCATGTCTGTCCCTTCAACTGTTTCACAAGGTAGTAAGGTCACAGTCATTGCAGACTCAACATAGGGCTGTAATTAGCTCAATCAACCATCTTGCCAAGAGGCCTAACAAAATAAACTACATAGTTGTCTTTAATGAGCGGGACAACCAACAAGATGACAAGGGAAGAATTTAGAGGCTGAAGTTTTGTTCCTGGGAAGAGTGAGGAGGTTTGACTTATCCCAGGAGTACCAAGGTTATACAAAAAGTGCATGCTGGAAGCTATTGTTCCTCAACTGCTCTAGAGCCTGAGATTATCATTTTCAATATGGCAAAACAGGATGAAGGCTTTTCTGTAAAGTGTGAATAACCAAAACCATTAAGCACTGAGGTAAAATTTGTTGTTTGGCAAACAGAATGCATATGCCTGTGTTTTTATATAGAGGCACAATGTTTTATTTTTCTTTGAGTGCTTTTTTGCATATATAATTTGTTTTAACATGTTGGGCAACAATAAATACTTTACAATGTTTACAGAGGACTACCACTGCTAAATTACGAAAAATGTGCCACATACACAATAGCCTGTCGGATAGGCTCCTTCTTAATCCATGTAAGCACATTGGCATCTTGGAGTAATTTATATTTATCTAATAATAAATCATTATTTATTGCACGAATTGTGTTTGTTTTTTATGGTTTATGTACATAGAATTAAGTAGGCTTGGGTCTCTGATTTATTTCAAACAACATTTTAAACTTAAGCTATTCTTTTACCTCTAATCTAAAGACTTTTTTTCTGGTCAGTTAAGCTAGCCACACATGGTTCAATTGACTGTACAATCAATGTAATTCGATAATTAGTCGGTCGATTTGAAATTTATAAGCAATTTCCCCAGGTCCGACTAGACTCGTCGTTGAAATCTAATTTTAATTGTCATTTTTGCTCGATCGAAATTTGAATCGGACCGAGTTTGAGAAATTTTGATTGATTTCCCCACAATTGTGTATATTTTTTGTCTGTTGTTTGAACGACCGTCCATTGAGATTTCGATTTCAATCAAATCATTAGAATACTGTAACTTCTGGGAGTAGGAAATGCAATACAGTCCATTTAACCATGCAAGCCTGCATTTAATGGCTTTGTGTCCTGTTCACTGCACACAGCATGCAAAATGCGATCTCTGTGAAAATCTCGCCTATGTAATGTGGTGTCCCCAGTGTCCTTTTGCCACGATTATAATGTACTGGATTAAAATGCAAAAGATATGACCTATTGTTTTTTCTGATCACTCTGTGACCATCAATTGTCACCTTTTTGATCACTCTGTGAACATCATGGTCCCTTTTTTGGATCACCTGATGACAAATCGCGTGTTTGATTACTCTAACTTGAAAAACGATTAAAGTCAAATCGGAATCGGGCTTTGATTGCAATACTCAAAATGTTGTGTATACTTCAGACTTCAATTACAAATCGACAAATATGACTTTTAATGAAATCGAAAACTTGATCGAATGATGATCGATTTGATGTCAATTGAACCATGTATGGCTAGCTTAACTCAGACCACCCGTACAATGGATGACAAGCTCTAACGATGACGTTGCACTGTTCACAGCCCTTGAAAGTACAGATTGTGAAAGTATAGATTGTGGCCACCCTGTTTTCCAGCAAGATTATTTGAAGACAGCTTGATTGAACAGGGATTAAACCCTGTTCGATCTCCATTGCTTTGGATGGGAACCAAGATTTCCACCTGCTGATTATGAGTAAACTAAATTGTAATTTAAAATGTTAGGTTAAGCTTTCACACTTGTAACTCCTTATGGACCAGAGCAAGGTTTACATTTTTTGACTTTCAATGCCCATTAAGATCAAAATGTTTTAAATAAATGTCAAAACAAGGGTTTCTTTTAATGTTGTTTTGATTTAAACTTTTTTTTGCAACCCATAGATAATTTTTTTTGTGTTGTTCTGTTTTAAATTTAAACTAATATAATGCAAAGTAATTTACAAATCAAACAAATTGATATTTCTACAGTCATTGCTGCTCTGATTTTTGACAACTAGGAATTAGGAACAAGGGCCAGGAGGGAAGCATGGCAAATGGATGCAAAAGCCAACACCTTTTGTTATTTCAGACATTTGTAGTCAAAATAAATACGATAAGTTCAAAAAATGTATAAATATAAAATAAATAGTTGTAAAATGCATACCTGTCAGCCCTCCTGTTTTGGCTGGGAAAATCTAATTTTTTACGCGTCTTTCATGGCCAAATCCCAATTTCAATAAATCCAGAATATTTCCTCGGGGTTGGGTAATTTAGCGGGGAGGGGGCATAACTCTGCCTCCTAGGTTACCAGCCCACTTGTGAAGATAACATGCAGGAGAGTAACACCCCCTCCCGCCTAGTTAGCCAATTAGCCTCCTAGTTAGCCATCTAGCAAATAGGAGGGAAGGGGACATTACACTTCCCAATAAAATTACGTCACGAAAGACACTCCGCAAATTATTAAAAAAGGGAAAACTTGACAGGTATGGTCAAAGGTAATACAGAGTACATATATATAGAACCAATACGTACTACATTAAAAAAAGAGATTTCATTGTTTCCTAAAATATTAGGCAATTTAAAAATGCAAGCTCAATGATTGCCTATTGCTTATTATATGCGACATACCAGCATATAGAAATGTAAATCAGCCCTAGAGATTTGCATATGAGATGTGATACTTGGCTTGTGTGTGTATGTCTGTCTGGCATTCTTTGCAAAGACATTTCTTTTTCTGGAAATATACTATGCCTATGCGATGCAGACATATAATCTTAATGAACTGCCTCCTCATGTGTTTACTTTCAATCAGTAGTCCAGCTTCAACTAAATCACTTGATGTGAGGACCTACCTTGACTTCATCTTTTATATAATCAGGAGGATCCTTGCACCTGTTGGTGAATAGTGATGGCCGAACTGGCCGCAAACAAGCATGTTCGCCCTCCCTCTCGCCGGCGGACAGTACGGGTGTTCGACCCGCCCCGTTCACCGGCGAGAAGAAGATCTATATTCTTCCTCCCGCAGGATCAGAACCTGCGAGATCGTGCCGGAGGAAGAATCTTTTCACTAGAAGACCGGGCATGAAGCCGGTCTTCTAGTGAAAATTCCGGCTCGGAGCAGGAAGTGACGTCAGTGACGTCACATCTGGCTCCCGCAACCAGGAACTATGCATTCCAGGATGCGTTCCAGGGACCGGATGTGACATCACTGACGTCACATACGGTTTTTCCGATTCAAATTCCCCGCCTAGAGGCGGGGAATTTGAATGTGTCCGCGAATAGGCGGACGGCGGACTTCTTTAAAAGTCCGACCCGCCCGTTCGCGGACAGTCCAGGCCGATGTTCGGCCATCACTATTGGTGAATCCATAGAAGACATTACAATCAGTTTTTACCATGTACAATATAAACCTAAATTTAATCTTTGAATGTGTGTGAGTGGGGGAAGGGGAATGGTTGCCTTACTATATTTCTGGTTCTGACAGGAAAACATTGCAGAAATTCAGAGATTGCTTATTTAGAACATGCCAGTGTTTCATCGGGTTGCATCACAGATAAGGTTCTAGCAAATATAAAAAAAGTTAGCAAGTCAATTTTGCCATTAGAACTTAATGTATATAAAGTTTTTCAGTAGACTACTATACATTATTAACAATTGGAGTAAAAATAAATGGTTAATTGGTTATTTCTTTGGAGCCTTAAAAATTCTTAAAATATTGTATCATAGATCGCCAACAAATTATATTTAATTAAATGTTAAAAAGATTTCCTTCTCTGGACATTATTATTATTATTAGTTAAATTAGGTAAATGGGAGCCTTAAGCCCCACATCAAGCCTAGTAAATCATCATCCATACTTTCCATAGGACCTGGATGAAGCCAGTGGAGACATATCCTTAGTCAAAGCTGGAGAAATTCAAGGCACACAAGACAAACTACAAATTTTCCTTCTTCCATTTTTCCGCATGTTCTTGTGGTCTTGCATAAGTAAATGTTAAAAAAGAAAAAGCAACCAGTGATAGCATCATGGATCTCATGATCCCTTGGGGCTTGTCATAACTGTGTCTTCTGTGACTGTGGGTGCTTCACCACTGTATACGTTCAAACATTGTATAACATATACATTTATACATTCAGTATGGATACAATTAAGTATTCATACATTCCTCTTGCTGTCTGAATTTTTTGCTTTTCATTTTAGCCTGATTACCTCATATGTTTTTTTAGCCTGTAGGATTATTTATAGCTATAGATCTTCTGTGTGAGAATAAGTACAGTATCCACAGAACTGGGGAGAAAATATGTTTTGTCTGTGTTCTAGATAATTAGATAATATGACAGCTGCCAACATTTTCTCATCTCTTATCTGGGATCCAATGTCAAAATCTGTCTACAGGAATAGACCTAAAAAAACACAGTGGCCTTCCATAAAGCAATATGCAAATTTGAGTAGCTTAGAGCAACCAATTAGACAACATTCTTGTTAAGGAATTCTAAGGAAAGTAGAGGTACAGTATTAAAAATGAAAATATGGAGTGATCAACTGCCAAAGTGTCTAGGAAATATATTGTACTTCCAGATATGAAGAACATAGGACACTCCACATTCATCATGCCAATCCCTAGAGAAGTAAATAGTCCTTTTACACTGACCCTTAAGCTGGGCTTCATGAGCTGGACTTCATATGTGCCTAGTATGTTGTATGTATAGTATGTATAGCTGATATAAGCAGAATTTAAAGATAGACAACTTGATTCATACATCAAAAATTTGAAATGTCTCTCACACACGATGCTTGTTCAGCAGAACTAACTAAGAATGGAGCATTACAGGCAAAATCAATTAACTATGATCAGTAGACCCAATAGATGAATTCCTCCTGAACTCAAAGATCTGAAACATTTCCTACATACACAAAAGACCCATTACTCTGTAATATTGTTCACAAATCTGTCTAAATCTGTGCTAATTAGACAGCATGAATATTGCACAGGCGATCCTTTGACTGCCCACAATAAAAGGCTACTCTGAAATGTGGACCGTTTTTACTGGGGGGCAGGGGAGTCAGTTCTTGGTGTGGCCATCATTGGCTTTATGCAGTGCAACACATCTCCATGGCATAGAGTTAATCAGGTTGTTGATTGTGGCCTGTGGAATCTTGGTCCACTCCTCTTCAATAGGTATGCAAAGTTGCTGAATATTGTCAGGAACAATACAGAGCATCCCAGACATGCTCAATGGGTATGCTGGCCACGCAAGAACTGGGCTGTTTTTAGCTTCCAGGAATGGTATACAGATCAATGCAATATGGGGCTGTGCATTATCATGCTGCATGAGGTGATGGTCGTGTATGAATGGCAGTCAGGATCTTGTCACGGTGTCTTTGTGCATTAAAAATGCCATCAATAAAATGCACCTGTGTTAGGGCTCATTTACACAAGTGTTTTTTAACCGCCTGGTAAACGAGCAAAAATTACAAACTACCGGTGGACGCAACATGAGACGTCCAGTGGTCCGTTTTTGGGCTTTTGCCTGCTATACCTGTCATGGAATTGTTTTTAAAATGACCCCCGAGTGCCTGCACAAGTTTTCAGGTGCTTATGTTTACTGGGCTGCTGCGGATGACAGCAGCCTGGGACACGACAGTGGAAATTTAACCTCAGTTGTCCAGAACATACGCCTGCCCATACCTTAACACCACCATGGACCACTCGATCCACAACGCTGACTGCTCACCCACACAATGTCACACACACTGTCTGCCATCTACCCTGAACAGTGAAAACCGGGACTAATCTAATGAACATTCATTTCACGTTCAACATTTTCTCTCAAAGGGCATCTGTGGCATTGTGCTGCGTGATCAAACTGCACATTTCAGATTTGCCTTTTATTGTGGGCAGTCTAAGGCACACCTGTGCAATATTCATGCTGTCTTATCAGCACCTTTATATGCCACACATGTGAAGTGGGATGGATTATCTCGGCAAAGGAGAAGTGCTCACTAACACAGACAGATTTGTGAACAATATTTATGAGAAATGGGTCTTTTGCGTATATAGAAAATGTTTCAGATCTTGAAGTTCAGCTCATGCAAAATGGGAGCAAAACGGAAAGTGTTGCATTTATATTTTTGCTCAGTGTACAAATATTGGGAATGATAATAAAATCTTTGTACCAGTTTAAATTCACATTTCTGAATAAACCAGTTAATTAAGTTTTGATGGCATACATCATGTTATATTACCCTTTTTTACTGTTACTACAATTTCTTAAACAAGAAATCATTATATTAATTTGGCTCAGAAGATGATGATGTAAGCACATGAGGGAACGGATGGTAAGTTAGTTGTTTTTAGTTGATTGTGGAGCAGTATTCTAGGACAACAGGTTACAGGCATATAATATGTTCATTTCATGGCTTTATTTTTATTTTTTTTATTTTTAGCACCTCAACAAATGACCCTTTATAGAAAACGAAAACCTTTTGTTTTTAATTTGGATTAATATTTGATATCTTCTAATTTTTTATTGATACATGGTGAGGATAGTGGCGGACACATTTAAGTGAGAGGAAATGTGTAAATTGTAGCTTTCTATGTTCCTCCGTCCAGCCAAATTATTGTCCAACCAAGTTGCTCCCACCACTGCAATAGACTGCCATCTAAAGTTGCAGGGGGACACAAAGAGCCTTGGACCTTGTTAAGCAAACAGCAGGCTACTGCTTTACAGTAAATATAGTCACAAAATTGTGACTAGTTCAATTAAGAGTTAATTGAAGAGCCCCTGAATATGGTATCATCACTAAATATGCTGGAGATGTTGAGAAAGGTTGTGGGAACATTACAAAAATAAGAGAGTATTGTTCTAGCACATGTCGTTTTAGCATAAATTCAAAATTAAGTTGAAGGTTCTCCAAGGTGTGCATGTCAGTCACTGAAATGATGCAGTGCCAGAAAAGTTGAAGCTGTTTATTCCAATTACTTGTTGCACTTACTGTCACAGATGAACCGTGAGGTCATCCAGTCTCCATGTGTTAATACATCATATTTGTATTGAATCTTTAGGAATATGATATATTTCCCTGTATTGACACTGGAGCCTCTTATATGTAAATAGAGTGTGGTCTTTCATCTAGGAGGGTCGTAAGCTTCAAAAGGGATGGCTGCAATTAGATTTCGTAGAAGTATCATAGAGGTGTCATTTCATTCCCCAGTGGGGCTTCAAAGGCCCAACTCAACTCCTGCTGTGCTGTTGCCTATAGTCTGGGAGGTAGATAAGATAAGGTTGTAAGTGTATCCCTACATTTGATACAACAAAGAAAGGTAAAATCACCCTGATATGACAGCCGGCACCGGCCACTCTATTAATGTCTGTTATAATTTTGGCCTGTCCAGTGGACATCATACCTGATACAGTTATGAAACCTATATCAGCGTATTTGTCTGACCCAGCTGGATACCCTGATATAGAATATGTACTTCTGGCATGGACTGGCTCAAAGTTATAACCTTTCTTAATGACTGGATATACCATTTCATTAATATTTGGTATTAATGTGACCGATAATTTCTGGGGAGTGCGGATATGCCATTGCCATCTGTGTACCACGGCCATGGGCCAAAATATGGATTGTGTCATATTTTGGGACGTCGTTTCCCTCCAAAAATATAATAACGCCCATGGGGGACCGGATATCAAAACCCGCCCAGGATTTTCATCCTTAAAACACAAAGAGAGCATGCTCTAACAAGTTC
>CM070038.1:72754856-72770419 GCA_036250615.1 Ptychadena robeensis
AGCGTAACGCTTTTGGTACAGAAATCTGGACCTCGGCGAAACGCTCAGGAGGTTAAGCACATCTGGGACATCACTACTCTCTCCATCCACCAACACCAAGTTGCACCACAGATTGTCCAGGAGTTGGGGGATGCTTTAGTCCAGGTGTGGGAGGAGATCCCTCAGGAGACTATCCACCACCTCATCAGGAGCATGCCCAGGTGTTATATGGAGATAATACAGGCACATGGAGGCCACACACACTACTGAGCCTCATTTTGACTTCCTTTAAGGACATTACATGCGTTCGGCTCGAGCATCACTATGCTCGGAACATGGTGCTACTCGAAAGAGCACCACGTGTGCTCTCATGCCAGGGTTGAGTCTCTGCCCCACACATTTCATGGGTGGGAGACAGCCAATTAAGGAGCAGGTAAGTACTGCCCTTATAATGCCAGTAGTCAGGTGCTGGCATTACAGTGATTGGCTAGCCGGAACAGGTCATCGAGTGCTATATAGCACCTGATGGCGCGTGTTCGGCTCAGATAGAGTCAGGGAGAGCTCATTCATCAAAGACCCAAAAGTGCTTTTAAGGACTATAGTGTGTGTTTGACAGTCTGTGGTTTAGACTACATTATTCTGGGCACAATATCCTGTCCATATATTTTTAGTGACATATTTTGTCCCAAAACATATTCTATAGTTCTCATTACACTAAGCTAGGCACAGCTGTCCATATACTTGCATTCACGCACCACCCTCTCTTCCACCAGGTCCAGTATCTCTAGTCAAGTGCCTGGTCAACCAAATCCTCACTCTGATCATCCTTCCTCCCACCATGTAGAGGCTTGATAAACCAGTGATCCCACACTCGGATATTCAGAGGAAATCTTTACAGCACTCTGGATTAGGGACCTGAGATATTGTGCCGTGATCCCCAAGATATTGTGACCTTGCCAAGAGGTAGGTGTTCTGCAGTAAGGCTTTTTTTTAAGGAATGTGCAGATGACAAAAGAGTGGTAGTTTGCAACCTGTGCAGTACCGAAATGAGCCCGGGTGTAAACACTAGCAACCTCACCACCACCAGCATGATCTGTCACATGACATCCAAGCATCCAAATAAATGGGCCGAACATCAGGGTCCACAATCTGTGTCTGCGGGTCACACAACGGCCTTCTCCTCCCTTGTTGAAGGTGCTGGCCTGGATGCAGTGCTCCCTGCATCTGAACCTTCACATCTACATCCACCTCCCTGTCCCAGCGCAGCATCCAAATGTTGCCATTTAGGCTTGTGGACACAAGTCTAAATGCAGCCTGATGTCGTGTTGGCTTTTCCTAGGTACGCAGTCCCAGAACATCACCCGTGCCCTGACCAATGCAGTAACTGGGAAGGTCCACCTCACCACAAACACATGGACGAGTGGTTCCGCAGAGGATGGGTGATGAAACAGGATAATGACCCAACGCATACAAGTCATTCAACAAAATAATGCCTTCACTCCTTCTGGAGTGGCCTAGTCAGAGTCCTGACCTCAACCCAATGTAAAAGCTGTGGCATGAACCTAAGAGAGTGAGTCACATCAGACATCCCAAGAATATTGCTACACTGAAACAGTTTTGTGAAGAGGAGTGGTCCGAAATGACTCCAGATTGTTGTGCAGGTCTGATCTGAAACTACGTTTGGTTGAGGTTATTGCTGCCAAAGGAGGATCAACCAGTTATAAAGCTCAAAGGTTTACATACTTTTTCCACCATGCACTGTGAATGTTTACAAAAACACATGTGTTTGTGTAGTATTATTTTAAGCAGACTGTGATTTTCTATTGGTGTGACTTGATAAAAATCAGAGCACATTTTATGACTCCATGATAGGCTACCTTTCCCGTGACCCTTGCGTTAAATGTATTTTAGATAACATGAATTACTGGGTGTTCACCCTTCTTGACCCCCGCTACAAAGAGAACTTCTCATCTATCATTCCTGTGGTGAAGAGGACGTGTAAAATGGTGCAATAACAGTAAGTACTTATTGAGAATTGCTCCAAAGTTTTCCATCTGACAACGCGGCCTGCAGTCTATACTTCCTTAGGCAACTGAGAAAGGGAGACAAGGAGAACACAGCAGTTCCAACAAAGGCAGGGCAACGCTATCCAAGGTATGGGACACTTTCAGGATAACCCGCCAGCAACCTAACCCTGAAGCGCAGCCTAGTGGTACAAGGAAGGAAAAGTTTTGGAAGATGGTGAAGGAATACAAAGCAGACCGTGTCAGTGTCTTAAATGATCCCTCAGTGCCGTACAACTACTAGATGTCCAAGCAGGACATGTGACACCAACTTGGGCTCTACACTTTGCAGGTGCTGGCCTGCTCTGCCGCAAGTGTTTTATCTGAGCATGTATTTAGTGCTGCTGGTGGCATTATAACAGATAAGCGTATCATGTTTTACAGAGTCAGCTTAAGTGCAGGCGCTCGCATATGTTTTAGTGTCATTTTTCCTTCGTCAGTCTGTAAAAGTGGCTACTTGGGCAAACCGGTTCCCAGCAGCGACTTGGGAGTCCAAGATGCATTCAGACATGTCCCCATGCTGTTTCCAGTCCATTTGGGTGGTGTTTCTGTCACTTTCTGACCTTTCCTAATGGACTGGACACTCTCCCCTCTTTCGAGTGATGTTTTCGGACCAAATACCTGAACACTTTGGTGCTCGCTCATCACTAGACATCAAAGTTGGATCAGTTGGATGTAGTGTTTTTTTTCCACTTTAATTTTGAGTGTAACTCCAAATCCAGACCTCCATGGTTTGATTAATGTGATTTTCATTGATAATGTTTGTGTGATTTTATTGTGAGCACATACATCTATGTAAAGAACAAAGTATTTAATAAGAATATTTTATTCATTCAGATCTAGGATGTCTTATTTTTGTGTTCCCTTTATCTTTTTGAGCAGTGTATATTTTTTTATTATAATGGCATACTTTTTTATTGGTTGTGGATTTACCCTAAAAACCACCATTTTCTGGATGTGTCTGTTTCAAATGTTTTGTATTTAACTCTGTGCCAAATGAAATCGTTCCAGTCCAAACAAATATACATTTACAATAATATGTAATATTTTTTTTCTACTTTTTACTGTCAATCACAGCTAACATACACTGGGGAAATACTTATTTCTGGTGGTATATATATATATATATTCTGTTACTGGGAAAATATACACTATAATCTGTTAGCCAACTGTTCTCTCTATTCTCTACATCAAGGAGCCTGCCAAACTCTTGGAGCCCTTGATGCTGCCCACGCTCCCTCATCCCATTTTAGATTTATATTAGGGGCTATCTGATACATCTGGCCCTGAAGCGTTTTTCACTTCTAAATCACATTGGTTTATTTAATTTGTTTGCCTTGGTGGCAGGCAAGATCTAAAAGAAATAACTTCCCTTTAACCGGACATTCAAAACATATCATTCTGGAGAAAGGATGTATGCTATTGCCAAGGATGTCCATTATATTATTAAGACACATCTTCCCAATGATCTATTTATGTCACTGTAAAGCAGTAGCGTTCAAATTAAACAGAGGTTACTCTGAATCTAAAAACTTGAACAAAGCCAACTAAATATCTACAATTCTACTATTCAAGTTTTTCCTTTCCCCAAAAAAGTGGAAATCTGTGTTTGAATAGGGAGGGGGGCTCAATAATGTTCCTAAATAGAAAAGAGGGGCCCTGCAAGATAAGTTTGGGAACAACTGGTTGCCTTGCCCATTCTACTAAAGGAACATTTGTGAAGTCAGACACTCATATTGGACGAGAAGGTCTAGATTGCAGTCTGCGAACTAATTGCAGAGGTGTTCTATCCGTTTGAGGTCAGTTCTTCCTCACCAAACCTTTGTGACTGAGCTGTTGTTCATTTTTGCTTCCACTTTGTTATTACACAACTAACACTTGGCTGTTGAATACAGTGGCTTGCAAAAGTATTCAAACTTTTTCACATTTTGTCACATTACAGCCACAAAAGAATCAATTTTATTGCAATTCCCGTGAAAGACCAATCACCAGTGTGTACACGTAAAAATGTGGAAGAAAATCATGATACCATTGATCATACATGATTCCCACACATTTTTTACCCAAATAACTAACTGCAAATGGGGTGTGCGTTTATTATTCAGCCCCCTGAGTCAATACTTTGTAGCAGCCCCTTTTGCTGCATTTGACCAGCTGCCAGTCTTTTAGTGTATTTCTCTACCGCTTTGCACATCTAGAGACTGAAATTCCTTGCCCATTCTTTCTGTGCAAACCATCTCCCAGCTCAGTCATATCAGATGGACAGTGTTTGTGAACAGCAGTTTTCAGTTCCTTGCCACCGATCTCTCGATTGGATTTAGATCTGGACTTTGACTGGGCTCGTTCTAATTAGGATGGTCGATTTTTCGACTTGCAAACTTTTGTAGCTTATTGCAAGCCCTGAAAATGGTCATCATCACCACACCTTGCTGAGGTCGAAGTGGTTGGAGGAACATTTTGAAAAAAATAGTTTTTGCTCTGACACTCTTAGTTTTTTGCTTAAACTTAAGTTCAAAGTTTAAAGTCGAAATTTCCGATTTTCGAATTTTTTACTTGACTTTGAACTTATTTTGAAAAAACTATTTTGTGTTAGAGACTTACTTTCTTTTTTGGAGTTACCCCAACCTTCTCTACATCTCCAGCAAGTTTTTGGTGATGATACTGCTGCTCAGGGGCTTTGCAATTAAGTCGAAACCGGCGAAATGGTCGAATTTTTGACAAAAATTCACCATCTCTATTCAATAACATGGATATTGTTTTGTTTTGTAAACCATTCCATTGTTGCCCTGGCTTTATTTTTTTAAGGGTCATTTCCTGCTGGAAGGTGAACCTCCGCCCCAGTCTCAAGTCTTTTGCAACTCCAAGAGTTTCCTTTTTCCAAGATTGCCTCTGTATTGTGGCTCAATCCATTTTCCCATCAACTCTCCCAGCTTCCCTCCTGTCCCCTGCTGAAGAGAATCACCCCAGCATGATGCTGCCACCCCATATGTGACAGTGAGGATGATGTGGTTCAGTGATGTGCATTTAGTTTTGTACCACAACATAGCGTTTTTGCATTTTGGCCAAAATAGTTCCATTTTTTCTCATCTGCCAGAGCCTCTTCTTCCACATGTTTGCTGTGTCCCCCACATGGCTTGTGCAAACTGCAACAGGCTTCTGCTTTTCTCTTGCTTTTCTAACAATGGCTTTCTTTCTCTTGCCACTCTTCCATAACGGACAACTTTGTGCCATGTCACGACTAATATTTGTCCTATGGACAGATTCCCTCCTGAGCTGTAGATCTCTGCAGCTTGTCCCGTCACCATGGGCCTCATGACTTATTTATGATCAGCGCTCTCCTTGTTTGGCCTGTGAGTTTATGTGGACGGCCCTTGTCTTGGTAGGTTTACCGTTTTCCCTACTCCTTCCATTTCTAAATGATCGCTTGAACATGCTCCTCCGTGGGATGTTCAGGCTTTGGAAATCTTTTTGTAGCCTAAGCCTGCTTTACCTTTTACATACAATAACTTTCAACTTCCTGCCCTGTCCTGTGTGTTCTTTGGACTCATGGTTTGTTGCTCCCAATATTCTCTTCGACAACCTCGAGGCCATCACCGAGCAGCTGTATTTTTAACTGACATTAGATTACACAGTGCTACTCTATTTAGTCATTATCACTCATCAGGCACTGTCTATGGGCAACTGACCCTGCACTCAGACCAAGGGGCTGAATAATTACTTCACACCCCACCTTGCAGTTATTTATTTGTTACAAAATGTGTTTGGTAATACATTATGATTTTTTGTTCCCCCACTTCTCACCCTCACTTTGTATTGGTTCCCTTTCCAGTGGATTCCCATTAAAACTGATTCATGTTTGTGGCTGTAATTGTGCAAAAATTTGAAAAGTTCAAGTTCCACTTCTCCTGAGGCAACCAATTCTCCCGCCTTCTGCTGTCCGTGTGTGTCCCTTTTTTTTTTATACCTCATTATAATTTGATTCCTTCTTTTTCAGAGTACTAATCATTAAGTTTATATATATGTTTTACCCCGAATAACTCATTTTTTAAGAACTATTTCATCCCACTTAGGAAATTTCATTGGCAACCATGTGTACAGGAAAGTTATTGGCCAGTGCATGTCTTTTTTTCACATTTTGTTTTGTTACAGCCTTATTACCAATTGACCTTAAATTCATTTTCCTTCTCATTCTATCTACAAACACACCCAAATGACAATGGGAACACACGTTTACTTGGTTTAGGAAAATGTATTCAAACAAACCACCAAACTGAGAAATCAGATTGTACATCAGTATTACTTTGCCTTTGCTCTATACTTTGGTGATGCCCCTTTGGCGCAAATTACAGCCTCAAGTCTTTTCAAATATGATTGCCCACAAGCTTGGCACCCCTTCCTGTTTTCCTTCTCCAAATGTGATGCCTGGCATTCGCGACCAGATCACCTTTGTTCTCTTCTAGTCTGAGAGTCCTTTCGGTTGCCATTCTGCCAACTCCATGTGCTTTTTCTAAGTATGGCTTCTGACTGGCCCACTCCACCCATACAGGCCCACCATACCGCTCTTACAGATGACCATCTGGTTCTTTGTTCCTCTCCCTGACTGAGGCTCTTCTTCCTTCAATCTCTCGTCTTAGATATCTGGCAATGTTTTCTAGTCGAGGTCCTGGTATTGTTTTTGATTTTCTTTTTTCACTGTTGATGTTGGATTATACAGCTTTGGACTTGATTAGGAAGTCCACACACCAGCAAGCAAATGAGAATCAATCGAGGTTCTAAGCAACTGCCTGAAGGTTCAGAACCAGAATTGTGTCATGCACGATCTGGCCAAGGTTACACAAGAAAAATTCTGCACCAGCACTTAAGTTCCTAAGCGCACTGGCCTCCATAAGCCTTAAATGGAAGATGTTTGGATGGCAGAAGCCTTCCTAGGCCAAACTGAGCTATCAGAGTATTAGCTCCTCTTAATGAGAAAAAAAAAAGATTTACAACTGCTGCAATATAACAAAAGTGAAAGGTTAAGGGAGTCTGACTACTTTCTGTACCCACTGTATGTGTACTTTCCTGCCTGTATTTTCTCTTAGAGAAAAATTTCCCCCTGTGGTGTTGATTGCCTCGGCCGACTGTGCCTAAATAGATCACAATTGTAAGAGATCGATTTTGTAAACACTTTTTTCTCTTGTAACACCCACTGGATGGTCCTTGACACCCCAGTGTAGAGGATGACCTGTGTGTTATTGTTTTTAATGTTTTTCTTATTCTTCTTTTACATATGCCCTGTATGATTAATATAATATACTAATATTCTGATATTACCAGTGATCATGTATGATTAAAATGGCGTGTGCCTTAAAACCCTACTGTAGTATTTGTGGATGCAATAGGCCAATGGTATTTTAAAAATCCCTATTTTCACCATTCTGACGTATTCCTAGCAAGGGCTATATTGGCAGTATTGGGGTATTCCATTTCAAATGAACCAAGGACAAAGCGTTGCACAACCTAGTCACAACATTTAAATCATGTGAATAGGATAATTAAAACAAATTGACAACAATGAGACAATACAACAGTACAGATACTCCACATTGAGAGAGTTTACAAAGGTGGATCTCTCAGGGCCATGTGTTTTCCAGGAGACCCTCACTTCCTGGTTCGGATGAGATCACTTCCTGCTTACAGATCACTGGGGCTCATTAGGAACAATGGACGCGTTTCGAGCAGATGCTCTTTTTCAACCCATAGGGGACGGGGTTTCAGTAAGTCCTTGATTTATACACACACAGAGAGTCCTCCCTTCATTGCATGCCTGAGCTGAGTCACCGCTGCAGGTGACGGGGGGGGTGGAGGGAAAAGATGAGGTCCAGGTCCTCAGTAGAGTATTGACACATGCTTGACAGCGGATACATCATACAACCAACAAACTGGATAATTAAATGGTACACCTGTATGTGGAGACAAAGTAAAGCATGAATGCAAGTTAATGAGTACAATGGAGAATGATTATGAACAAATGGGAGAAAAAAAAACAAAACCCAAAAATCAAACACACTACCGATGCATGGATATATATACCCACAACACACTATTAATAAAACAAACATGACATGTACACACACTCCCCAAACATGGGACAGAGACAATGGATCAAGGGGCTGACACCTTAGCATCACCAATTGTGATGGATTGGGGGCAGAAAGTGGATACTAGTGTGGGCCCTGGTTTTATTTATACTAGTATTGATTGTCCAATTCCTTCATTCAGACCTTTGGGGGTGGGGGGGGGTTAGCGTTGTTTTGCAGGCATTATATCCACTTGTTTCTTGTGGGCCAGCTTATTAAATCTTCTTATTTGGTTAACTGGCATTGTGCGACTCACTGTAATAAAGCCTTGAGGCCTTCAGTTGAGCCATTTATGTTGAAGTTCTAACATGCCTGGTCCTGCCTGGTCTGGGGACCTTTTTTCCTAAGGTGTGCGTATGTTCACCAAAACAACTTCAAAAGGTCGGATGGTTCCTCCTACTAGAACGTTTCAAGGCCAATCAGACACATTTACATGGTCTGTGTGAGCATTGGCATTGGCGAATGGGATGGGTTTTACCAGATGTTGTCTGTGAACTGTTTATGCCCATGGGGGATTGATAAGGACACCGTCTTCACATATCTTTTTCTCTCTTAGAAGACCCCCTTTAGTTTCATTGATGCTGGGCCTAATGGTGTTTGAAGGTTGAAGGGAGCTGATTTTGCTTGGCGCATATGCTTGGACCCTGATGCATGGGGCTTTTTAAATACTTATTTGGTGTTTGTGGTAGAGCGGACCTTCAAATGGGGTCTTGAATTGAAGGATTTTCCATTTTTCTCATGTTGCCTCTCTCCCCCCCCCCCCTCCCCTCACCTGTTCAGCTTTGTGCCTCACTTAGGCAATGCTCATGAGGGGAGGGCTCTGTTGTGTTGTGTGTGTGTGTGTTAAATCCAGAGACTTACTGCAACCCCTTCCCTATGGGAAAAAAGAGCATCTGCTCGAAACGTGTCCCATTGTTCCTATTGACCTCCCCCAGTATCTGTAAGCAGGAAGTGATCTCATCCCCAAAAGGAATGAGGTCCTCTGCGAAAACACATGGCCCTGAGCGATAAACCCTTGTAAACTCTCTCAATTGTGAGTATCTTGTCTGTTGTTTGTCTCATTTTGTTTAAGTTTGTTTTTATCTTATCCTATTTCACATGATTTAATATTTGTTTGTACTAGGTTGTGCGCTTTGTCCTGTCTTATTTGCCTGTTACAGGGGGCCACACTCCTCCATTTTGAGAGCTGCACACCTACACACAACATATACACCCACCCCTCATACTGACTCCATTTTACTCTGTGTGCATTGCTCAGGGCCCCATCCACCCATGGAGGCCCTTCTGGCCACTGATATCACTGTAGCTGTGTAATCACTGCTGAAGGTTGTGCGCAACTACCCATTATCTTTCTTATTTTGTTAACCTTTATTGCTTGCCTCTTTTTAATGCCCAATTTGGCTCAATGACAAAAAGGAGTCTGGTTATGGAAAGGAATTTACATGTATTGGTGTGAAAAAAGCGATTGCACCACAGCCTGTTTCAATAGCATTCTTTCATTCCTAGGTACCCTGGGTAAAAACATATACATCCAATGTGAGATAATGCCATCACTGCCTGCTAAACCAGCTGTGCAAAAGGGTGCAAAAACACGACATATGAAGTGGAAAAGTCTAGAATGTTGAGAGGGCAGTAATCAAGAACTGTAGATGCCAAGCTTGGCCCCAAACCTCATCATTGACTGGTACAAACCTGTGAGGAGGCTATTTCTATTTCTCTTTAATAACAGGTCACAGTCAAGTACAAGCTGTAAGTGTTATATAATTAAACTGTCAAGGAGAACTATTAAAAGTCAAATATTTATAAATCAGTAGGAGCAATTACTGAAGCTCTTGCATAAATTCAGCTTCTATGAAGGACGCGCAAAGGCTTTCTGCTAAATGATCCACATTGAAGAGACTCGATTTGTAAACACTTTTTATTCCTTCGTAAAACCCCACTGGATGGTCCTTTGGACAACCATTTTGTAGGGATGAACCTGTGTTTATGTTTTAATGTTTTTTCTTATTTCTTTTTGTACATTATTGGTCCCTTACGTAGATAAATAAATAATATAATATTCTGGATATTAACCAGTGAATCTGTATTGTTAAAAGTCGTTGTGCCTCTTACAACCTACTGTAGTATTGTGTGAGGCAATAGGCCAGGGTTATTTACAATACTCCTATTTTCACCATTCTGCGTTTCCTAGCAAGGGCTGATATTGGCAGGATGTGGGGTACACCTTTTCCTTCACTATAGAACAAAAAAAAACACAGAGGTGCACACCCTAGTACAACAATGGTTAAATCATGCTGGCTAGGATAAGATAAACCAATTGAAACAATGAGACAAAGCAACAGACAAGATCTCACTTGAGAGCGGTTTACACACGGTTGATCTCTCATGGCCATGTTTTTCCTCCAGGAGACCCTCACTTCCTGGTTTTGGGATGAGATCACTTCCTGCTTCGATCATACTGGGGGCTCATAGGAACAATGGTACGCTTTCGGCGATGCTCTTTTTCAACCATAGGGGAAGGGGGTCTGAGTACATCTCTTGGATTTATACACACACAGAGAGCCCTCCCCTTCATTAGCATGCCTGAGCTGATCATCACAGCTGCAGGTGAGGGGGGGGGAGGGAAAGGAGAGGCCGGTCACTCAGTAGAGTATTTAGCCAATGCTTGAACAGGGATACAATCATAAACAAAAAAATGGATATTAATGGTACACCTTTCGTGGAGACAAAGTAAGCATTAATGCCCGTTTAAGTACAATGGAGAATGATAATGAACCAAATGGGAGAGAAAAAAACACAAAACAAAAAACAAACACCACACAGGTTGCATGGATATATATGCACACATATATCAAAAAACAAACATGATGTCCCCATCCACAAACATGGGCATTAGACAAATGGATCAAGGGCTAAACACTCTAGCAGACACAAATTGGTGATGGATGGGGGAAAGTGTATACTTACTAGTGTGGGCCTGGTTCTTTTATGATAGTATTGCTTCCAATTCTTTCTTCATTCAGCCATGGGGGGGGGGGGGGGGGTTGTGCGTGGTTAGCGTGTTGAGGGCAATATCAATAGTTTCTTGGGGAGCACAGCTTATAAACATCCCTAGCGCACCGCCCATATCGCGCGTTTACAACCGGCACGATTATGGGCGATCAAGGGCAGTGTAAATAGTACCAATGGCCAGCCGTTTTCCGCATCCCGCCGTGAGCTCTACGCGCAGCTGTTGTCTTACGCAAAGCGCGCGGGAGAGAAAGCGGCGCTCCTCCATTAACATGGAGGTCTGGGGCCCCCCCCCGCCCCCTTCGCATCGTAACCGTAAGCGAGCGGGGCGGAAGCCGACCAAACCCCGGAAATGCTACGGCCGATTTTTGTAAACAATCGCCGCAGCTTTTCCGGGGAGGCATAAAGCTCCCCATCGGCGGTCCCGGGCGCGTTGAAGGGCGAGCCTAAAGTCGGACGAGCTCGGCTGTCTCAACGCTAGGGAGGTTAAATCTTCAATAGGGGTAAACTGGCATTGATGGAATCAATGATAAAAGCCTTGAGGCCTTCCGTTGAGCCATTATGATGAAGGTTAAATGCCTGGGGTACCGCATGGTCGGGGACCTGTTTTTCAATAACTGTGGTGCGTTGTCACCAAAACAACTTCTAAAAAGGCGGAGAGTCTGATACATAGAACAGGCTGCAAGGGAAAATTAGAACATTATATTACATGGTCTGTGGAATCAGTGAGAAATTGGCGAATGGGATGGTTTACCAGAGTTGTCTGAACGTTTATGGCTCTGGGGGATGGAAGGAAAGTCTTACATAATCTTTCGATTAGAAGACCATTTAAGTTTATTGATGCGGGGCCTAATGGTGTTTGAAGGTTGAAGGGTAGGTGATTTGTTGGAGCAATATTGGACCTGATGCATGGGTTTTTAAATTACTACTTGAGCGTGTTGTGGTAGAGAGGACCTTCAAATGGGGAGGTCTTGAAAGAAGGATTTTCAGTTGTTTCCAGTTGCCTCTCCTCCCCCCCCCTCACGCAGTGTGAAATCAGCTTAGGCATGCATAATGAAGGGGAGGGCTCTGTGGTGTGTGTGTGTTGTATAATCCAGAAGACTTATGCACCCTTCCACTAGGTAAAAAAGAGCATCTGCTCGAAAGTGTCCAGTTGTTCCTGATTGAGCCCCCCATTATCGGTAAGCAGGAAGTGATCTAATCCCCAACCAGAGGGAAGGACGGTCTCCTGAAAACACATGGCCCTATAGAGATCAACCCGGGTAAACTTCTCTTCAATGTGAGTATCTTGCTGTTGTGTTGTATCTGTGTTTAACTTTGTTTTATCTTCTCCTATTCCACATGTTGTTTACTATGTGTTGTATGGTTGTGCGCTTTGTCCTCATTTGACTGTTACAGCGGCGGCACACTCCTCCAATTTTTGAGAGCTGCACACCTACAACACAACATATGACACCCACCCCTCATATGACCCATTTTACTCTGTGATCTGCTCAGGCCCATCCACCCAGTGAGGGGGCCCTTCTGGCCACTGATATCAATGTAAGCTGTGTAATCCACTGCTGAAAGGTTGTGGCAACTACCCATTTATTTTTATTCTTGTTTACACCTTTTCATTGCTCTGCCTCTTTTAAATGCCCAATTTGGCTCAATGCCTAAAAAGGAGTCTGGTTATGAAGGGAAGTTTACATGATTGTGTGAAAAAAAGCGAGTGTCACAGCCTGTTCAATAGATTATTAATTCCAGGTACCTGGGTTGGTTTACAGTAAAACAAATTAGATCCCAGGTGAGGGATAAATGCCAATCACTGGCCTGATAGCACAGCTGTGCAAAAGGAGTGCAAAAAAAAAAAGACAATTGAAGTGAAAAGTCTAGAATTGTATGAGGGCAGTATCAAGAAACTGTAAGAATGCCAAGCTTGGCCCACCAAACCTCATCATTGACTGGTACAACCTGGAGTAGGTATTTATATTTCTCTTTAATAACACAGGTCACAGATCAAGTACAAAGCTGAGTGTAATATAATAAAACTGTCTACGGAAGAACACTTATTAAAAGTCAAATATTATAAATCAGTAGGTACTGAAGCTCTTGCATAAATTCAGCTTCTATGAAGGACGCGCAAAGGCTTTTCTAAGAAAGGGTGTTTTCTCCTGTGGGTGAAATGTTTTTTTTGGGAGTCACGCAAGGGAATCCCTATATTAAATGACAAATGACTGAAGACGAATTCCCTTCTTACCTTACAGAAGGGGTACAGTCTTCATGCTAGTGAACTGATCACTTGACGCTGAGCATATGATTGCACACACGCCTCTGGCTCTACAGTTACATACACAGTACTTCATCTTGTACAGCCACCTGCTTATTTCAGTAATACTCCGCATGCATCACATCTTGTCCACATGATGGAAAAGAACAGCTGTAGTAGGTGGCTGACTGATCCCCCCCTCCTCCTTGTTCTGGCCTTTCATTACCAAGATGTCTGAACACCGTTTAGGGTCAGGGGAAATAAATTAATTGAGGGAATCCCTGAGATGACATTGTTATCCATAGAAGCATGTCATGATGACAAACAGAAATGCCTGCAAGGGATTACAGATGGAAGTGTATTTATTGCCAAACTTTACAAATATTCAGATAAAATCTTTTTATTTTGGATGGACCAGGTAAGCTATCACAAGTGTGGCTCAAGGTTACCGGTTTGGAAAGGAAAATTTAAGTTGGGAAAACTTAAGGCCCCCATACACATCTAGATTTTTCATCCAATCAACTTAATTAAATCAATTTTTTTGTAGATTGATTGAAAATCTATGACAGCACACATGGTTAGATCAACCTAAAACAATTACATTTGGGAAATTTTTTTATTGAAAAATTATTGGACATGCTGGTAAATATAAATTGGTTGTATTAATATTGATTACACTTTCAGTCGATCCCCAAAAAAATGACCAAATATCTGTTACTACAGTTATCAAACATACAATCAATCACCAATTTCCCTGACCCCCCAAAAATTATCCTTTTAAGTTGATTGAACAGAAAATCTAGACATGTATGGGAGGCTTTAGCCACCTGATATCTGAGTTGATAACAAAGCCCTTGAATATGCAATTGCTAAAACTTCTGGGAGGTCAGGGGGGCCAAGTGAAAAAATTGAGAAGAAATCTTCCCCTGAAGAATCCCCACAACATCAGGGCCAGAGTTTCATCAGTTTCTCCTTAAACTTCATCATGCATGATTAGATTATATCCCGTTTATATAGATATCTGTATATAGCCCCCCCCCATACACGTCTTGATTTTGTGTTCAATCAACTTAAAAATAAAAAAAAATTCTAGTTTCATATCTTCCCCCTTTCTTTCGTACTCCCTCCCTTTCTGGCACGGACGACACCCCAAATTTGCTAGCGATAGAGTTATTTTGCTCTGGTAGGAACTACCCAGTGCAACACCCTGGCAGCCTTGTGTGCTTGCCTTCAACTCCTTTTTTCCCACTTTTTTTCTGCCAGGTTGTCCCCCTTATAACCAAGAGGGTAACCTACGTACCTACCTGTTCCTACAGTTCATGATGAACCAAGTAGATGCCCCTGACCGCAAACTTCAGTGTCATCGGATTTTATGTTGTTGCTCTGTGCCTGACTGTTTGCTGTATTATTATTTCTGTGTTCTTATTTTGTGATTTAGTCGTAAAATAGCGTCACTAGCAGATTAGTGCTTCATTGATCGAATGAAAAAATATATACGTGTTAACCCACCTGTAGCCTAGATCTAGGGTCCATTTACATTTGGCGGTTGTAAACCCTTTAACGTAACCGTCTGGCTGACACAACATTCGGTGTCCGCTGGTCGATTTTTCGGGGTTTACGCTAATTGCTTGTTTATCAGCCATTTTAAAAAAGACAGTGTAAACGAGCCCTAACATCAACAGAAAAAATCACCTTCCCAGATACCTACTTTAGAAACAGAATTATGTTTCTATGACAAAAGCTGGCAATAGACAATTCGATCTGCGGCAGATTTACAGATGAAAATCAGCCGCAGATCGAAGCCGCCCGCCTGGAGTGATCGGCCAAAGAACAGAAAAGTCCATTTTCTTTGGTCAATCTCATGCTCCCCATCCAAAGTAAATGCCGGCAAACAAAGGTTACGGAGCCGATTCTCGGAAAGACCAGCCATGGGTGATGACATCATCACGCACAGTCAACCGTTCATGCAATAAACCCAGCATAGCGTTGTCTATGAGCAATTTTACAGTTTGTTAAAATGAACTAGAAAATATATAAATGTATGAATTGAATGAGACAGTTGCAATTATGATTCATAGTATTTAATATGGAATAGACCATTGATGATATGATGATATGACAGTTGTTTTTTTCGGGGGGGGGGGG
>CM070038.1:72781919-72796467 GCA_036250615.1 Ptychadena robeensis
AGTGTACAGTGTTTTGCCTTTCGCCCCATCGGCGTCAACGATGACGCCGATGGGGCGGAAAGGCTCTGTGTGCCTGCAGCTTTGGAGAAATTCTGCAGGGCACCAGAGAGCCAGCGGGTGCACCTGATCCGGCACGGGCGCAGTTTGATTCACGATCAGGGACTGCGCCAAAGGCTTTGGGCATAAGCTAGGGAGGTAAACAAGCATAGACCGCTATGCTTGGCGGTCGGTTTATCGAACAATCGGCCGCAGCTGATGGAACATCAGTTTCATGCCATGGTCAATCGTTCGAAATACACCTTTAGATTTGACCAACCAATACTGGATGGGACCCTTGTCCCCATTCAAAGTACTCCCTGTATGTTTCAGTCCTATCTGTTTACACTTTTTGATGTCTGACTCTCTTGGCTCTATTGGTTTTATGACAAACCCATGACACATATATTCACGCTCACATTTATGTACTGCATATTTGCCTATCTTTTCAGCAGCATGATTTGACACATAGTCCACCTGCACTAACACCGCTATAGTATCTAATATACATCTAGATGGATGTTTTGGTTTGTGGTTTTCTCTCTTTGATTTTGCTTTTATTTGTCATAGATGCATATATTTATTTGAAAGTGAGGTGCCCACTACACATAAATAAACACATATTCACAGTAATTAAGTTGGATACTATCCAATACTATAATATTAACATCCACATGGCTAAAATAATACACATAGGTATTGGGTATTTTTTTCCCTTCACCCATATAGTGTTTAATAATACTTTTATACTCCCGTTAACAAATGTAGGTGACACATGGTCCATAAATGACCCAGTTCATCTGGAGAGGCCCCCTGTTCCCCGGAAAAAGCTGTAATCCCCTCAGCCCAGGCTGCTTGTCCAAAATACAAGACATCAAGGAGTAAATACCAATGCTTTACACTATGGATATAGTACACAATGTTGTATCAGTTTCACATTAGATAAAATGTTGACTCATATCTGTTATTTCTTTATAGTGTACACATTTATCTACTTGTCATCTCCTGAAGAAGCAATGTCAGTCGCGAAACACGCTGAGACTCTGTTGACTGACTGGTATATTAATTTTCATTTATGCAATAAACCTTTTATTAATTTTCCACATTGTGATTGAATTCTACCGGCAAAGTCCTTGTGGCTAAGATTCAGAAACTCTAATCTAGCAGGGAGCCACTAAAGTTTGCTTGTCTATATTTAACTTAAATTTGGATTTAATTTATGAAAAATATAACATTTCGACAACCTTGATATCAACAGAAAAAAACTAGCATTTGCTGTTCTTTCCTTATTCAGGTCTACATATTTATGCAAACAATCATTTTAGAATCATTTTAAATTTAGAAGTCATATTATTGATGAAAACCTAGAATTGCTCCTAAAATTAAAAACAACAACATACAAACCTGACCTACCCAAACTTTGGTTGTTAATTGCGTATTTACAGGACTAATCCAACAATTGTTATTGTCTATATTGTTATTGTCTATACTATATATTGCCTATGGTAGAGTATGTCAGTGGTGGGAGTGTTTTCAAACTAATTCCTTCCATCACTGACCAATAACAGAACTAGGTGGTCTACAATGGCACTTACAAGCTGGCAGCATCCACACGTATATACAATGCCATATAGTTTTCAGGCTGCACATTTGTGGCAAGTGACATTTCATTGCAAGAATGGGAGTATACAAATCTCATTCTGAGCCTTATTTTAGTGTTGAGGGCCACTTTAAATCTACACAAAACATAACACAGTAAAGTTCACATCATTAAGTGTTCCTCGACTTTATCTTGCCACAGCAGTGCGCCCCCCATTCAATGTCAATGGAAGTGTTGTGCATTGTATGGGCATAGTAAATGCACAACACGTCCATTGGCAATGAAGGGGGAGCAAATATATTGTGTTGTTCCTCCCCAGCGCAGCCAAAATAGATTTCACACACACAAACCCCCTGTAATACATATCATGTTCATCAACCAACAGCCCTGCAATCCCAATGTACTGCTGGGTACCCATGGGGAGCATGGTGGGTGCCTGCCGGCCGGTTAGAACTCCGTGGAGGGCCGGATCCGGCCCGTGGGCCGTAGTTCGAGGAACCCTGAGGTAGACCCTACCAGTACACAGTCATTTTACTTATATAGCAGATCAACTATAACTAAAAGGAATAAGGTTAATAAATGTGTGTGTAACTTTTATTTCACATATATTAAGGATTGTTTAAAACAGGGTTTACAAGTACTGATAACAAATATACCTGAGATATGATATTACAAATACCAAGGGATACCAACCAAGAACTAGTTTTTAGGTATTACAGTTGAGTAACAACTCTGTCCTATATCGTATGTGAGGACACAGACAACAAATGATTTATTACCGTCTCTACATGTTAAGAAGCACTGGGCTCTGCATGTCCCCTGTCGCCCTCCCTGGGCTCCAGTGGAAAGGGGTGACAGGTGTATGCTGTGTAACCATGGGCTAGGTTACTAGCTCTATCGTAAACAAGTCCCGTCTCCAGGCTCAGCCCCTTCTAAATATAACAGCATGGTAAATTCTCACCCTTGGTACAGGCCCAAAAGAGGCAGGGAGAATAAGCATGACAGGGGAGAAAGGGAATTAGAAGGCTGACCTCCCTTGCAACAATAAAAGAAGGTGAAATTTCAAGTTTATTAGATGCATGAGGAGGGTAAACAGCAAGTTAACTGCTTCATTGTCAATGGCTTTTTGTCTTAATACATCATTTTTCTACTGTTCACATTCTAGTGTTCTTGCATTTTACATTATCTTTAAAAACCAAAAAGCATGCAGAGCTGAATGAATGTTAGCTCAGAAACTCTAGAGCTTTAAAACCAAATAGTGACTCGAGTGCAAGCTCAGATATAACCCCTACTTATGATTATTATAACTACCTGTCCTTCATTCACCTGCTAAAGTAAACCCCCAGATAACACTTCTGAGTATCAGTGTGCATATAACACCATTCAGTATACCTGGAACTCATGAAAGGGTCCTTAGCTTTGAACATGCCCAAACCAAACTGACTTGTTTCTTATGCTTAAAAGCGTTAATAAAAAGCAGTATGTGGTGAGTCTAACACTGACACTTGGGAGGGGGTGATGGCTGTTTTAATTTAAAGGTAAAGCTCAACCTCAGCCGAATTTGTAATAAATTTGGGTGTGGTAGGAAAACATTTGAACTGGACAACTGTCAAACAACAGGATCTCTGAGGCTAGGTTCTAACATACAAATATATAGGTTTGTATGGGTCCGCACTCACTGTGTTCCACAATGTAGATCATACACCAATTCCCTCTCTAGCCGAGTTTATAGTTTTGTAATCCAGCTGAATCCTCCAGGTGCAGGAGCTCCCTATAATGACCCCCTCTCCTGGGTCTCCTTCAAACGTATATCCACAAGCACTGGAGTTAAAAACACCAGATAAAATCTTAGTTTCAGTTTTTTTCAATCCAAAAGTTTTTAATCAGACATATGCGTACACAAAGATGCATCAAATCACCCTTAGGGGGTCACCACGAACTCTCTTACGCGTTTCGTCCCCAAATCTGGGACTTATTCATAGAGAGATGGTCCCACATAGGTGATTGAAAAATCGCGTCCATTCATTCTCTATGGACACATTTTTTTTTTTATAATGGGGCCATTCTTTTTAAAATCGCGGGTGAAATGGCCTGGTCAATCGCGCCCATGATTACACGAGTGATTAAAATTGTGAGCGCAAGGGGATTATTCGCCTGACAGTCAACGAAGGTCTGGTTCAACAATTGTGTGCATGTGTGTATTTATTGTATTTGTGTTGCTTGCACTTCAGAACTTTAGTCCTTTTAGCCCAGGCCAAGTTCACTTTAATAAAGAAACCTCTAAATCAACCTAAAACCAAACGATTCTGAGCCATTTTCTCCGTAATCTTAAAGGAATGAATATGTTATTTTCCCACAGTGGTGTAAAGTGATCATAAGTCAAATTGTATCCATCACGAAGAAGGCTCATTACAGCACTCACCACTGATTGATGTGTAGTAATAAACTGCATGGTCTTAACATGATTCACACATCTAATTTTAGCATTACTATACAGAGTGATTTGTAGTATGAAGTGTAGTATGGTACTTGGTGGAATTTTTTTTTAGAAGAAAGGGTCTTTAATTGTAGCCTAGTAATGGTGGGAAGACCTCACAGGTCTCTGTCAAAATCTCCAGAACATGTTTGTAATTCTGCAGCAACTTATAAAAATAACACCGGCTTTGCATTTTTTTTATTCTATACCAGATGCGTGAAATTTATGGCAAATGGAATTTTATGAGGGCATGTTATGTAGTCTGTATTTGTGAAAGCAGTAACAGGTATAACCCTAATCCCCATAATCCCCATCCCCCATACACCTTTAGATTTCTCTGTCAGATTTCCTTTAGATCTCCTTTGTTTTACCCAAACCATGTAATATGAGGAACTTTCCAAACCATCGAGTGTTCAATCGCAGAGGACCAGGCACTACATAGTTGTTGGAAGATTTAAAGGATATCTGACAGAGATCTAAAGGTGTATGGCCGGCTTTAATTTTAATAATTTCAACAAGGTCTGTGTGAAGTTTACTTATCATAAATGTATGATATGTGAAAACCAGAGAACCAAAGCATACCTGTCAAGCTTCCTGTTTTGGCTGGGAAAGTCATGTTTTATATTTCCTGATATTGTGAAATCAGGTTTCCTTAGGAGGGAGGGGGCGTTGCTCTCCCTCATAATGTCCCATCCCTCTTGTGCAGATGATCTGCCAGGGTGGGAAGTTAGAAGGGAGATGTCCCCTCCCTAAGTTAGCCAGATGGTGACGTCCGTGATGTCATTGAAACATGTATTTGATTTGAAACATGTATTTGATCAGAAATCTGTATTTGAAACATGGAAATGTCTGTCCACTTCCACGTTCGGAATACCATAAGTGAGGTCACTTACAATATTTTATCCTAAGAGACCTAGTGTTGCCATACAATTCATCGTGTTCATCTTTAAGACAGAACTGGATGATGTTGAGAACCTAGGCTTTTAAGAGAAAACCTCTGCTCCCTGCAAGCTCTTCATCACACCACACAATAATCTGACCAGTTTTTTTATTCCTAATCTGACCCAACTAAAGGTAGCCAGACACGGGTGGATTATATAGCGATTTGCTAGTCAATTCGATCATATTGCGCAAAAAAAATTGATCGCTTGTCGAACACCGATTGTTTGTACGGGTGTTATAGATTCCTGACGACCAGTTCTTTATTTTTCAAGCATTATTATCGTTTTCTGCCACAAGAGGGCGTCTGGAAAGCAAAAAACTACACATACACGTGAAATATCGAATGACATTGCCAACATTGAGCAATTTAATGTTCGATTTTGATCACTTTTGGTCGATCGAACCAGGTGGACAGAAATAGATTCCTGACCCACCGACTTCAAAATATCGATTTTGTGGTAGATCGGAGGGAAATATCAACCCGTGTATGGCTACCCTAAGTGTATAAAGCTGGCCATACACCTAGATCTCTCTGTCACATATCCTTTAGATCTACCAACAACTATGTAGTATAGGGTCCTCTGCGATTGAACACAGGTAGACTTGATTGTTTACAAAGTCCCTCATATTACATAGTTTTGGTTAAACAAAAGGAGATCGAAAGGAAATCTGACATAGAAATCTAAAAGGTGTATGGAGGCCCTTAGACACCTCTACTAATTAGTAACAGGCTGATTAATGTTTGTAGAGTGAGTGAGTGATAGGGGAGTCAAACTCCAAAAAAAGACTTGACCAACCTTGATATTTTTCTGAAAAGGTCTACTATTGCGGAAGTTGTTCCTTCACATATGATGAACCATAACAGAATTTTGGCTGAATCTGGAACAAGTAAGGCATAATTCTACATGCAAAATAAAACGCCAAATAATGTGGCATTTTAAAAGAATGTATAATTATACTAAAGCTTAGACCAATAGGCCTGAGTTTGACACTTCTCAGCCAGGGGGCTTCTAGAAACACGGTGTGTGTTCAGAGCTAAAGTAAATGAATCGCATTCTCTCCTGGTACTTTGCCCAACCTTGTTTTGACATGTAAAATGATGTACATACTTTAAAGCTGAACTAAAGCACTCCACATTTTTTTTATGTTTCTAATGGGTCCCCCAGCAAACTGCATGCAATTGTTGATTTTGCCTAAGTGTCTGCCCAAAGTGTTGTATTTGGGAGAATCTAAATGTAAAGGGCCTGGTGTAAAACATTTTATAAATAACATTTTATAAAGAAGCAGTTAATTTCATCAACAATAAAACTTTCATGATGTGTCACAATATACTTCAAGAATTCAACAGTTCTTATTACAACGCACTACGAACTTTACTTTAGTAAATTTTCTTTTCATCTTATTAAATCTTGTAACTTTGCCTAGACTGAGTAAAAAGTGTTATTTCAATTCTTTTAAGCAGTGTAGTTTCAATTCATGAATTCAAACAGATTACAATTAACTTTTTGATGATCTTTCAGTAATTTTGTCTAGGGTGAGTGTGACTACTGCCAGTATGAAAGTTTACACAGGCAGTCCAACTCCACCTGCATACACATCAATAAGTGTCATTGTCAGTAGTTTTGCTGTGTCTCAAGAGCACCAGGAGAACGGGAATCACTGAAATGGTCCATCAAAGGTCTGTAACCTAGTATCCTCTCCTATGTGAAGGAGAAAAAGGATGAGTACTGCATGAGCTCTACAAAGTGTGTACTACCAGTGTGCCATTGCCATCAATGTCTCTGACCAAACCAGAGAAACTTCAGACTTCATGACAGTGGCCTGAGGGAGGATGTACTCATACCCTGTGCTCATTGCCTTGCACCGTGGAGCTTGACTGCCATTTGTCAGTTTGTGTATTTTGTCAACTTGCTGAAGGTAAAGTCTTCTTCCTTCATGACTAAAACATTGCAACGTTGTACCTTATAGACTAAGCTGTGACATTTGTGTATCCACAAGCTACAGAATGTATGTGAATGTGTTCATGCTTGAGCCAGCACCTTATTTAAAATAGAAAACTCAGTGGAAAAACTTAACTTTTTAGTGCTTTAAGGAAACTTTGAAACTTTAAAACTCCAACGCCCCAAACAGAGTAAAGGAGAACCTCAAGGCAATCTATCAAGAGACTAATGGGGAATGCAAAGATCTTACCTCTTATATATCTTGTCAAATTTGAATACCTTAACTAATTTTATGCAATCTACCATATCAGCATTTAGCTGAACAAAAGGAGAAATAGGAGTTTTAGGGCTGTGCTATTTAAATACATAAAAACCAGAGTTGGCCAACATCTCTGCAGATCTGCAGACAATTTATTATGTATCTACAAATACCCCACCATATCAAGTAAGGTGTTATTTATAAAGAGTTAGAAAAGTAATCTGTCCCTCAAATGCTGGCAATTTAAACATCACTAAATACAGCTGAATAATTGAAAACAGGGAACGATAGGTTCTCTTTCATTCAGCTACATACACTGTATGTTTTTCATTCCACAAAATGCCATGCATAGTCTGATGATCTAATTGTGCCTTTGAATGTGACATGCCTTGTGCAGAGCAATGTGTTGGGGTCCTGCGAAGCTGTTTCCTTAACCTATGTTCTCCCCATGTGTTTGCAGCATTTGAAATAATAAGGAAGGGTTGTAGTTAATTGCTTTCATTACATTCCAGCAGTTATATACTTTACTATCAAAAGGACAAACTGTCAATAAAAGCTTTTTTTATTATGATCATTATTGTAGAAGTAAAATCCAAACATTTGCATATGTAACAAAAATACTTAACATAAAACCCTACCTGAACATATACTTCTGAAGTGTGCAGCTGCTGCTTAAAAGATTTTGGTCAAGGAAGCTCTCAAACATTTTTAACAGGTGCAATGGAACATATGATGAATTGGATGTTATTATAATCACTAATTATTTATATATCACAAGATAATATCATACTGTGAAACCTAATGACCAAAGCAAACTTAAATCAATGGAATCAGTTTTGCATGGATCACGCTATGTGATGTGTAAATAAATTTTATGAATGTTGATGTTTATAAGGTAAGCTTAACCTCCTGATTGTTAACCCTGAGTTTTTTTCAAACATAACTCACCCCCAACTAACCTCAGAGCATCTTACCTGTTCAGCCCCCGCCTCTCCAGATGCCATAGAGGTTGAACCCAGACTCCTTCTGGGTTCCACCTCTATGGCATTCGGAGAGGCAGGGTGCTGCACCATTGACCGGTCAGTCTTGGTCCTCACATTGTCATTGATAAAACCACGGATGTTAAAGGGGGGGGGGCAGTAATTACCGGTACCACGGTTTCTAAAAGTATGGCAAATGGGCAATATTTCTACAAATTACTATAGATTTTCTAAAGAATACTTAGATACACTACTGGAAGGTGTAAATTATGACTTTACATCACACCATCACAGCTGCCAGGACCTCTACAGAGATGAAACCATGCTGTAATGCATACATTTATAAGTTATTAATAGCATACAGTGTATACACCAAGATGCTCTGCTTTGTGTTAGAAGTCTACACCTCAAATCTATTACTGGGAATCTACCACAGAAATGGAAAACTGTTTATCTGTATCAAGTGAATTTCCTTGACAAGAAAACATAAATTTTTTTAAAAGTCATTTAGCTATGCTGCTTAGGTCCAGCCAGTGGTGGGCTTTCAATTGTTCATGTATCCAAATATCTTTACTACTACTAAGGATGTACAAAATGAGCCATGAAAATATTCCTTATTGGTTGAGCAGCCATTTCTCAATGTTTTTGGAACTCTGGGATGAATAGTATCTTGTTCAACTGCTTATTGTCACCGACCAGAAGTTGTGGACCCACTGTGCCAGGAGTCCTACCTCCTCTAAGGTCATTGCCTATGTGAACCCACTCGTCTTTTACAATACTCCCGATAGTGAGGATAGACTTTACCAAGGGAAACACCAGGTTGCTACCTCTGGAGGGAGGGTAGTAACATGAGGCAGCTGGTCCAGGGGACAGAAGGAAAGGCACCAGAGACACAGGCATCGTCAGACACAGGCTGGCAGCACAGGTACAGGTCAGGTAGCAGGAGAGTCCAGCAGACAGGTAAGGGCTAACATGAAGCACAGTCTCAGAATACAGGCATGAATCTATAGTACAGGAACACCAATGGAAGTCAGTGCTTAGCACAACACAGAAACCTTAATACTAAGGCAAGGTTGGAAGGGCAGGGTCCTTGATATAGGTGCAGGAGGATCACTATTGGTTGGCTAGGTCACATTACCAATACCTTAAATCCCAGTAAATGGCACGGGGTGGTCTATCCAAGGTCTGCTACCAGTTGGTGCCATGCCAGCCGCTGTTGTTGCAGGGTTGGTATGGCAACTGGGCTCCTCGTCCTGTGCACAGAGGGAGAAGAGAACAGCATGGCTGATGAGTGATGCAGTTCTCTCCTCTCCCCTCTCTCTGACTGTGCTGGCTTACAGCGGGCGTACCCACAGAAAGGGCTCCCAATGCCACCTTTGGCATGTGTATCATAGGTTTGCCTCCTGCAATACCTCTAAGCCCCCCTTAAGAAATGCCTGCCCCCCAAGTTTGGGGACCACTGCTTTAAGTGAACTAGTACCTCTGCCTCTAGAACCTCTAAAAATTTACTAAACTTTTTCCACATTTTGTTATGTTTCAGCCTTATTCCAAAAACTCTTTTTTCACATTTGTTTTATTTTTACACACAAAACCTCATAATCACAATGTGAAATTAATGTACTTGAGATTTGGCAGGAATTACAGCCTGAAGTCTATTTGGATATGATGCCACAAGATTGGCACACAAGAATGGGCCAGCTTCGCCCATTCCTCTTTGGAGCACCTCTCAAGCTCCATCAGGTTGGATGGAAAGCATCCTTGGCCATTTACGCCCATTCCTCCATCACCTGCTATGGCCTAGGTGCCCAACCTGCGGACCTGGGGGCGCATGCAACCCCTTGGGGGTTGTTCGGCGGCCCCCCTTGGTCCTTCACATGCGGCCCCCAAAACCGAACTGTTAATGCATAGGGCATAGCAACTGTTGATCAAGAAAACCAGGTCTACATATGAGCACTGCACCCAGGGGCAGGAGGGGGGTGGGTGCTGTCAGGATCTGTTCCACCGTCTGATGAGATATGTCGACAGGTGGGAGGGTCTGGATCGATGTTATGTGCGGCCCTTTAGTGATGCCGAGGGCCGCACTTGTGGCCCTACATATCAACTCAGTTGCCAACCACTGTGCTATGGAGAATATAAACAAACTCAGCAATAGAGATCCTGGATGGCTCTACACTTGCGACAATATCTATCCAATCCACATGATGGCAGCAAAGAATTATGAACAGAATCATCATAACAGAAATTCAGGCAGTACTGCATGGCGTACAAAAAAAGGACTGTTCACTTGTCCTTAAGTTGAATGAGTAAAGCCCCCCATACACGTTCCGATTATTCTCCCGATGTTAACCCGATTTTTAACTAAAATTTTATGGTCGGTCGGTCGGCTGCCACGAAAAATCTGAATTCGAATTATCACCTATCGATCAGCCTCACACTATTTATTAACAGCAGATCGACCAAAATTTACGGACAGGTCCGAAGCGGTCTCGACTTCGACCGATTTAGAGAAATCGGGATCGGTCGGGTACATAATTCCGCATCCGATTAATCTCCCGATCGATTAATCTCCCGATCGATTAATCTCCTGACCTCATTGGTCGGTCGGGCAAAATTCGTACGAAAAATCGGAACGTGTATGGGGGGCTTTAGTCGGAGCAGGTACATTATTCAAAAAAATGCAATTTGGACAGATGTTGGTCTCAACATAATGTTACTATCTATATAATAATATTATGATTTAAACAAGCTGAAGCAGCAGTTGCTGCTCTGTTTTTAAGTACAAATAATTTTAAAGTTGGATGCCAGTAACTTTGGGACTATCGGTATAGCTATGTATAAGAAGATTATTATCATTTATACTATTATAAACTTCTAATTATAAAGTACATTATTTATATACTCTGCATATTAAATAAATGTTGTAAAGTACAAAAAACTAAAGCTGGCCAAAGACGCTTTGATTTCTGAACGATCGATCATCATGCTTGATCGTAGTCATTGATCGTTCACAAAACGATGCATGTTTAAAGTGTGTAATCGACCTTGTTTACTTAACCTTTCCAATGTTACTTCCTGAGTTTTAGTGTTCACTGATCTTTCATATGGATTTGTTGAACAATACGCATTTGACACAATAGTGCCCCTTGTTTGATTGCACTAGATAGAACTACTTACTGTTATGTTGTAGGATTGTTTCAATTGCTTAATCTGTGGACTGGGATTGTTCCCAACTGTTTATTTCTGTTCTTTCGTTATTTAAAACTTTAATAAAAATATTGAACCAGAAAGTGTGCAATCGACCGAAATGTTGTAAAATCTTGAGAAAAATCGACCAGACATTGATCGGACATCCGTTTTTTTGGTCGATCTATTGGAAAATCAAAGAAGATTATTGGAGACCTTAAGATCTATCCTTTCGATCCATGCAGGCTTCATCCCACTTTCATCATTTCCGGTCACATCTTTTTGTGTAGTCAATCTTTAGTTACGTCACTGATCAATCTGGCGCATAGATCAGCGATAAATCGTATGCCGAAAATGATGCACTTTTGCATTGATGTACGACTTATGATCGGAGACTCAATCGCATCAAAAAGCTCAAAAGCCCTTACTATCCTGCATAGAGCACAGTACTGGAGATCCAATTATAAGTGTTCAAGTCATGTAGGCAGCAATCATGAAGATGTGGAAAAGAGTACAAGTACTCTAAAAAGGAGGGAAGAAAGCAATGGAAATATGAATATGTATACTGGAAAAATAAATAAGATTAAACTTTAACTAACCTCTTAGCCACAATGGTGGATATGGCGTAAGATAATGGTTTTCAATGGAAACATTTATCAAGGCAGGTTTAATGTTCAGGACATAGAAACACTATCCTTTGATTTAATTCTCTCTTCTCCTCAGTGTAAAATTGTAAGTAAAAAAAATATCAAAGGTGAATTGTTTGATATTTCTTATGTAAAAAAATGCCAATAACTTTAAGACTGGAATTAACATTTTAATAGTGTCTGTTTAATTTTTACATTTTACTCAGAGGAACAGAAGGGAAAACCACTTTTTTTTTAAGCTAAAGAGATCATTTTTAATTCTGCCGCATTCCTTACAAGCTGGAACATCCAGCATGCTTTTCTAAAACGCTTGTGTCTAACATTCTTTTGGTTTCTTTTTCCCATTCCAGAAAAATACAGTGCAAAGGCCCTGAAGGGTCACACTTTACAGTGATGAGAGTCATTTCATGGCTGGCTGGATGTCAGTGAGGCAAAGCCTAGTACAGACTGAAAAGCTGACCTCTCAGGGCCGACTAGAGGAAATTCTGATGGGGGAGTTTAACAGACAACATCTGCAGAAAATACGAAGGGAGACACAGAGGACATGATCAAAAGGATCTTCTAAAGGAAATTGTTAGCAAGTTACAGAAACTAGTTCCGGCTATATAACCAATACTGCACAAGCTCTTCACCATATACATCTATATTGAGGTACAGCCAGGAATGTATGAAGTGGGTTGGTTACAGGTCTGACAAGGAAAGCAAATGCTTCTGGTTGGGCAAGGGATCTACAGACTTTAACAACAATTGAGATAGAAGACAGAATTGAGTATATCTATTGGGTTGATAGACTAAAGGCAGCCGCTGATCAGGGGTGCCCTCAGCTCGGTCGGCCAGAGAACAAACATGTCCGATAATCTCTGGCCGATGCCGTTAGTTTTAATGGAGACCGGCGTCTCCATTGAGACTAACAGCAGGCACACAAAGGGTGCACGCCGATGCTGTCAGCGATGGAGAGCAGCGTGATGGCGTCATCACACTGCACTTCATTGCTGATCTGTGCTGCTCTGTCTACCCCTACTTGGTAGGCCGAGTGGGTGCCGACTTTGCCGACGTCCGATGTGCATTCACGCTCGCGCCTGTCTAGGGCGGGTGCCCACATGGGGCGACAGTCGGCCCCTCATCTATTGAGGAAGAATCGGCCCATGTATGCCTACCTTTATTAATATAGGATTCGTGTATAGGGAGTCCAAATATTTCTGACAGCTGTACCATGATCTTATTATTTTTTTTGCTCAATTTCTTTCTGATTGGCATATGCAGCTTGCCCACAGACATTTATCTTCAGAACAAGGAAAGTAAGGAAAAAGGTGATCGATTCTTCGCCGCTTTTTCAGGATAAATATCAATAATATCTAGAAGTGTGGAATCAGTAAAGATTATATATGATTATCAGGTATCAATTGGCTTTTAGGTCGTAGCCATTATTAGTAGCATATACAGTAGAGAACCACAGTACTTGTATATAAGTTAATGAACTTAACTCGTTTAGCATAATTCACTCTGAATTGACCTTTTGGTAAGTACTGGTGAGCGTCTGGGCTGCTCTACGGCTTGCGGAGGGAAGGAGGAGAGGATCGGTGGGGGAGGGAGGTAGTGGCGAAGAACCGCAAAACATGCCAAATTTGATATCGATGTACAGGGCTTTGGCTGGAGAGACTGACTTTATAAGGCTAAGGCCTAAATATGTAATGTATTGGATACTTGAAAATTTTGTATCTTGTTATATATATCTGCATACCTTTATTTACTCTGAGGTTGGTAATAAATCTCTTACTGATATATTTACTGATGCTAAAAGACCCATTTATGTGTACCAGTGACCCTAACGGGCCCATACAGGGTCATATTTCTTCTAACATTTAATGTATGTTTAGTTTGGGGATGATGGCAGACTACCCTTTAAGGCTAAAGGTACCTTATGACAGGTTTCCAAAATAATCTACTCATTTTTGTGCATTGGCTTGTGCAATTCAAATATTGTCAATCTAATATGGATTGATCAATGGTACTGGCACACACTCCAAATGATACAAAACTGATTGCTTAAGGGCTTGATTCCACTTTGGCGCTTTGGTGCGGTTTGAATCGCAGCACGGTGCCTGCGGGAGATCACTAGCACCCAGTGATTTCCCGCCATCTTCAGTTATTCAAACCACGGCACGGACCTGCAGGCAGGAAGTGGGGGGGGGGGGGGGGGGGGGGGGGGGGGGGGGGGGGGGGGGTTGGCAAAAATGCGCTGTCTATATATAAGGTTAATCGAACTGGTAAGGAAACCAAAACGAGGATTTCCTGCCAGAGATTGAGTTTCCCCCTGAGAGGGATATCTCTCAAGGGCGTGGGGACTTTAACGGCCTGAGTAGAGAAGGTGTGTCGAAGACAAAGTAGAGTACACAAATATTTAATGAAACAAATAAATGGTTCGAAATTAATTCAAAATTAAAACCCGCACAAATCGACCTTGCATAGCTGATCACTCTCGTGT
>CM070038.1:72799043-72811571 GCA_036250615.1 Ptychadena robeensis
AAAAAAACTTGTATTACCTTTTACTTTTTTAAAGAAAACCAAGCCCTAAACTTACACCATACGTTTTACATTTGAATTTGTTTTAACATATATAGCTTATACTTTCATAACATATCAGAAATTTAAAATTACTGTAAATGGCTTATTTTAGTGGGCATGTATTTTGAGTCATGATATAGTTAAAGCTGAACTCCAGGCTTTAAAAGGGAAAAAATCCAGCTTTCTACCATCTGGTCATTTTTCAATTTAGTGTGAGTGCAGTGTCATGGGCTCACTGCAGTGTCATGGGTGTCACCAATATTTCTCTGGTTGTGATTTCTAAAGCCTGGGAGTGCAGGGTGGGGCAGATATCAGTTTTACAACTGATACCTATCTATTGATTTTAGTCGACTCATTCTGTAACAGCCCTAGTATTGTCCGCAACATGTTGTCATTGAGTTAAGTGATACATTTTCATGGCAAGGCTTGACCATACCTCTTTCAACGATATACCACAGGTAATTGGCCTCCTCTAAACCAATTGCACTGTCAGCCCAGCCTTCCAGATTGAGTGTAGGACTGTTTGCATCCTGGGAAGATTACTGTCCACTAAAAATTACCACGTCATCTAGGTAAGCCAAGGCATTCTTTTGATGTGGTCCATGTATGTGAAACATGAAGATGTGATAAAGCCTGGGGTCAAAGCCCACTTTAAACCCTATAGGTGTCAGAGGAGGTTAGGAGTTGGTTGATATTGAAGAATGTCACAGTGAGTGGTCCAGCCCAATAGAACCAGAATAGTACCAAAACCAGATAGAAGCTTTGCAATGATTTTTGAAAACTAAATGTGGTTTCCAAATGAGGTAAATCACTACCAAAGATCTCACAAAGGGTTACTGGCAGGCATCCCTGCTTTTACCATGCCAGAGGAGTACTGGCAGTGCAACGGTTGCCTTTTGGGATACATGGGGCTCCAGCCACATTCCACAGGATGATAGGTCTCATACATGGACCACATCAAAAGAATGCCTTGGCTTACCTAGATGACGTGGTAATTTTTAGTGGACAGTAATCTTCCCAGGATGCAAACAGTCCTACACTCAATCTGGAAGGCTGGGCTAACAGTGCAATGGGCTGACAGTGCAATTGGTTTAGAGGAGGCCAATTACCTGTGGTATATCGTTGAAAGAGGTATGGTCAAGCCCCAGATGATAAAGGTATCCTTGTCATGAAAATGTATCACTAAACTCAATGACAACATGTTGAGGACAATACTAGGTCTGTTACAGAATGAGTCGACTAAAATCAATAGATAGGTATCAGTTGTAAAATAAAATGACTACAGCATGACAGGTACAGATAGAAAAAAACTTGTATTACCTTTTACTTGGCACTCTTTTAAAGAAAACCAAGTCCTTAACTTACACCATACGTTTTACATTTGAATTTGTTTTAACATATATACTTTATACTTTCATAACATATCAGAAATTTTTAATGAAATGGCTTATTTTAGTGGGCATGTATTTTGAGTCATGATATAGTTATAGCTGAGCTCCAGGCTTTAAAAGGAAAAAATCCAGCTTTGTCTACTTTCTACCATCTGGTCATTTTTCAATTTAGAAGAGTGCAGTGTCATGGGCTCACTGTCTGCATGGGTGTCACCAATATTTCTCTGCTTGTGATTTCTAAAGTCTGGGAGTGCAGGGTGGGGCAGATTCACAATTTCTAGTCTAGTGTTTCCTGAGACTCAGAAATTGCTTCACTTTTGGCCAATGCCCCAAAATTGGTAGAGTAATATGATGGAATAAGAACCCATCTTCAGACCTTGACTGTAAGTCAACCTTGACAGAGTAAGTCAACTCTGTTTTGGACTTGTATGGACATAAAGTATCACTATAAAGCAGTAGTTCACAAAAAAATGGGTTGGGACCCCCTCGGGGGTTGAACAACCATTTTACAGGGGTCGCCGAGTTATCTGGCAGTATCAGATCTGCTCCTAACAAGCGGCAATGCTGATGCCCCCAAGCGGGTTGAAAATTTGCGAGAAGGAGCAGTTTCCTCTCCCTCCTAACTTAGGAAGATTGCGGCATTACGCTCCCTCCTAACTTTCCACTGTGCACATCATTTGCACAAGCAAGCTGGGAAAATATGTGTCACAGATCCAAGCAGAACTAGATGATCTGTGTCTGCTGTAGCAGCTTCCAGCACTAAGAACCGTCCTTGACAGCAGGGGTTAAGTTTCCAGCCCTGGAGCTCTCTCTGTTGGATGCTATGGTTCTGCATCCTCCCTCCTGCCTTTGAAAAGGGAGCCTCAGGTGACAGGAAGTCACCTGATCTTTGGGTCTTATATGTATCTGCTACCAGCCTCTCATTACCTGCCTGACATCCCGATTCCTGACCCTCTGCTTGTTCCTCGGACTGCTCTTACTCCTTGATCCTTGGTACTTCATCCTGGTCCCTTTCCTGATTCCCCGCTTCTGACTCTCGGCTTGTTCATTGGACTTCTCTAACTCCTAACGCCTGCCACTACGTATTGGTTATCCCTTCAGCAGCCATCTTTCACAGGTGCTTTCTGGAAACTGCAACCTGGGGATTACCTGCAGCCAATCCCAACTCCTTTTGCAGGGAGCTCTGGTGAATACCAAGTCCCTGAGACTCTGCACCCCGAATTGCACCCCTGCCAACCGTGCAAGTTGGTCCACGTTAGGAGTGTTGTGGAGCATCTAACAGATCGACATGTGTTTGAATTTTCCACCCAGGTGAGTGCTGGTCCCCACAGTGAAAAGCAAGTTTCTGGCAAAGTGGCAAGGACATCATACAATTATAGAAAGAGTTGGGATGGTCAATTACAATTTTTCAGCTAGACAAAAGGAAGCAGATCTACCATGGAAATCTGATGTAACCCTGCAAAGATCAAGAGGCTCTTTCAGCCCACACAGCCACTGCAAGACTAGTGATGCCCGTAGTTCCAGAGGTTATAGGAGCAGAGTTCCTCTCTAGTGGTCAGAAACAGGGAGTAAAGGAGTTTCTGATCCAAAACCACCACATATTATCAGACAAATCTGGTCTGATATTATAAAACATGAAGTTGTGATAAAGCCTGGGGTCAAAGTCCACTTTAAACTCTATAGGTGTCAGAGGAGGTTAGGAGTTGGATGATATTGAAGAATCTCACAGTGAGTGGTCCAGCCCAATAGAACCAGAATAGTACCAAAACCAGATAGAAGCTTTGCAATGATTTTTGGAAACTAAATGAGGTTTCCAAATTAGGTAAATCACTACCAAAGATCTCACAAGGTGTTACTGGCAGGCATCCCTGCTTTTACCATGCCAGAGGGGCACTGGCAGTGCAACGGTTGCCTTGTGGGATACATGGGGCTCCAGCCACATGCCACTGGATGATAGGTCGCATACATGGACCACATCAAAAGTATGCCTTGGCTTACCTAGATGACGTGGTAATTTTTAGCGAACAGTAATCTTCCCAGGATGCAAACAGTCCTACACTCAATCTGGAAGGCTGGGCTGACAATGTGCAATTGGCTTAGAGGAGGCCAATTACCTGTGGTATATCGTTGAAAGAGGTATGGTCAAGCCCCAGATGATAAAGGTTGATGCTATCCAGGAGTGGCTCTGCCCAAAAACCAAGAGACAGGCAAAAGTCAGGAACAGTCACCTAGCCCCAAGCTGTCGTTTTTGCCGACAGCCGCAAGCGCACACGCACATCAGTAGGCTTCAAAATCAGCTGATATTCAAGCCGTCCGATGTACCCTGAAGCAGCGTGATGATCTCCCCAGCTCAGCCGAAGCTTTGCCTGAAGACCAGTGGTCTTTATGGAAAGCATCCAACATTGGCCGTATTTATGGTCATGTCCGATATGGCTGTTTTCGAGCAGGATTGATTTGTCCCGCTCGAAAACAGGCATGGGTGCACGTGCACGGCACTCGAAACGGCCATTGATTTGGCCCATATCTTAGCGTCTGTACCCTACTTTACACTAATTTTATTGCATCAGTACTTATCTTTGCATGACTGATTACTGGCCAACATCAGATCTGAATTGAAAGATGATCTTGCATGTCACTAGGCCAAAAGACATCTCCAACTAAAAAGAAGAAAAAACATGCCAACAGAAAGGAGCATTGGGCTGGTAACGGATAGTCTCATTCTGAGCACTACTGTATTTTTCGCCTTATAAGACGCACCGGCACATAAGACGCACCCAGTTTATAGGGCAGAAAATCCAGAAAAAAAAGATTTAATATGTTTTCACATCAATTGAGATAATGCAATGAATTTAATGGATGCAATATCCAGTTCAGCCAGCAGGTGTCACTAGCAGCAGTACACTGTCAGCTGAACACACGTCACTCCCCACTGATCTGAGAGGGAGAAGGGAGAGGAGGCTGCGTTCAGTTCAGCTGCAGACAGCCCAGCAGATCGGCACTAATGATGGGAATTCCGGCTCTTTGCAAAGATTCGGCTCTTTTGGATCGGATCCCTTTAAAGAGCCGGCTTTTTTGGCTCCCGAAAGGCTGTTTGTCTAAACTAAATATTTATCACTTAAATATTAATATTTTAGCCTATTTTGCTACCCTGAAATATTCTGCTACCCTGAAATATTCTGCTACCCTTACAACTGTGCGTGTGCAGATAGCCCTAGTTTTGGAGCTTTTCAGAGTTAATCTTCCGAATTTCGGGTGTCAAGGTTAGGGGGGGGGGGGGGGGGGTTAGAGGGAGTGGTGCTTGACAGTAGGGGTACGTTTTGTGGATCAGGGGTTAAGTTTAGGGGTTGGGGGAAATCAATCTAACCTCCCCAATCCCCTTAACCCCCCCCCCTTCCAAACCCCTAACCTTGACACCCGCAATTTGGAAGATTAACCCTGAAAAGCCCCAAAACTAGGGTTATCTGCACATGCGCAGTTGTAAGGGTAGCAGACTATCTCAGAACAGGGGCGGTCTCTTAGTGGTGCTGACACGCCCCCCTGGTCCATGCAGCATGGAGTTCTTCTTCCCCATCCCCCTAGGAAGCCACACCCCGTCTTACCCATCTATTCATCCATACGCCCTCCCCAGTAGCCCATCAAAGTGCCTTACCAGCAGAAGCCATTGAAGCATCGGCTCTGATGGACAGGCATCGGCTCTTGGCGTTCGCGGCCAAGCATCGGCTCTTACAGCCGGCTCGTTCGCAAACGACCCATCACTAATCAGTACCCCCGGCACCCCCACCAAGGAGGGGGCACCGACCGCCCCAAAAGCGCCGGTTTCCCGGGCACCATCGGGACGATCGGCACCCCCTCCCCAGCGGGGACGCCAGGGGCGCCTACCCGCCGAGCCATCCACAGCCGAACCGAACACAGCCCACAGCTCTCCTGTGTATTCCTTGGTGGGGATGCCGGGGATGCCGACAGTTCAGACAGGAGAGCCAAACATCGGCTCTTCCATGTGAACTGACAGCTCCTGCAGCTCCCCTCTGTCGGGAGAGCTGGCGGGAAGCCAATGTGCGACCACCGGCGGCCGAGTGGCCGCGGGGGTCGCGTGTTCGGCGTATAAGACGCAGGCATTTTTTTGCCCCCAATTTGGGGGTGAAAAGTGTGTCTTATATGCCGAAAAATACGGGTACCTTTGTTAGATTGGTCATAGCTCAGTTGTAAGCTGGGACAGTAAAATAATAAATAAATGCATTATAAAAAGGGGGATAAGGGGGAAAACGAACCCATATAATCATGTGCCACCCCCCTAATGTGTATATAATTGGAAAAACGACCAATTGAACCGAAATACGGGCGCAAAAATTTGTTCTCAGGAGTCCCAAAAATTGGTACAGTGAAATGGGGTTTTTTAGGCACTAAGTCGTTGATTAATAAATTAACATTTTATTAACATGTTCAAAATACATACAATTTATTACACTTCTTATACCATGGGGTCAGTATGTTGCGGCTCTGACCCCATGGTATAAGCAGTGTAATAAATTGTATGTATTTTGAACATGTTAATAAAAATTTTATTTATTAATCAACGACTTAGTGCCCAAAAAAAACCCATTTCACTGTACAAATTTTTGGGACTACTGGGAACAAATTTTAATAAATTAATGCATTTGTAGCAACATTAATTTAGAAGCAGAGCATATATATAGCAATATATAGCAATATATATATATATATATATATATATATATATAAAAAGCAAATATGACTTTGCCCATATCCTCCCTTAGTTAAAGGCATTTTACAAACGAAAAAAGCCTTGAAAAATGGGGTCTTGAATTTTCTGAACTAATGCTGGATCTACACAATGGCTCTCCCCTATGGGAAATGATGTGCCAGTCACCTAACATGCCTATTGGTATTGCTGACATGAACAATACGACGTTCTAAACCTACCCAACATCGCCAAAATAGTGGGCAAACAATGTGTCCATAACGCCAACTGTGGTTTTAGTGTAGACCCAGCCCCACACTCTAGGCAAGGGTTGCTACTGGTATATCAAAAAAGGCAACGGAAGTCGATTAATGATCACTTTTTCTTTTCTTGCATTTATTAACCTGCTGGGCGGTTACCCGGAGTTAACTCTGGATAAAAAAAAGTTGCTGAAAGTGGTTATCCTGAGTTAACTCGTCTCAGCAGGTCCCCCGCTGTCTAATCATCAAATTCTGGTGTTCAGGATGATCATTGGGGGGCCGGAAATTTAAAATGTAACTTTTATGTACTGGTTACTTTCTATGTACTGTATATAGTCAAATATTAGCCCTCCCCTCTGCTTTTACTCGAGTCACAGTCAGGGTCCCACTAACCTGTCTGGGTGTTCGATGGTCTTCCTGTGGGCCTGCAGCCTCTGTGGGTGGTCAGATGATGTATTTGGTATTCTGTCTGCTGCATTCAAGAACTGGACTTGGCTGGTGAAATGTAAACAAACTTGTGCAGCAGCGCCATCTTGTGGGCATTTTCTTCATTTGTACTAGAGATGGCAGACTTTCATTTTGTGAACATACTACAGACTACCTTTCAGTATTGGTTTTTTGAATAAATTAATTATTGGTTGAGCAGATTTTGTGTTTTTCCAATGTATTATTAAATGTTCTTTTTTTTTTTTTAACAATACATTTTTATTGGAGATTGTAACAAAATTCAGTATACAGATACATAGAATATCAACAGAATATCAATAATACTAAAACAAATAAAACACTTGCATCAAGGAACACTCTGGTCCAAGTCATCACCAACTGGCATGGAAGGGGAGAAATAAGTTATTATTCGCGTTCACGCGATCATTCGATACCAGCCGGCGACAGCTCACAGTGAGAATAATAATAATAAAGAAAACAAAAAATTCTAAAACAAAGAAAAATAGGTCCACATATCAAAAAATACACTTTGAGCACCTGGCGACAGACCAGGGGGCTCAACCAGAAGCAAAGAGATAGAGAGAGTTTAAAAGGCAGAAACATAGAGAGAAGAAAGGAGGGAGGGGTTGGGGGGGATCTCGTCCCAGAGTTGGTCACCCACAAGGGTCATGCCCACCATATGAGGGTTATTAAATGTTCTTTTTAAGAGATTTAAACTTTATTAAATTCAGGATGTCTACTTTACCCTTGTTTGTATATTTTGGTAAGTTACAGGCCTTCACATGGTAATGCGGGTCTACTATCTTCAGTGGTAGATCAGCCTTGCATTGCTTCCCTATGTGATTACCTTTGAGCGAATTAGGGATATTGACTGTTAATCACAAACTCTGTGGATTTGTTAATCTGGGGAGACTTTCTCTGTGCACACCTGTCTAGAAATCGGGAAATTGCGTACATGAATAATGCTTGTGTAGCCTTGTACAGCTCATGACGTCAATGGCATATCATTTTTGCCTTTACAAGGTCCTAAAAACAATAAAGATCAAGTTATAGGTTCAAAAGAACACTGTTTATTTTAACTGTCCTTAGTCCTGATTTAATAAACTCATCTTCTACATCCAAGCAGTTATGTTTTTTTGAGTGAACCTAAAAAGGCCTCTCCTTTATGACATTTTACAATATAATGATGGTCAAGCCCCATAAATAAAACAAAAGCTTGTGTATGAATGTTTTATGTGCTCCTTTTCTAGACCACAATAAAATGGCCCCAGTTATAGGATCAGTCTTGTCATCCAGAAAGCAATGAGTGGGACTAGATTTGGCTCATTGACAAGTTTAAAAATCAGCAGCGATAATGCCAATAATGCCATGCCACCTGCATCTTATTTCACCCCACTGTACTACAAGATGGCACATCCTACTCTTATAAGAGGATGTATACTCAATATGTAAAAATTACATATGTAAAATTAAGGTTTGACTTACCTCTGAGCTGGTATGATGGTGGTTCCACGATCCTAAAATACTATACTTACCTGCTGTTCTGTGGAATTGTATGAGCGATTCCATATTTGTTTGCCAGACTTCCAAGGGTTAACTCCAGGTGCAATATCGCAGGTGGCCACGGGGGGGGGGGGGGGGGGGGGGGGGGGGGGGGGGGGTTTGGAGGTGTTGTTGGAGGGGGTGTTCAATGGTTTTCTATGTGAATTTTCTACAATAAACTTTCAATGAAGAGCCGAGATGACAGAGTTACCCGACAAACACTTCGCTCTCTCACTGCAGCTATACGTAATCAGGGCCAGGAAGTGACAGGATGCTGTGAGGGATCTTCTTAACCTTCCTAGCGCAATCGAGGCACTTCTCTTCTTAACCTTCCCTATGGGCAATCGAGGCAGTGTACAAAGCCTCTCACTTCCTCCCTCCCGCCACTGCTCTCCACACAGCCGGTGTCATTATTGATGCCAGCTGCTTGGGCGGGAAAGCCGGCGCTCCTCCATTAACATGAAGGTCTATGGCACCGCCCCCCGCCCCCTTCCACCTCACCGTGATGCGATCAGGGCAGTGCGAAACCCCGGAAATGCTGCAGCGATGAAGACAAACGTTGCAGCTTTCCAGGGAGGCATCGGGTCTACCCGATGCCGGCTTCCCCTGTGGTTGGGACGACCCTGAACGGCGAACCAACAGGGCTCGTCTCAACCGCTAGGGAGGTTAAATAACTTTTTTTGTTTTGTTTTTTTATGCTTCTCCCTATTATCGCCACTTCTAGTGCCATTCATAAAATCCTCATTTTCTGGTGGTAGGTCTGCTTTAAGTGCCAGAGTAGACATCATCACAAAAATCTTTAGGTGTACTTTATTTATTAGAATTGGCAGGATCACAAATGGGCACATTTTATAAAAAAAATGCCACCGCACATTTTAATAGGCAGCAATACAGTGATTTAAAACAAAAGTGGATGGGAAGAAATAAAGTTTTAACATTCTGTGTGTACATTTGTTTTCTTCTCTGAACAGCAGAGACTGAGATGGGAATAGTGTGATTAATGAAGGGTCTGTGATACATCAGGGTAGACGCGGTGGTGTGTCAGTACAGCTGTATTGTTCCCCATAGTGATACAATATCCTCCTTTTCCCTCATCTCTCAACATGCGGTTACATGTAATTTGTCATCAGCTGTAACTTTACAATTAGAATATAATGTAAGAGGCAATTTCCTACTGTGATAGCAATGTGTTCCAGAACTGCCGAGCACACACAGTAGTGCCAGAACTACTGGAACAGTGCAAGTGTCCACTTAGGAGCGGAGATGTTCTCTCATAGCAGATCTGCTGCTGAAAATGTGAATTCAGCACGACGAAGATAAAGCAATTATACATAGATCAGAATTCTACATCAAATAAAGTTGCTTGCTGTACATATATTACAGATCCTTACTGAACAGGTATTTAATATTCAGTAGTGCTAAAAAATATTTTGTATCTAAATCAGCCATCCACTATGAACCCATTATAATGTAATAATTGTAACTTAAATAGTGCAGAGATAAAGTATATACATTTTCATTTCATAATCCAAGAACATCCTTTACACATTTATCTGTTTTGCACTGACTGTAGCATATACTGTACATCTGGAATCTTTTTTGTGTTATCTATCAATTGCAGATGCAATATATGCTAGCAAAACCAAAAGAGATTTAAAGAAAGGTAGCCACTGTTTGATATTGGAGGTTTTAGGATATAACAAACTTTGTTTATCTAAAGGTGCCCACACACGTTTAGATCTGCCTGCCATATTGACAGCTCCTGACATCATCAGGCACGTGTGCTGGCCATTACTTTGAATTGAGATGCTGGTCTCCATCCAAAGTAATGGAATCGGCTGGAAATTTGTCAACATGTTGGTTTCCTGGCCATTCGTGAATTCTGCCCACATGGATCAGCCACAGAATGCAGCGTGTATGGGGACCTTAACAGTCAGTCCCTGTCTTACATTGCTCTTACATATAAATTTGTGTGTATTGTGACAGACCGGTGGTCTGTCATGGTGTAAGTGGTTCATGTGCGGCAATGAAGGGGTCTGCTGGTGTGTCCTGGAGGGAGTCCAGAGTACTGTTGGGGAGCGACAGTAGGTTGCTGTCCAGTTTTTATATATGGGATGGGATGGAAGGAACTGGGTGGGCTTTCCCACTCCACCATGATACACCTGCTGGACCCGGGTGTATCTCCACAAAAGGAGATGGGAACAGTTAGTCAAGGCTTCCTGATGAGGTGGGGAGACACTGTGCTACTGGAGCAGTGGATAACAGGGGGCACACAGGGAGTGTGTAGCCCAGGCTGGGGACGTCTAGGTGCCAGGCTGTGAAAGCTTTTCCCTGAGTTAAAGGGAAGAGCCTGTGTTGGACCTTGTGCAAGCCAGGAGGATTGGTCTTTCCAAGTACATTTGTGTTGTGGATTAACCCCTGCGAGGGTCATTTCTGTTGGGACTTATTGAATAAACACGGGCAGGAGCCCTAAAGAGAACCTCTCGTATGATTTGCAGTGATTGCGAGTACACCTTTGAGGCTGATTCCCCACAGTATACACCTACCTCAGCTATTGAGCTACTGTATGTAGAACTGGAAGACAAGAATAATTCATATTTACATTTCCCACAAAAGAAAATTGCAAAATTTTGTCCTGATCATTATCAAAATATGGAGAAGTAGCAGCCCTAGTATGGTACAATCCCGTTCCCCTGAGAAGCTGAACCCTGGAGAGGGTTAAGGGAATTAGAATGCTGTAGCTGCATTTATTTGATTAACAAGCAGAGCAGCCTGACTCAGCTCACATAGGTTTTGATGAAGAACTTTGAAAAGCTGTGATTGAATGGTAACATGCAATATTTGTACGGGGAGAAGGAGAGGATATAGTGGACCAGTATTACAACCATACTGCTACAAACATTGCTTCTTTGTTAAAAAATTTATACAACATTGAGTGAGCACCATATATGCAAAGGAAATGATCAAACAGAGCTAAATAATGTCAGGGGAAACCACACTGGGGTGGGGGAGTCTAAGGCCCCCCATACATGTATCTATCTGCTGGCATTTTTGCAGATGATTGACTGCTGTGCTTGTTGGCACTGCTCGCTCGGGGGTCAATTGTCCGCAAAACGGAGGCACCCACCTGGGAATAGCAACGCAATTGGTTTTGATTTCTAATACAATCCTGTTTACACACCATCTTCCCATATATCAAAATTGAAAAAAGAAACACAATTTGCACCCGGCTATCAAAAGTGCGAACACCTCGATAGCCTTAAGGGGACTATAACTGGAGAATGTCCAACCGATAATGTTAAAAACAACTAATATTCGATCAATTTATTGAAGAAATTAATACATTTCAATCAATTATTGGCTCAGTTATTTCAGTCCAAATGTTAGGTCTCGACGCTTTATTATGACCTTTACTTCTTCAGGAGAACATATGGATTGAGGGTACTAGGTTGAGGATAAAAGGAGGCATGTCTAAAGCTAGCCACACACGGTTCGATTTTGGTTCAATCGATGCTCGATTAGATCGAGTAATTCAATCGTTTAATTCAAAATCGATCTTAATCGCATCAACATACACCCCACATTGAGTTTGCGATTGTGGTGCGATTTTGACTAAAAAAGATATCTAAAATCTTCGATTTTGGTATCGAAACGAATATCGTCAATCGTACCATGTGGGCATTTCTCGATTTTCGTTCAATCGATGAAAAAATTTATCTAATCGAGCATCAATTGAACCAAAATCGAACCGTGTGTGGCTAGCTTTAGCGTCCAAATACGTAAATTTGAAAATAAGCTTGCAATAATAAGCAACTTGACGGTTCTTTTCCAATTGATCACTATCTTTCAGAAATCGACGTGTGAGTGGCACACATCGCGATTCCTGTATGTTCGGAGGACGGCCTAAAGCAATGGGGGGATGTAACCATGCTGTGATCGCTTGTTGGCCAAACGTGTAGAAAGCCATACGTGTATGGCTAGCTTAACTCTCAAGACCAAAGGAACTGACTCACCAGTTGCTGGTCACAGCTTTCCTTTCCATGTCCCCCTGTCTTTCCATTCAGATCCACTGTTCCTTACAGGTTGTAAGGTCTGTTTTTATTGGTCTGACATACATCAGACTCCTAAATCTGTTATTATATGATACATT
>CM070038.1:72826797-72840071 GCA_036250615.1 Ptychadena robeensis
ACATAATACCGGGGATGGTCAGTCACTGCAGACAGACTACAGGGGATGGTCAGCCACTGCAGACAGACTACAGTAGATAGGACTAGTAGTCCTCCCTGCTGTCCAGCCACATTTTACAAAACACCAGAGGTTTTAACCATATTCCCTCAGATATTGCATATGGAGAATCAGTGAGGAGATTCCCCAGCATACCTAACAGTAGGTACAATCTGCATTACAAAGACTCAGTCAGCACAGACAGGCACAACACATGGGAGCCGACAGAGGCCTGCCTTCATACTCAGGTCTGTACAATTCACAAAATAAATAGTAAAACAGTGTCCCCCCAATCTGACCTGTCCTGGGTAGGCGACACCTTTGTCTGATGCTGTTCTGTAGCTTTGGGTCTCCCAGCCTTTTGATGGTGAAGAAAGCTGTACTTATGGTCGCATTAACTATTTTAGCAATTTCTTTATAGAACTACACCAGTGTTTTTATGTACTGCCTCTCTTCTATTGCAATTTTAGGAAACGTTCGGAGATTGGTAGCACCAACTTTTAAGGAACAGGAAGCGGTCAGGGGTCACCACTAATGATACACCAATTGAGTGTTATTGACCCAAAAAATTAACACATATCTGATCGCCTTTTGTTCGATCTCTTCTTCTATATAGATTTTTTATGGGTTTGTACCAGGTATTGATTCCTGATTTCACCAATCGATTGTTGTGGTTGATCAATCAGAAAAATCAACAGGTGTATGGCTAGCTTTAGATGAACTTCAGATAAAATAACTGTTGTCTATTGTCATCATCTCTGGTTACTATCGAGCATCTACATGGCTGTTGTCATTGGTAATTTAATGATCAATCCTGCTGGACTGTATTCGGGATGCGTTTACAGCGCTTCCATTAAAACGTGTGTGTGTCAGAACTGTCAATGCGCAGATGCCGTAGGAAGCGGCAGGCATATATTAACACCCATGAGCATCTGTTTACATATGGGAGGAGAGATGAGTCTGTGTCACATAATTGTATTACTGCAATGCAAAATGTTAATGTAGATACACAACTCAGCATGTGAGCTCAGTATGTTGTTGTAAATATATAATGTATATAACTCCTCTTATATATAAATAACTGTAATAGCTGGGTGAATTGATGCTATTTTGATGCATGAATTGTGTATATGTAAATAGGCGCTCATGGGTAAGATGTGCCTCTCATAAGTTGATCAGAGACTGGATAAGTTTCAGCCCTGCACACTCTGCTGGAGCTAAGACCGCTCTCTTAGCTCTGGCCTTTTGACTTGGCTGGAGCAATCTAGAGTGAATACTGCATGGTCCAGCCCTGCAATATATATTTGAACATGCTGTATATTCACTTTTTTGGATGGCTGTGTCTCCAAGGCTATGTCTCCACAGTGTTTTGCAATCCGTCGGGACCCCCTACGTTAAGAGCAGTGCTTGGCTGGGGGTCCCGACGGATCACATACACTTTACCTGCTCGGCGAATGCTGTGTTCTCACGGCGCTGAGCCAATCCACTGATGCAGTACGTTAACCCCTACATTAGCGGATGTGTAAACAGAGCATTCGCCGGGCAGGTAAAGTGTATGTTATCTGTCAGGACCCCATCAAGCACTGCGCTTAACATAGGGGATCACACGACAAAGTGGAAAAATATCCTAACTTTTTTTTTTTCTTATTTGCTCTCTAAAGCTGTGTCTTATAGTGCAAAAATACCATATATGATTCCTTTGAGAGGGTGAATGAATTGGTTAATGCGTGCCTAATGCATTCCCTATGGATGCGTTAATGCAATGTTCCAGAAAACACAACACAGCGGATCCATGAACGCTCCATGGAAACTAATACATTGATTATCAATGGACACATTTACATTTTAAATGCATGCATTTTGACACAGTGTAAAGATAACCTATGGAAGAAGTTTTCCATTTTCGCTGATTGATTGTCTTATTTCTGCAACGGAAACATTCTCTAAGTTTGTATTTTCTGACAGCCACTTGTATGACCGATTGTTACTTAAACGCAGTGACGTCTCTACCCTTTCAGGGCCCCTATACAGGTATACAGCCATCGCTGCGTGTATGAGGGCCTTAAGGCTCCCATACACGTGTCGGATTCCCAGCGGATTCCGGGACGATCGATTCCGGGCGCGTGCACACGAAACGATCGACCCGGAATCGCGTGAAGCCCACCTTGTCCGATCGATCACGTCCGATCGTTCGGGGGCCCAGAATCGGATCGGACAGAGAACCAACATGTTGGTCTTTCTGATCCGATTCTGCACACATCAGGGGGAGTTGCCATTTGGGAAGTAAGCGATCGGACACGGAATCGTCCAGGAATCCGTGGGACGATCGGACACACTTAATTGATCGGACACACTTAATTGGACGATCGATCGGACCTCCGATTCCCGCTGACATCGCCGGAATCGATCGGATAGGTGATCGATCGGCCATGGAATCCGACAATGTATGGCTAGCTTTAAGACGTTATTGACATGTTTACTTTGGATGGGGACCAGCGATTCTCGGCAAGACCAACCATGATGACATCCTGGGAGATCGATGGGTACTCTAACCGTGTATGGGGGCTTACACATTGTTTGAGAAGACTGGTGCAGGCTCACTTTATGGCAGCGGCTATGGATGTAAAAGTATTCCATGGGGGTTCGGGCCCCGGCAATAACACCGCACGTTACTCATACGCTGATCTATGAGAGCGGCGCACGTCAGACCAATCAGGAGCCACGCTCGGACGTGCCCGCGTGATTTGAACTTGTGTGGCGGAAGTGTGTTCGGAGTGGGCTGAGATGACCGGGATCGGGGGGAGTAATAATAATAACACGGAGGAGTGAGCGACCACCGGAGATTACTTATATTTACTGATTGTCGTTATCGCTGCAGGTGAGTGCGGCGGCGGGGTCACGTGTCGTGGCGCGGAGATCGCTGATAGGATCGTAGTATGTGTAAGGGGGTACCGATCGGTAACTGTATGTAGGGTAAGATTGGGTTGGCAGAGCATACTTGTGCACTCTCCACCTATCCAGCACCCCCGGCAGCGGAGCGATGTGTGTAAATAAAGATTGTATTAAAGGAATCAGGAATTCGGTATAGATTCCTCAGTAAAATCTCCCCAGCCAATCACCGCACTGCTTTCCTTTACCCCACAGCGTTTCCTTCATCCTGTACTCCGTGTTGTAAAGTGTGACGTACGTCATTGTATTACATTGAAATAGTTTCCCTCTTTTATCTTTCCCAAATGTCTTTGATTTTTTGTAGTTGATCTGCTAGACTTCCTGATGCATGCTGACAACACTTTCTCCTAATGATTGCGTTGTCACATCATGAAGTGTGTACAGGCTGATGATGTGCAGGTGCCCACCATGTTCAGCTTGGCTTGAAAAAAAATCCCATAAAGCATCATGGGAATTGTAGTCCGGGTCTGTGGACTGGCAGTAATGGCGTGTAAAAGTGAATATAAAACAAATTTGCTGCATCCTGCACATTTCCTTAGATGTGACTTTAATGGCTATTTGTCACTAGCAGATTGCACAGGGAACAGCACTGTGATTCACTGCGTTAGGGCTCATTCACGCTAGCCACACTGCGTTTTTAGTTGCGCTCTTTGCAGATAAAGAACATGGCAGCAGTAAAGCCTACATTAACAAATGTCCATTGCATTTTGCAAGTGTATGGGAGATACCTGTGCTGCTCCTGCAAAAATGTGCAGTAATGCACATTTTTAAAACACATTTTTGCAGGCACAGCTCAGGTATCTTCCATACACTTGCCATATGCAATGGGCCTGGTTAGTGGAAGCATTACCGCTAAGGTGTCTGTTCTCTGCAAAAACTGCAACTGAAAGCGCAGCTCCCTGATGCATTTTCTGAACCGTACTTTGAACTGCACTTTGGTGCTATGCAATTTGGTGCACCATTACTTTCTGAAGGCACCACATATGCTAAACACGTTTCATTGCCAGATTGCAGATTTTTTGTGTTGATGCCATTCAAAAGGGCATTTGGAGTGATGAGACGTCTAATTTCCCCTTGGGGCTAGTGACATAAAGGCCCCCATACACCTTATTATCTTTCCATGCAATTTCTGTACAATGAAATTTTCTTCTACCAAATCCATATAATATGAGGACCTTTCTAATCCTTCCAATCACTATGTAATCCTTCCAATCACTAAGGAAATTGTATAGAGTGATTGAAAGGTGTGTGGTTGGCTTTAGTGACCTGACTATTGGCTGTGTAAAGACATTGGTGCTGATGGTAATTCCATACCGCAGTCCCCACTCTACCTTCATTCTCATCTACAAAAGGAAGATTGATGTTCAAAAAAAGTTAATTCTTGTGTAAATTCTGCAGAGAATAACTCCAGAGTTCCCCTTTAATAACTTTTCAAATACTTTAGATATTTTACTTCTTATGTAGATTAAAGCTTTCTGGCTGTCGACACACAAGGTATGAAAAAAGTACTGACACCCTCTGCACTATAATTTGGTGTTAAGTCTGCCATGACTCGTGTAGCCACAAACAGAGAAGTAATTTTATCAGTTTTCTAAATGCATTGTCGTTTTCCCCAACAGAGGTCTCTGACTGTCCAATCTGTCGGCTATGACTGCTGCTGCAGCCCCTGAAGAGGGCAATGTGTCTGTTGTGGTTCGTGTCCGCCCCCCTAACACACGTGAACAAGAAGGCAACCATTATCCAGTTGTACAGGTAGTGGATCACAGCATTTTGGTCTTTGACCCGGATGAACCTGAATCATCAGGAGTCTTCTCCGGCTTGCGAGGCCACGAGGGGAACAGGCGCAAAGGCAAAGACCTGAAATTCATCTTTGACCGCGTTTTTGGAGAGAATAGCCTGCAACAAGAGGTGTTTGAGCACACGACTAAGCAGATTATCGACGGTGTATTAAATGGCTACAATTGTTCAGGTAAAGAACAAAGAGATATTACAATAATAATGTTTGTGCATTCTTAAATTTTTTGATTCTGAATATTTTTTATTACGTTTTATAAAACGTAATATTATAAGTTTATAATATTTTCATGTGAAAAGGTTCATTGTTCTATCTGATGAGAAGGAAAAACCTCATTTGTAGAAATGTTTCAATAAATATCAACAAGTCTTTAATTTTGTCCCCCTCTATATTTGACTTTGACAACCCTGGCGTGGAGTCTTTGGGGACTACTGTAGAATGGCTGATATCCTGAGACTGCGCTACGCTTGCGTCTTTATAATAAGTGGAGAATTAGGGAGTTTGGTAATGCTTGGATAACAGCCCACAGGACTCAAATGAATACCCTTCCCTAACCAGGTTGTTATTTAGTTCATAGACTTTACAGGACACAGCCCTTCTGCCTACTTGGGAGTAAGCATTATTCCGTATGGTTAAGGTGTTAAAATAAAAGCCACAAAAAAAACCAAATACATTTACATGCCTACATGGTTCTTGATCCAGGCAAAGCTATCTCTGTGGAAGAAAAGTTGCATACTTACCTTTTCCTCTTTCGCACACCCACACCACCATGCCTGGAGGGTGCTGTCCTCCAGCATGTACAGCAGATTGGCCGGGCGGCCCGATTTTGGTCCCCGCCCGGCACACAAGTCCTCCGCGGCGAGCAGCCTGACAGGCGGCGCCTCCCATTCTTCAGGAGCGTGCCACAGCCACTGAAAGACTCCGGCCCGCGGCTCACTACCGGAGCCGCGGGCCGGAGTCTTTCAGTGGCTGCGGCGCGCTCCTGAAGAATGGGGAGGCGCCGCCTGTCAGAGGACTTGTGTGCTGCCGCTGGCCGGCAGCCTATCAGAGAGGCCGCCGGACCGGTGCAGGCGGCGCGATGACGTCATCGCGTCATGACGTCATCGCGCCGCCCGGCTGAAAAAAAAATCTGGGGAGAACACTGATGTAAGATGTCTTTCATATCTCGCTCTCTCCACCAATCCATCTGGAGGAGCGGAGCAGCACTGTATTCAGATCTAGCTGGCTCCTGGGCACACAGGGATTATGGAAGGCAGAAGTGACATCTACTTTCCCAATATCCACTTGCGGCCGCACGTCACAGGAGGGGAGGGGCACCATCCGCCTGAAATATAAGGCACCCCCTGAAGATACAGTACTGTAACTCTGGACAGGGGGGATCTGAGGGGGCAATCAAAATGACACAGGAGGATCAGAAGGGGTTACTAAAATGGTAATTCCCCCTCTGAGTCTCCTGTGCCATTTTGATTCCCCTCTCTGATCCCCCTGTGTCATTTTAAGTGATTCCCCCACCATGATACCCCAGTGCCGTATTCTTCATGGAAAAATAAGACATCCCCCGAAAATAAAACATAGGGCATCTTTGGGAGCAAAAATTAATACAAGACACTGTCTTATTTTCGTGGAAGCAAGGTATTGTGGGCACCTCCGCTGCCGATAATAAGAAGCAAAAACTGAGGTGGTAGGTCCGCTTTAAGCCAGTTCAACCTTGTCGTTCTTATTGTTTTCTTGTCTATAATCTTATTCTAGGGGTTGTTGGGGCATTGTTTTTGTTTAATCAATGTGTTTTTAGTCTTGTTTTTGATCATTCAGTATAATGGCATTGAATGTAGTTTGTTGTTGATCTTGCCTCTTTAAGTTGGCAACTTGGCTTTCAAGTCCAGATGGTCCTGAGGTATCCTTGGAGATGGTGGTCTTTGGCTAAGACCTAGATCTATTTTTCTTAGGTGTTTTTTTTTAGATTGTCCAATACCTCCTAGTGGTGGTAGTATAAAAAATGTACAAACTCCACATACGCAAGAGCAAGACATTTTATGACACGTTCTTACAAAAATCAAATGTGTTTTATCACTAAAAGTTTCCTAACTAAAAGTAACCTAACAATTTTTTTGGTTCTTGAAATGTAGTGTTTGCATATGGAGCTACAGGTGCTGGGAAGACGCACACAATGTTGGGAAGTGCATCTGATCCTGGGGTGATGTATCTAACCATGGTGGAGCTTTACCAGCGAATAGAAGCAATTAAAGAAGAGAAGTCATGTGAAGTTCTAATCTCTTATCTTGAGGTATGTTCTGTGTTAAATGCTTTTTGTTAAAAATAAATTCAGTAACAGCAAGGTACAGTAGTGATTCACTTGAAGCAACCAGTCCACTTGCAATTCCAGACATTTTAGTTTTATTGAGAACGAGGGAGGTAAGAGGTCTTCAACATGGCTGGTAAAATTAAACAGATGTATGGAGTAATTTCACATTAAGCTGAATAGCAGGATATCCCAACAGACTTTACCCTTTTCTTTACCCTATGAGAAAGTAGGAGAATCCTAGGTTTGCAAAGTATGTCTGCATATTCACTGCCAGTAGAATTATTTGAGGATATTGATGGCTGCAGAGCAGTCTCTTCTCTCAAGCTTTGCCCATTGGGTCCTATACTTCATGCTGCTTCTTTGCTGTTAAGCTGACTAGTTACAGAAATATATTGTGCCTGGGTTTTTTTAGGAACCAATTAATCAGTCATTTATTTTGATGCAAGCTTTTAATTTGAATCACTCACTGTCTTTCTATATCTCCAAAAACCAAAAAGGTCTCCGCTCCACCCAACAGCTGTGCCCCTTGTTATGAATGTTCATGATCCCAGTGGGAGCTTTCACTTGTTTTTACATCAGTTCACAGGGATTAGTAAACACACTTGTTTTCCTTTGCTATAGCTGTAATGTCAAATAGGGCTGCTGCTACAATATTCCTGCCAGGGTTTGGAAAATGTTATCTACCAGATAGGACTGGGCAATATGACCAGAGTTTCATATACGGATATAGCTCAATTGATATCCCTATTACAATATACATGACTGTATAGCATTTTTATGTTGATTTATTTGGGGGGGTGCAAATAAATCTCATTACCAAATCCTCCATAGAGCAGAGATTAGTTTCTGTACATTGTATGATATGCGACATACTGTACTTATTGTTTACAAGTATAAAACTATATAGGCGACAATATATCCAATATATACAATATATATATGCTTAGTAAGAAGTGTTGCAGCCAGGGAGCAGACGAGGCTGTGTGCTTCGGTGATCCTACTGGCTGTTGAGAGGAGGGTGTGTGTGGCTCCTATGTTTCCATTGGCTGTCGGGAGGAGTAGAAGATGGCATTATCTATTAAACGATGTGCCTGCAAAGCCTATAATGGTTAATATGACACAATAGACATTTTCTATAGTTTAGAAGATATATGTCGTCAGATCGCCCAGCCCTACTATCAGATAAACTAATTATGTCCAGAAGTTTCCACTACCAAATTCACAAAAAAACAAAATATAAAAAATTACCATATTTTTCACCCCCAAAATTGGCTTGCCGCCAGCTCTCCCAGCAGGAAGATAAGCCGGGGAGCTGGAGGAGCTGTCAGTTGAGAGATGCTGGCCGGTGTCCGGCTCTCTCATCTGTACTGTTTAATTGCCTATGCCAGCAGAGCTCAGAGCCCTGCTGGCATAAGCAATAAAGAGAGGGATAGATGAAATGGCATCTTTCCCTCTCTCCATCGGTGGAAACTGCAGTTCCCACGGACACTGTAACAGCAAGATCGGTAGAGGAGAGGAGAGACTCTGCAGCTGTTGGGGCCCCCCCCCCCTTCTGCCGATCAGTGTGAAGAATGACATTGAATATTGCATTCATTGAATTCATTGCATTAACCCAATTGATGTGAAAACGTATTAAATATATATTTTTTGGTTTTCTGCCCTAAAAACTGGGTGCGTCTTCTAGTCTGAAAAATACAGTAATTAATATATATAAACTAATAAACCACTTGTTCTTTTTCCTCATCCATATCTTCTCAGGTGTACAACGAACAGATCCAGGATTTGTTGGAGCCCAAAGGGTTTCTTGCTATTAGAGAAGATCCAACAAAGGGAGTTGTAGTTCAAGGCCTCTCTTTTCATCAGGTAGGTAAAATCTTTGTTCATGTGTTTTTTTGTTTTTTTTTTAACATTTAAAGTTTATTAAGCTTTTCATAAGAAACAAACATAACAGACACCAAAAAAAAAGGCAAGTATACCAATGACAGTCTTCCAATGAAAACCCGCTCAAAAATCGAATGTACCAAACCAGATCTATAATATGTATACCTAAAGGTCACCATACACGGGTCCGATTCCCAAGGGATTCCGGGACGATCGATTCCGGGTGCCTGCACGCTAATCGATCGTCCCGGAATTGCGTGAAGCCCACCTTGCTCGATCGATCGGGGGCCCAGAATCTGATCTGCCAGAGAACTTTGGGCTTTCTGATCCGATTCAGCACACATCAGGGGGAGTTGCCATGTGTGAAGTGATCGATCGGGCACGGAATCGTCCAGGAATCGGTGGCCCAAGGGGGTAGGGACAGGCTTAATTGGGCGATCGATCGGACATCTGATTCCCTCTGGCATCGCGGAATCGATCGGATGGGTGATCGATCTGCCATGGAATCGGAACATGTATGGCTAGCTTAAGAATTGGTAGTCCCAAGGGCCCAGAGACCCCTGGGCCACCGTAAGCAGCCTGTTGAGTAACAAACACTTGCCAAGGCACAAAACATACAAGACAGTCAAAAGGGAGAGAAAAGAAGAAGAGAGAGAAAAAAGAACAGCGATGAAAAGAAGAGGGAGAAAGAGGAAGGGAAGGGGGGGTCCTTGGGGAACTGAACCACAGACCATTAACGAGGGTCCACTATCACCAGAGAGAGGCCCCGAAAGGAACAGTCATACCTGAGACAAAAGACGGGTATACTCCGGGGTCGATCTTTGTTCATGTTTATAGTTTGAAGTTCACATATTATAAGTACCTGCATATAGACCACCCCATTATTACAATCTGGGCTAAAGTGAGCCAGTGCTAATAGAAAATAAAATGTGCACATGCTGACCGAAGTAGAGAATAGAGTTAACATGGCAACCTTATCAGTTGTGCTAGGCCAGGTTAGTGTCCAGGTCCTAATTATGGCACGTGATATAGACACTACTTTATTATGTTTCATTATTTACTTCTCTGTACTTAAGGAACCTTTGTGTTTTACTAGATATATCATTCTTAAAGAAAATGCACATTAAGTAATAAAACAAATATAAATATGTCCATAAAAATAAGCATTAATTTTACCATTTAAAATCATTAAACTTCATCTTTTAATTTTAATGAAGTAATTAAGTCTATGGGACCCCACAGTTATTCTGAAAAAACAAATATACCATATATTTATCCACGGTACAAGGACTGTATCTAATATGGAAATCATTTACACAGTTGTATTTCTTCTACCGTAGCACAAACACATATAGTTCTGAAATGATTTATACACCATCTGCTTTAATTCCTCCATGCCAGTTACACCAGTTTTTCTTCCTGTTGGGATTGGTTCTGGTCAGATATACATCTAGGAAAGCTTCATGGTAACTTCATCTTAAGGAACAACCCTCTGGTCAAGTTCTGGTTGATCATTATGCTTGGACTGTTATATGAGTTATATCCCCTTAAAGGGCCACTATAGATAAGCTGAAGGAAGATGAAGCAGGTTAGGATAGACTTCAAATCTAGTGGTGTTGCATATGAGATTAAGATGTCTTTTTTTCCTCCCTCTTATTAACATTAAGCCCAAATCTGCAGAACAGCTACTCCAGATGTTAGCAAATGGGAACCTTAACCGCACTCAGCATCCAACAGATGCCAATGCTTCTTCATCTCGATCACATGCTGTTTTTCAGGTAACATTCTTGTATGGCTGTAGTATAGATTGGTATAGTGTATTCTGGTTCTAACAATATTTACCTATAATTCAATCGCCCACAACTCTGTTGTTGACATGTTTTCCTTCTGCCAGTAAGGGTCTGTCCATTAATTTCAATGGCCGTGTCTCCACTCAGTCGGGTGACCAATCGCGCCCATAGACCTGAATGGAAGCTGTCAAATACTGTGTCCATTCATTCTCCTCTCTAATTGGATTGTAAGCCCGATCAGGCAGGGTCCTCTACTCCTCCTGTGTCATAATCTGTTCTTGTGTGTTATCTTGTGTTGTAAAGCGATACGTAATCTGTTGGCACTATATAAATAAATGATTCTCTATGGACGTGATCCGGGGGTGGATGCATTGAAAAAATTACTGCACTAGTGTCGGGACCACGTCGCCTGGTGGCCAGCCGCTAATGTGGGGGCAAACCCTAATGCAGTGCATGGTGATACCAGTCCTTGCACTGGGTACTCTCCTATTGAGGGGGATATGGGTCCTTGGCTATATGTAAGCTACAGACAAGGTTGTACATGTGCCTTTTACTCATAGTTCCAGCAAATAACTGATGACCGTGGGGAAGGTATTAATGACTTAGGAGAGAAGGTTTTCATTTTACACCCATGTATACTTGAATATAAGCCAAATGTTTCAGCAACAAAAATGTGCAGAAAAAAATAACATTCCTCTACAGTCTAGAAATGGAAATTGTGAAATTTTGTGGGTCGCCTTTAGGAGTTACTAGCATCAATTGCTTTATCACCAAAATTGCTGAAAGGGTAGTTAAGGGTTTCTAGTACATGTAATTTTTTGCATAAGCTCAGATCAAGAAATGTTTTCATTATGAACTTAATTTATGTAAAAAATATTATTTGTATTGATTTAAAACTGTGTAAAAAAAGAAAAAGTTAAATGAGATGCTGGATTGCATAGTTTGATAAGCACCTAAATCTGGTACACCCCAGGTGCCTAACCTGCGGCCCACATGGGTGTTCTTTAGCGGCCCCCTTCACTTTACTACGTGCGCCCCCAGAAATCATGTCAGTTGCTCACCACTGACTTACACGACTGCACTATCCAGGATAAGGAAGCCAGAAGATGACCTGGTAAACCATCCTATTTTTTTCACTTAAATACCTTTGTTGTTGCTATTATTTAAAAATGGCTTAGTGATCTGTGACCTTGTGTGTTTTTTTTTTTCTTCTGCAAAAATCTTGGATGGTATTTTCAGATTTGTAGAGCTAGACCTCCACCTTCAATGATTTGCTATAATTTCTTTCAGATCTATGTGAAACAGCAAGACCGCACAGCAAGTATCAGTCAGGACATCCGCGTAGCTAAAATGAGCCTTATTGACCTGGCTGGGTCTGAAAGAGCTTCTTCTACTAATGCCAAAGGAGAGCGCCTCAGGGAAGGTGCCAACATCAATCGCTCTCTTCTTGCTCTCATAAACGTCATTAATGCTCTAGCTGATGCCAAGGTACCTTCTGTCCCCTCTACACATATGGCCTTTTTGATTGCTGTCATATGCTTTGCATGTTTGACTAGTATCTTGTTATTTTTGGGCCTTATGAAAAGCCTTAAGAGTCTGTTCTGCGTTCATCTAATTTAAGGTTCCTGGGCAAAACGCAAACACACAATAATGTTTTCCTGCCTAGGTTGCTCGGACACTGGGCACAAACTAATTGTGTTTACCTCCTACAATAGTTTACAAACATGGGATGTTCCACAACAGCAGGCTTAATGGTCACAATAACATCCACTGGGACATGTGTTTCTATTTTGAGAATTTTTTCAACTTTTTAAGAAGTTTGTAAAACTTGGGGGAGAATCTCCTGCTTAAAAATGTCAATACAAAACTGTAATTCCAGATGGAAGATCTGAGATCTCCCCCTTTTTTTTTTTATTGAAACTTTTGTATATAACAATTGAAGCTTTTTGGTTTTTATCATTTGATAACTTTCAATTACAGCCTATCCGCCATATACACTTATTGAAACAGCAAGCAAGCAATAGTTTGAAGAACTCCTGGTAGATTTTTAAATAAATTGATGTACTTCTAGAATTGTGAATGTGTATTTAGAGTATTTCTGCTGTATTTAACTTGGAATTGCTCTATATACTTACATAGTTACATGTTTGTGTTTTTTTTTATTTTCATTTTATTTTATTTTAGAACAAGAAGGCTCACATCCCCTACAGAGATAGTAAACTGACCCGTCTCCTGAAAGACTCCCTTGGAGGAAACTGCAGAACAGTCATGATTGCTGCTATCAGCCCGTCCTCGCTGAGTTATGATGATACTTACAATACACTTAAATATGCCAATCGTGCCAAAGAGATTAAACTCTCGGTAAGTATCTATTGGAAATGCATATGAAAACCTTGATCTGCAAAAAATACATAAATGAAAAAATTTGACAAAGTGATCAGATACTCACAAAATCTGCTAGTTGCTGGATTGTTTCCAACATTGGTTCCCAAATTGGGAGGTGGACAGGGGGGGGGGGGGG
>CM070038.1:72853259-72865663 GCA_036250615.1 Ptychadena robeensis
TAGCCGCCAGCAAGGCCTGTCGTTCCATTAAGGTTTTCATGTTATGTTATAGACTTACATTCCCCCCCGGGATTATTCTGGCTTATCTCATTACATCACAGGCTGTTTCTTTTTCCTTCGGTGGCACCTATGACTGTAGTTACACAGTTGGTGATAGACCGGCAAGCTCAGGTTGGGATAAACCATATAACTGTTTAAAAGGAAGATATTTTTTCTGAATGTCACAACGATGAGCATTCAAGACAAGTGTTCTTCTCTGTATTTGTATGGATCAAAAATTGGTCAAGTAGATGGTACATTGAATAAATACATTTTGAATATTGTGACAAACCACATAGGTTATGTTGTGTCCTTCTTTGACCCCTATGCCCAGGTGCACAGCATAGGTTTAAATTGATTTGCGAAGTTGGTCAAACACCCCTGGTACATTTTTCCATGGTACAAAGTGTATGCCACTTAATAAGTTGTAAATGCAAACTCGGTAGATCTATGGCTTGCTAAGTTGAAATTCTCGTTTAGCAGTTAACCTTTGGGCAAATAAAATTACTTTTATTTAAACCATGTCTTTTATTGAAGCCTCTGGTGATGCAAAACAGTTTTTCAAGTAACATAGGTAATTTTAATTGTCAAAATAGAAAACCAAAACCTTACCACTTGTTTATATATGTATTTCCTTCCTCAATATGATTTTAGATTTACAAGAGCCAGAGCCTATTGCTACCACTTCGCCTATCAAGAAGAGGCAACCTTTAAAACGCTGCAGGCAAGAAATTCTTCCGGATGTCAGCCCTTCCCTTCGTAGTCCAATCGTACCTGTAAAGAGAAGAAGACAAGCAAATACTCCATGCAAACAAGAAGGCATTCCTCGCACCCCAGAGGCCCATGTCAAAAGGCCCAGAAAATCCTCCATTCCAAGTCGACCAAATTTGCGATCATCTGTGAACCTTTTTCCTCCCAAAATCAGTGACTCTTTTTCCCATCCATCAAAACGATTTTCTCTATGCACTCCCAAGAAGGTTGCAAAGACCATGCCAAGCGTAATATCTCAAACTGTGACAAAGAGTCGAGTCCCACTGGGAACCTCTGCTCTCCAGAATAATGCCACTCTTCCAACTCTGGCTGCCAGGGACATGAATACCACATTTGACCTTTCAGAGGAGGGCTGGCTGATGTCTGAAATGGACAAAACTGTCACTTTTGGTTCGTCTGATTTCCCTGGCTGGGAAAATGTGGGTGCACCACAGATTGACTGCACTTTTGTTAAAAGGTTGGTATTAGCAAGGACCTTAAGGTGGCCATACACACAACATTTGCTTGATGTATCTTAGATTACAATGTGCAATTTAAATATTGAAATTTACAAGTCACTGCTCGATCAAATTCATGGTTAATCATTGAAAATCAAATGTGATCAAATGATAAATTTTTTTAGATCAAATGGTAATCCTAGAGGCATTATTAACACATTGATGCCACATCTTAGCACATTGTTTAGTCCCCATCAACAAAGTAAACCAAGAGCAGCCACATTGTAGGGGTTTGCGTCCAAAGTTAGAAAAATTCATCTGCAAAATGCTCCCTTAAAGCGGACCTACCACCAGGAATCTATGTTTTCATGAATGGCACTAGAAGTGCCAATAATAAGGAGGAATGAAGTGGAAAAAAAAACTTACCTGTAATGACCAATTTAATACGATAATTCCACAGCTCTTCTCACTTCCTGGTTCATTTTAGGCAGAAATAGGCAGCACGTCACAGGAAGCAGTGATCTGCTTTGAAAATTCCCATAGAAGATCACTGAACACCCCCAGTGGCCACCAGTGATATTGCACCCCCAATTTCATGTGTTGCCTTCAGCAAACCAGGAAGTGAGGGGAGCTGTGTGGTAATCTTGTTAAAATGGTCATTACATATCGTTTTTGGTTTTTTTTACTGCATTCCTCCCTAATTTTGGCACTTCTAGTGGTAGGTCCACTTTAAGTCAGCCTTTATTTATTTTTTAATTGTTTGACTAGTTCACTCACATGTACATTTATGATCCCCTGCTAATTTTGTAGGTTTGCCCTCTGACAAAAAATAACTAGGTTTATTGTAGCTGTCAAAGATTTAACAAAAAAACCCCCAAGCACACAAAAGTCAGTGATTGATGTTCATTGCAATGAGAGAAATAAGTATTTGATCCCTTGGCAAAACATTTGTTGGTAATCCTAGAGGTCAGACACTTTTTGTACTTGTCCACCAGGTTTGAAACACCTCAGAAGGGATTTTGTATCACTGCTCTTTACAGATCCTTTTCAGTTCATTGCCCTGACTGATACTCGCCCAGATTTGAGCATTAATCTCAATGTGTCAATCTTTGACAATGGGCATGGTGTTCTTGGGGTCTTAGGCAGCATTCCTCCTCCTTCAAACATGTTAGTTGATTTGATGCCAAAGAGCACAATTTGGCCTCATCTGACCATAGCACTTTCACCCACTACTCTGGGTTATTCAAATGTGCATTGGCAAACTGCAGATGGGACTGTACATATGCCATGAGCAGCGAAGACCTTGAGGGTGCTGTGAGATTTGTCCTTCACAACATAGTGGGTTATCGATTGTTTTCTTAGTGATTATGGTCCATACTGCCCTAAGATCATTCCTGTGTAGCTGAAATATATGGCAATGAGGGGGTGGCAAATGCATATTAATCAGTTTTGTGTATTTCATACCGCTTTAGGAAGTGGTTTACAGCAGCAGGGGTAAGGTCCTGCAACTGACAGAGAAGTAGCTTCTATGTTCTGATTTCAGAAGTAGGCAAGGATGGTTCCTCCAGGAATTCTGTATTTTATAAAATTATATTGGTGCTCAGTAGGTCATTTATCTTTGTGTTGCATGTCCGACCTAAATGAGGTTGCTGCATCTTTTCACCTCCTTCATATATAAGACCTAGATTAGCGTATACAGTAATAGAAAACTTACTGTGTGGAAATCTAAAGCTGTAGTTTGACACGGATATATACTGATAAAGGTTCTGTAACTTGTAAAATGAACAATTATTTTAGACGAGCTTTTATTTGCAAGAAACTGATCAATGTTTTGAATTGTTCTCCCCAGTTCCCAAGTTCCTGTATTTACTACAAGTGGCCTCTCAGAGAAGGCTTCAAATACTGTTTCAGTTAGCTCATGTATAAAAGCCTATACTCAGAGGAGAAGGCGCTCTTTGAGGTAAGGAATGTACTGTTTGCTTACACTTAAGAACTCTGCTTTTGGCATACCCTGTAATGCGTGTGTATGATTTTAACAGATATAGAGGACTCCATCAGCATTGTAACAATTCTGAAACCTGTTCCAACAATGAGACACCTTGTAACATACACATAAAACCAATGTTTTTAAATGTTTGTTTAACTTTATTAACCTCCCTGGCGTTATACAGGCTTTTTGCAAAAAAAATTGTGCCGATACCCCGGCTCTCTACACAATGCCGATGTCAATTAGACGCTGGTGATATGTGGGGGGGGGGGGGGGAGACTCCCCCTCCATTAACCTGGAGGTCTATGGTGCCGCCCGCTCCTCAGTGCTGGAAGGAACCAGTGAGCCTGCAGCGATGCAAAATCACTGCAGGTTCATGGAGCACTGACAACTTTGCCTAATCCCAGCATGGGAACAGTTTGTTCTAAGAACAAGAACTGTGACCAAGTTCGGGCATAATGCCATAGAGGTTTATATATTCGCTGTGTGAGGCCTATTCTCCTTTACTATCCATCAAAGGTCTATAGATGACAAGCTGAGTGAATATAAAGGTGCTGCAAATGTTTCTATTTTAGCATCACCATGGTGTGCAACATGTTTAAGTTCTTAATATCATCCAAAGCTTTTCTTGTCCACCAAAAGAGTTTTTAGCGTTGCCAGTTTAGTTTCAAATTGCACCTTAGAGCGGACCTACCACCAGAAATCTATATTTTAATGAATGGCACTAGAAGTGCCGATAATAGGGAGGATTGCAATTTAAAAAAAAAAAACTTACCTGTAATGAGCAATTCAAGAAGATAACCCCGCAGCCCCCTTTACTTTCGGGTTCTAGTCTATATAAGGCAACACGTCACGAGCGCTTTGTTTTCTGGGTGAACTTGTATCATAGTTAAAAAAAAAAAAATAACTTCACCTTCTCAGTACTGTATACCAAACTTTGTATGTTGGTATCCTTAAGGGATAGATTAAAGCAAATGGCTAGCTGTGTTCTGGATAGTACTGTGGCATGTGTTGATTGTATGTATGTGTATCGAGACAAAGCAGCTTTTTGTTTGATTTATATATCATATATTTTAAATTGTTTGTGGAACGCTATATTAAGGTTTACTCTGTATCTCACGCATCTTTTATTCTGTTCCAGTTCATCCTCATCACATGCAGGAAGCGGCAAAGTTAGCCAAAGCCGAATTGGCAGGGTGCAGCTCGACACAGCAAAAAAGCTGCGACGTCCACCTACCATTGCTGGTGAGTTCTAAAGGGAATTGTGGTGACAGGAGGATTTCAGCTGCCCACCTAACTGCTTTTTTTAAATAAACATGTACTTCTAAAACCACAGAAAAAAAGGAAAAGCTAGCCATACATGTATAGATCAATGATCCCCTTTGATCAATGATCAATCGTAATGTGGTTACGTCACCACAGGGAATCGATCCCGGGGCGATGGGGAAGTAATGGGGATCGAACAGGAAAATACAGACAGTTCGATACACGTATGGCTAGCTTAAGAGTTAACTTTAATTACCTCTATTATGTAATTTTGTTCAATTTGTGGCTACTTATCCACTTTGTAGTGTAATCAAAGAAAATATGACCCTGCTGCAACATGACATTTTGATTCTGTTATCTGTTCACCAATTGCCACATGTGTCCCTGTACTCTTCTCAACAAGAAGTCAATTAAAAAGGTCCTATAAATGAGGATACTAATATGTAAGTATATAAAGTTTTATCTGATCCCCTTGATTATCAATACAGTCCATTTAAGTCCATTATATATGATGTTTGGTGCTAACTAACTCATAGTAATGAATCTAGAGGTTCAGGTCATGTCAGCCAAGCAAATGTCTATTGCTGAATAAGTCAGCAATTCTGGTCTCCAGAATTCTCTCTGCAAAGACTGTTGTTAAACCTGGTACTTTGTCTACTTGTTCTTGGGCATGCACATCTATATATCTGCTGTATAAGGTCTTTAATTGATCTTTTCAAATGCTTTCTCCTTAGAAAACACTTCCTGCAGCCCAAGAGGGCAGAGTACAAAGAAGATGGGAAGAGGGACACTGGCATCTGGCAGGTCGCTTGGAGGAGCCCCACTGACTCGAATAATGCAGCTTACAGCAGCCAAATAATGAGGCCTCTACAGTTACTTTGGTGATTGAACTGTGTTCTAACCTTGTTAGACCAAAGACAAACTCTCTAGTAGCAGGATCTCTTCATACTGATGTCCATTCTGTGTATTGCCATTGTGTTGTGATATATATTGCTGTTGTGGTATACTGTTATTACATTAATGACAGTATGCCAGTACATTGTAAGTTGACAAATCAGAAAATCCGGTTTTCTTTTTGTTTTATTATTTTTAATTCATTTTTAAATTTGAGATTTGATCTTTTTTATTGCAATAGCTTATTTTACCCTCTTCTAATATAGATGAGGAGTGATCAACTCAGTTGTCCTCACATAGACTTTTAGTGATAAAGATAAGAGGGAGGCCCAACCAGGATTGTTATATTACAAAGTCCACTGGGAAGTGCAGTCATATTAAGGCATAATTGGCATCTGCTTTAGATGTAACATGAGGGTAAAGTTATGCACGTTTGGGCTAGGGGTACATTATCTGTTTCTGTTTAATTATTACTCCAGTCAGACATATCTACATATATCATTACATTTGTATGACCAGTACAGCTAAGAGACAATCATTGTGCTGTAGTAGTCACAGGCTAGCTCTGTATTTAGCTGTCTGGAATTAGTTTTCTTCCTGCTTTCACAAATGTATCTATTTGACTTTTCCAACGTACCGTATATACTCGAGTATGAGCCGACCCGAATATAAGTCGAGGTACCCAATTTTAGAAAAAAAATCTGGAAAAACTGAATGACTGGAGTATAAGCCTAGGGAGGGAACTGCAGCAACTAAGGCACAGAAACACACAGCAAATGTACTTTTGTTTTGAGGTGTAATTATTTAATTCAGCAGATTTGTACGTTAATTGCAAAGCCCCTGAACATGATATCATCACAAATTGCTGGAGATGTAGAGAAGGGATATGGGAACATTGTAAAGAAAAAAGTATTGCTCTAGCATATCAAGTTTTTGCACAAAAGTAAAAATTTGACTTGACTTTGAACCTATTTTATGCAAAAACTACATGTGCTAGAGCAATATATATTTTTTTCAAATGTTCCCACAACCCTTTTCTACATCTCCAGCAAATTGGTAATGATAGTTTGGGGGGATTTGCAGTTCACTCATAAAGTCCACCTACAAAATGCGGCGATTTTCATTTTTTTTGACCCGATTATAAGCTGAATTTCATTTTATGAGCACATTTCAAGTGCTGAAAAATTTGGCTTATATTTGAATATATACGGTAACATATAAGAGACAAACTATAATACATATAGGGAAAAATGCATCAGCTGAGGTTGCTTATATGAAAAGCCAGACTTGTCTGTAGATTCTGTAGAGGTAGCTAGAAATAATGCCCTTTTCTTTATTGATCCTTTTTTAATGAAGATGGGCAGCCATGTTGCCATGTAGGGGAGGCAGAGGAGGTTGGAGTGATGAAAATGTCAAGATGCACATATGTTTCTCTCTGTAACAATCTTTTTACATTGAAAGTTTTTATTTCTAATTGTATTATTTTTTATATGCTACAGTTAAATTACTCAGGGTTTAGACAAGTTTATTTTAAGACCACGGTGCTAATATGAATTGGTGGTTTCGGCTGAGACTTCCTGTTGAATATTGATACCCTCTCTGCCAACAAGACCTAAACATGTACTGTATAAAATCAAAGTATGTCAGTTCTGAATCCTTGCCTAAATGAGGATTCTCGGAACAGTTTTTATATTTGGCAGCTTGTGTTTTCATTTGGGGACTGAAAATATGTGATTAGTTGTTCTAATGAATATTGATATTGTTACCTAATTAAGTGTTTTTGCATTTCATTATTTTGTGGGGGGGGGGGGGGGGGGGGGGGGGGGGCGACGACACAACACATGTTATATAAGATGCTTGCTAACATTATGTGTTAAAGGTAAATTCCACCACAACCTGGGTCATGTAGGTTTTGCTGCTTTCCTTGAAGTCACACTTTGTTATCATATTTGTTTGGGATGCACTGAGCTCAGGATGCTCAGATCACAAGGGCGTTTATAACTCAAATGATATATATATATATATACTCAAGTATAAGCTGAGGTACCTAATTTTAGAAAAAGAAAATCTGGAAAAACTGAATGACTTCGAGTCTAAGCCTGGGGGGAACACACGGCAAATGTCCTTCTTCTTCTTCTTTTTTTTTTTTTTTTTTTTTTTTTTTTTTTTTTTTTTTTTTTTTTTTTTTTTTTTTTTTTTTTCTTTGTTTTTTTTTTGAAGATGTTATTATTTCATTCAGTTGACTTGTAAGTTCATTTCAAAGCCCTGCCAAAATTGCTGGAGATGTAGAGAAGGGCTGTGGGAACATTGTCACAAATAAAGTATTGCTCTAGCGTGTAAAGATTTTGCACAAAGTTAGTGACAAAGTTCAAATTTTACTCGACTTTGAACCTAATTTATGCAAAAACTTTATATGCTAGAGCAATTTGTTTTTTTGTTTTTTTCAAATGTTCCCACATACCTTTTCTACATCTCTATCAGTAAATTTGGTGATGATAGAGTATATACGGTATATAAAATGTTAGAATTGAGATGCCTGTCACAATGACCTCACCTTTAGTCTGCATCATATTTTTCTTTTCATGAGAAATGCATAAATGTTAATGTGTAAGGGAAGAACTAGCAGGGATTAGAACCCAAAGAGATCCCAGTATGTCTTCTGGTCTCTTATTTATTTTTCTCCAACACTGTGCTGTGTTAATTCTGCTTTTCACAAAATACACTTGGCTGTGTGTACACTTATCTCAAAACAAATTGGCCTTCTGCTGCTGTGTCGGAGAATGATTACCCAGACAGTAAGTCATCATGACAGTCGGCAGCAGCCTAAAAAAGCACAGTGTTGGCACCCGTGAGGCATTTAAAAACTCCCACATTCTATTCATAAATGACCGGGTGACGCCTCATGTTGCGTCTTCCCAGCTTAATCGTTTTTCAGTCATCCAGATGCAGGAAGCACAACGTTTTCAGACTCCCTTGTGAATGTTCCCTTACTTGACTTTTAACAGATGACAGATTTTTGTTGCCCAAGATGATCGTTCATGGTTATGTCTAGTGAAAATCTACCATCTTTTCTCGTATGTCACTAGTGATCTGTCCTGGAAAATTCTGAACAACTGACAGGACTGCTTTTTCTTATAGGGAAGTACACCGTGCAACCTGCCCACTTTCCATAAAAGAACAGACTGCTCAACAAAAACAATCGCACTCCATTGCATGTGTGTACACCGCTTAATGCTTCAAACACAACTTTTATAGAAACAAATGGTGAACATAGATGTGGACTTACTACTTCAAGCTTACAAAGTTACTCATGCATTTGCTTTAACAGTATGTCATCTTAAACTAGATCACTACTATGACAAAGTGAACATAACTATGTGTAGTCTGGCTTATTTCTCCATCTATGGATGAATGTATAAAAGGAACAGAATAAAGACAAAGGTTTGTATGATTCCTGCCTGATGACCTACACGTGAAGTATTTTGTAGCATTTCATGTGTGATGTGATCTCTGCTGGTAAGGACTGCTGTAGGGATACTCCTCCTTTGCAGGCTTGAAATATCAAGTAGTATTTCATGTACAAATATAATTTTAGGTGCTTCTGAATAAATTCTTAGCGGGTTCATATTAACGCCCCATCAAAACCAACCATCATAATCTACCCTGCACTCTTTGCTAAGACCTGCCTGTGATTGATTATCCTGCCCCTCTTCGTGTTCAAGTGAACCAATCACAAACATTTGCCGTTTTTGCAGTAAAGATATACTGTTTGTAAGCTGCTGTATGTTACCATTACTTAGCTGTAGAAGGCGCTCAAGGCCATTCTCCATATGCTAAGCTATTCTAACATTTTATATTAACCTAGGTCATACATCTTGATGTCAAGTATTCCAACTTTACCAATTTAATTAATTAATGACCAATTTATAGATCTAGTTATTTTTCATCTCTTTCCAACCATGGCTGATTATAGTCCTTTTCATCTCACTTGCGGTTTCCATGACCAGTATGCATTGTCAGCATGTTTGGAGCAAAGTATATACATTCCTTATATGTAATTGAGAATATTAGTAATTATTTCCTAGTGAAAGGAGGAAAGTTTATCATACCATCACACATAATAGCAGAAAATACTTTGGCATTACCTGAAGCTGCATTTGTATGTTTCACCTGCTAGTGAAATGTAGTTTCTGAAGTAAATTCCCAATCTATTGTCATATACAAATGTCTGCTGGGAGGAGGCAACAGAACTGATCCGTTGTTGGGTTCTGTTTAGCCATAAATGCCGGATGTCCATCAAAGCAGATGCTACAATCTTGGCTAAAAACCAAAAAAAAGGTCACATTTTTTTTATAAAAACCTATATTCTTTCCTGCATTTGACTGGAAACTAAGCTTTGGCTGATTGAGCAAAGCAGAAGATTTTGGGGATTTTGTGTTGGTTGATATTAACACTATTATCTACACTAGCAGAAGCAGGCGGAAGGTATTCAGTTTAACAGTAAAACTATTTTGGTTCAGGATGACTTATTTTACTAAATTAAATACTAAATGTCGTAACAATGGGTTTTGTATTGTAACAGTGTTCCATTTGCTTGATTGCAGCCTCCCCAGAACTTGCACAGGAATTTTCGGCATCTCATTACCTTCTTATTGCCTCCCTAGTGGTAATCCCGAGGTTCTGGTAAATGTTTATCAAAAGTGGCCATCCCGAGCCAAACTTGGAATGGCTTACCTTTACACAAAGTGTGTCAGGCTCCTCTATCCCCTAGCTGAATGTCCCTGCCCAGGGACATGTGGGGGGGGGGGGGGGGGGGGGGGGGGGGAGTGGAGGGGACATGACCAGGTGTGAAATTTTTATTGGAATCTTGATATTTTCTATACTTCTTGGTTCTGGGCTGTATAGTTTGCTGTCTAGTGATACCTGCACAAGTGTGGAAAATGAATGATTGTCAAGTGGATGACTAGATCATGCCCAATTGTCCCTATAACTAAGCATCCTTCTCCTTTTTTTCCTGCTACTAGAACATAATGGGGGTTTTTTCACTGTGAGAATTGACTGCAATTGGTGTGAAATTTCTTCTCTGAACAGCAATGACTTAATGTGTGTATAAAGTCAATTTCTCACTGATAAAGTATACATTAGAGAACATTTACATTTTTGATTGCTTTAATGGTGCTTTGTAATTTACCTCTGCCTTGGATAGCCGGTAATGTGCTGCATCATTTTATAAAAGATTTTTTTTATTATGCAGAAAAATGTTTACATATCATTTAATCAGCCAAACCTCTATGTTCTTGTTGACCACTCGGTGTACAAAAAGTTTTCTTTGTTTTATATGTGTTTGTATGATAGTCTATTTGTTGTTCCAATATAACGTCTATACATGTTAATACAACTTGTTTTATTATTTTATGTTGTCAATGTTAGTACAACTTGTGTTTTTTTAAATTATAATATACCTTGCTTTTTTGTACAATATAGGCCTTTTTGAAGAATAAACACAAGTGCAGCATGTTTAAAGACAAATCTGTGAAACTGGCTTTCTGCTAGACCATTTGAAACGTTTCTAACCCATGAAACCTCATATATGGAGTCAGACTTGCAGAAAATATGAATTATGCTTTATCTCTGTTTCCCTTATTTTCTGCTGCAGAGTGATCTGATATAGTGAAGTTCCTAGTTTTCTAAACACTTAATGTGTTCCACTTTTAAAGACTTTGTCTTCTTACAATGCTTATGGAACAATCTGTGCTGGGACAGTTATTTTTGCTCTGTCCTTCGTCAGGAACTTTCTCCTCAATTTCTGTCCCATTGACACTGTGCCCACAGGACACAACACATTATGTGGGCAGCAACTAAGGTTAAATCTCTCGACACATAAACGTCCATAAAAATAAATGATCCAACACTTTTAACATCCAAACATTCTAAAGGCCCCCATACACCTTACAATTTCCCATACAACTTCTGTACAATCACCTTTTGTTCTACCAAAACCATGTAATATGAGGACCTTTCTAAACCTTCCAATCATTATGTATTCTATCAGGTAGGACCCGACACTACATAGTTGTTGGTAGATGTAAAGGAACTTGTATGGAGTGATCTAAAGGTGTATGGGGGGCTTAAGTCTTAAAACAAAAAGCCAGATCATCCAGGACCCAGCTTAGAGCCTTCCGACAACTCCACAGGATTTGGGCAGATAAAGAAAGATATGTGTATATTGATGTCCATTGCCTGATTTCTGTTTTATGAAATGCTTTTGCAATGGGGCATATTTATAGTGAGACCAAGTGTCTTGTGCACAGACATGATCTGTTTCGGGGCTTTTGTTAGCTGCCTGGTAAGTGACCAGATGCTCCAGTCTGAAAGCTCCTGCAAACTTTATAAACCCCCCCCCATGACAGGTCTATCAGCCCGAAAACCGACCACTGAATCACTTATTGCGTTTGCTGTTCCTAAGAAAAACAGTATTACATAAATGAAAATTGTGGAGGGGAAATCCATTTTATTCCATCTCGATCGGAAACGAAACAATCTCAAACAGGAATATATCCCAAACAAAACAATCACCATAGAAAAGATCATTTAAAATAACATCTGTATTATACATCTTAAGGGGATGGCTTGAAGCGGGGTTGAACCATGTTTTGAGTATACATATTGTATGTATTAGAATAAATAAACTGCTGTGACTTCAGTCTTCATGTTCATGGCTGGTTTTACAGGGAGTGCAGAATTATTAGGCAAATGAGTATTTTGACCACATCATCCTCTTTATGCATGTTGTCTTACTCCAAGCTGTATAGGCTCGAAAGCCTACTACCAATTAAGCATATTAGGTGATGTGCATCTCTGTAATGAGAAGGGGTGTGGTCTAATGACCTCAACACCCTATATTAGGTTTGCATAATTATTAGGCAACTTCCTTTCCGTTGGCAAAATGAGTCAAAAGAAGGACTTGACAGGCTTAGAAAAGCCAAAAATAGTGAGATATCTTGCAGAGG
>CM070038.1:72875513-72886985 GCA_036250615.1 Ptychadena robeensis
GACACACATATATGCCAGACTGGATACATCCAGAGAATTTGACATGCTTCCTGTCACACAGGTTAAATAAAACCATGTTATCACTGTGCTTGTTTGACCAACACACTCACTTGATCTAAACCAATGACAGAATCTGGACTATTATCCAGAAGATGTCATCACGCCCGCCCGCTAGTGCCGAGAATTGGCAGCTGTCCCCAGCTGAACTAATGGGATCCAATTAAAATTAACCGTCATGTCGGACCTGATCCCTAACGGATGCGGGAGCACGCACAGCATCGGATCAGCAGTCAGGTCGGGCAGGAATCGGAACGTCTATGCCCAGCTTATGTCATAGATGATTTTCACTTTTGGTATGGATTTTCTGAAATCTTTTTGGATGCTATTCTTATTTATTAGGTTGCACTACTGCATACAGAAAAACAAAATCTCTTAAAGCCATGGGCAACGGTTCCAGACACTTTGATCAAGTTCCTATACTGGCTCTACAAACCTACAGTGGGGCAAAAAAGTATTTAGTCAGCCACTGATTGTGCAAGTTCTCCCATTTGAAAGGATGAGAGAGGCCTGTAATTTTCATCTTAGGTTTATCTCATAGGTCACCTCAACTATGAGAGACAGGATGGGGGGAAAGAATCCAGGAAATCACATTGTCTGATTTTTAATGAATTTATTTGCAAATTATGGTGGAAAATAAGTATTTGGTCAATATGAAAAGTTCATCTCAATACATTGTTATATCCCCTTTGTTGGCAATGACAGAGGTCGCAACGTTTCTGTAAGTCTTCACAAGGTTTTCCCAACACACTGTTGCTGTGGGAGCAATAATTAGAAAATGGAAGGCAAACAAGACTACTGATAATGTCCTACGATCTGGGGCTCCACACAAGATCTCACCCAGTGGGGTCAAAGTGATCACAAGAACAGTGAGAAAAAATCCCAGAACCACAGAGATGGACCTAGTGAATGACCTGCAGAGAGCTGGGACCAAAGTAACAAAGGCTACCATCAGTAACACACTACGCCGTCAGGGACTTCAATTCTGCAGTGCCAGACATGTTTGGAGTAGAAAGAATGCTGAGTTGCATCCAAAGAACAGCTTTGGGGCTGTTTTTCTGCAAATGGACCAGGACTATTGATCCATGTAAAGAAAAGAATAAATGGGGCCATGTGAGATTTTGAGTGAATACCTTCTTCAATCAGCAAGGGCATTGAAGATAAAAAGAGTATTTCAGCATGACAATTATCCCAAACACACCGCCCAGGCAACAAAGTAGTGGTTTTGTTTCAAGGTCCTGGAGTGGCCTAGCCAGTCTCCAGATCTCAACTCCATAGAAAACCTTTGGAGGGAGTTGAAAGTGCGTTTTTCCCAGAGACAACCCCAAAACATCACTGCTCTAAAGGAGATCTGTGTGGACAAATGGGCCAAAATACCAGCAACAGTGTGTGACAACCTTGTGAAGACTTTTGGCGTTTGACCTCTGTCATTGCCAACAAAGGATATATAACAAAGTATTGAGATTAACTTTTCATACTGACCAAATACTTATTTTCCACCATAATTTGCAAATAAATTCTTTACAAATCAGACAATGTGATTTCCTGCATTCTTTCCCTCCATTCTGTCTCTCATAGTTAAGATGGCCTATGATGAAAATTACAGGCCTCTCTCATCTTTTTAAATGGGTGAACTTGAATGGTGGCTGACTAAATACTATTGTGCCCCACTGTATAAACACAGGTCCAACATTTTCACCTGAACAACAGTGTTTGATCTCGCGTAAATCAGAAAATAAATTCTGAACATTTTATTTAGCTTAATTGATTTTGAATAGAACTTCGTCACATCATCATATGCTTAAAGACGTAGCTGCATGATTTAAATCACCATTTTAAAATGTAATGAATTAAAGGACTGGTCATTTCATCCAGTTTATGTCTTATATATCTATCACAGACAGAGAGATATTTGTACAAGCCTTTATAAATGAGACCAACCATCGCCCTTTACTTTACAGAGCATCAGGTATTCCAGGAAAGGTAGTTTTTACAGGTAATATAGTTGTTTAAAATGAAACAGGACATCAATAATAGAATAGGCTTGGCTTAGGGAGATATGAAACTTGTCCTTTCCTGGCAAGTAGTACAAGGAAATTGGAGAATGCCTACCGAAGCACTCCATCATATTAATAATACAGCAGCTTTTTAAATAATGAATTCTCTGGCTGGCCTGTTAACCAGCGTCTGGCTGGAGGCCACGCAGGAAGAACACAGGAGTGAGTAGCAAGAATTTTATCTTGTAATCTGATAAAATCTTAGGGTCAGTAAATCTCTACAGGGTACCTGTCTGCTCAAAAAACACTAAATTCAAAAAAGCTAATTCCCCATATGTTTCTGCATCCGGAAAGTATTCATGGCGCATGACTTTTTCCACATTTTGTGTGAGAGTCTTATTCCAAAATGGATTGAATTAAATTTTTTCCGAAGCAGGTCCAGGAGGCCACCACCATGCTGCACTGTAGGGTTGGTATTGGCCTGGTGATGACCTGTGCCTGATTTCCTCCAAATGTGATGCACGGCATTCACACCAGTTCAACCTTCAAGTGCCTTTTGGCAAACTGCAGGCAGGCTGGCATGTGCCTTTTACTAAGGAGTGGCTTCGGTCTGAACACTTTACTATACAGGCCTGATTGGTGGATTGCTGCAGGGATGTTTGTCTTTCAGGAAGGTTCTTTTTTCTCCACAGTGGACCTCTGGAGCTCTGTCAGAGTTACTATTGGGTTCTTGGTCACCTCTCTGACTAAGGCTCTTCTCCCCCAATCGCTCAGTTTAGATGTCTAGCCAGTTCTAAGAAGAGTCCTTATGGTTTTAAACTTCTTCCACTTACAGACGATGGAGGACACGGTTCTCATTGGGACCTATGAACCAGCAGAAGTTTTTCTGTAACCGTCCCCAGGCTTGTACCTTGAGACAATCCTGTCTTGAAGGTCTACAGACAATTCCTTTGACTTCATGCTTGGTTTGTACATAAACTGTCAACTGTGGGGCATGTCAATGTGTGCCTTTCCTAATCATGTCCAATCAACTGAATTTAACACAGATGGACTCCAATTAGGCTGCAGAAACATCTCAAGAATTATCAGTGGGAACAGGATGCAATTGAGCTGAATTAAGAGCTTGATGGCAATGATAATACTTATATACACATGCTTTTTTATTTTTAGTAAAGTTGCCAAAATGTCAAGTAAACTTTTTTTCAGGTTGTCATAATAGAGTGTTGTGTGTAGAATTCTGAGCCATATTGGCATAAGGCTGTAACATAACAAAATGTGGAAAATGTGATGTGCTGTGAATACTCACAAACATCTCAAACATGTCAATGGATGCCATCAATCCAATCCCATAAGATAAGATCATTAATACAAGCCCTTAAAGTAGAATGGATGCAACATCTTAATGCAGACCTACCACTTGTAAGGTCACTCTGCAGTATCAGCTGCAGCTCAGCCTATACTGCAGAGATGCCCTACTTAAAAAAAGCAAACTATTTCTGTGTCTTTTTAGAGAGCCCCTCCCATTGTGTAACATCTCGCAAGACGTAACAAGCCACAGAGGTTACTGTGAATTCTCTCCCATAAGCCCTTGTTTTTTAGTCTTACAGATGTGACGTCAGCGTCACATCTGTGAGACTTTGTGAAGAGGGGAGAGAGAAGCCTCTCTTCACTCAGCAACAGCTAGATGGATCCAGCCGACTGCCCGCCCCTTTACCCCCACACGGACCTCTTATGCAGAGGAGTCTCTGTCTGTGTAGGAGTGAGGGGGGTGGGTTGATGTCAGCTGCTGGCTGCCTGGCGAAGAATCCGGAAGTGGCTTCTCTTGCCCTTAATCAACATGCCGCCATCAGTAAAAACATGAAGAAGGTAAGTAAGTTGTATTAGTTTTTGTGTAGCAGTTTTCCAGGATCTGAACTGCTGACAGGTAAGTAATGTGTCTATGTCATGTATGTTCTTTTTTTCCGTTTTAGTTTAAAGCCATTTTAAGATTTCTGAGTTGATCTGCCGAATTTGGATCCTTTAAAAAATTTAAAAAAATAAAATGTCCTTCTTATATGAACAGCACTTTTCACTTTGTGGCTTGTGCACTGCAATGGACTACTGCTGTCATTGACTAATTCACTGAAAACCCTGTTATCTGGTGCCCCTCACTGGCCGAACCATTACTGCAGCTATTAACCCCTGGAAGACTGGAAGCTATATAGGAATGAACAATACAATTAAATGGGTTAAGACTTGTTAAATTTACACCTATCAGAAGGGTAGTATTTGGCCTTATTATTTGTAAATAATTGGCACGAATATGAAGAACAGGTCTCTGGTGTCTGCAAGTGCTTACATCAAGTACACTACAAGTAGTACTTTTATGGACAGGTTTGAAAAGTTTATCAAAAGTGTTTCCTCTTAACATAGAAAGGATTCTTTCAAGTGTGTGCCTTCAGGCATCCTTATACATAGCTACCTAATTGTTTACAGCAAGTTGCCAGTCAAAGAACAATTGGAAATGAAAATGGTGGAAGTCTCTAAACTATTAGAGAAATTATCTTTATATTTTATCACATCACCAGAACTCATAACAAAGCTGAAGAAGTACTAACTTTCCCTTTTGGCTACAAGATCAAGGATCACAAGATCAACATCACAGGGACCGCATTTTCAAAGAACTTTGTTTACACATAATATATACTTTATGACCTTACACTGGTGGAATAACTTGCTTTTCATATTATAATGAACTCCATTGAAATCCTCACAGTGTATTTAAGTGGACATTGCACCGATTAAAATAAATAAATGTAGTAAACTTATTACTTTAATTACTTTATAGTTCATAATCATCAAACCCAGTGATGAGTTAACTTTGTATAGCAAACATACAGATAGGAAATAACTTAAAGTGGGCCTGTCACTTGCTTTTATACTATTGTAGTGTCGTGGAGGGCATTTTGGTGCTCCGAACGACCAGATTCTTTGGAATGTTCAAACACACTGTATTAGGCTAACACACTTCAATAAACTGAGTGACAGGCAGCTGGTAGGGGATATGTTCAGTCTTTACTAAGGGAATATATATAGTCCAATAACCAAACCCAAGCCTGGGAATTGGGCACACACTTTAGGAACTACTGTTTCAAGTAAAGAGGCTACCAGCTGCAGGGTGAATAATGACTTCACGTCCCAGTGAGAGGGGGTCAGGTACAGTCCCAGTGTCTATGGCAATAGGGAATAGCAGGCGGTGAAGTGGTGTAGGAGGAATCCTGCATCTGCCTAACATTAGCACCTACTGGTAGCCGCAACCATCTGCTCAGGCACGTTCGAGGAAAGGCAGTCATGGTCCATGGGACAAACCCTTTCGGTCCCCACAGATGGGGGTCCTTGGTCCTGGGCACTGCTAGGGGATGGCCTGCTGGAGAACCCAGAAAAATGAAGTAGATTGTTCCAATTCAGGTTGCACGGCACTGGCTGTAGGTGGTTCAGGAGCTAACCCAACTCTGGCTAAGGAGGGCCTAAAGAGGTATAATTTATACCCTCTGCTTGGAGGAGGGCAGTAAGTTATCTCCAGGCAGATCTTCAAAGTAACATTGTATGGCCAGAAAAAGAGCGGGAAGCTAGAAGCCATTAGTCATCCCTGCACCTGCTATAAAGGAATGCAGAGAAGAAAAAGTCATATACACATTTTCACAGAAAACATGGTGACACAGGGCAGTATATACAATTCACAAGTTATATACATATGTGGTGTAACCCTGGTCACTATACTATAAGCATAAGTGTTGAAAAGAGGACAATGTATAGAAGAAAAATCCAATTCCAGTTGGTTTTTTTTCCTGTTAACATTCTGGCACCCTGCTTCGCCAGTGATTGCCAACAAACACATTTGGATAAACATCTTTCTTTGCTGCAGTACAGCACTCCCAAGGGGCTCATGTGGTTTTATCCCTTTTTTATGGATACCCATCTGTATACCTATACAGATGGGTACATATACATATAGGAACGTTTTTGATTAGGATTAAATATTATTAAACTTATTGTAGATGCTTGTATATAGGCCCTAGCTGTTCCCTTAAACAGGAATCTACTATTGGAATATTAAATATACATATATACAATGTTACAATGTTTGACGAATGATATACAGTGGGTACGTAAAGTATTCAGACCCCCTTAAATTTCTCACTCTTTCTCGCTGGTATATTGCAGCCATTTGCTAAAATCTTTTGCGTTCTTTTTTTCCTCATTTTCCTCATGCACCCCATATTGACAGAAAAACACAGAATTATAGACATTTTTGCAGATTTATTAAAAAAGAAAAACTGAAATATCACATGGTCCTAAGTATTCAGACTCTTTGCTGTGACACTCACTATATTTTACTCAGGTGCGGTCCATTTCTTCAGATCATCCTTGAAATGATTCTACACCTTCATTTGAGTCCAGCTTTGTTTGATTATACAGTTTGGACTTATTAGGAAAGCCACACACCTGTCTATATAAGACCTTACAGCTCACAGTGCATGTCAGAGTAAATGAGAATTATGAGGTCAAAGGAACTACTAGAAGAGCTCAGACACAGATTTGTGGCAAGGCACAGATCTGGCCAAGGTTACAAAAAAAATTCTGCAACACTTAAGGTTCCTAAGGCACAGTGGCCTCCATAAATGGAAGATGTTCAGGGCGACCAGAACCCTTCCTAGAGCTGTCTGTCCGGCCAAACTGAGCTATCGGGGGAGAAGAGCCTTGATGAGAGGTATAGAAGAACCCAAAGATCACTGTGGCTGAGCTCCAGAGATGCAATTGGGAGATGGGAGAAAGTTGTGGAAAGTCAACTATCACTGCAGCCCTCCACCAGTCGGGCCTTATGGCAGAGTGGGCAGAAAGAAGCCTCTCCTCAGTTCAAGACACATGAAAGCCCGAATGGAGTTTGCTAGCAAACACCTGAGGGACTCCAAGATGATGTGAAATATGATTCTTTGGTTTGAGGAGACCATGATAGAACTTTTTGGCCTTAATGCTAAGCTGTATGTGTGGAGAAAACCAGGCACTGCTCATCGCCTGTCCAATATAGTCCCAACAGTGAAGCATGGTGGTAGCAGCATCATGCTGTGGGGGTGTTTTTCAGCTGCAGGGACAGGATGACGTTGCAATTAAGAGAAAGATGAATGCAGTCAAATACAGGCATATCCTGTACAAAAACCTTCTCCAGAGTGCTCAGGACCTCAGACTGGGCCTAATGTTTACCTTCCAACAAGACAATGACCCTAAGCACACAGCTAAAATAACGAAGGAGTGGCTTCACCACAACTTTGTGGCTGTTCTTGAATGGCCCAACCAGAGCTCTCACTTAAACACAATTGAGCATCTCTGGAGAGACCTAAAAATGGCTGCCCACCAACATTTACCATCCAACCTGACAGAACTGGAGAGGATCTGCAAGGTGTAAAAAACTTGTTGCTTCTTTTCCAAAAAGACTCATGGCTGTATTAGATCAAAAAGGTGCTTCTACTAAATACTGAGCAAAGGGTCTGAATACTTAGGGCCATGTGATATTTCAGTTTTTCTTTTTTTAATATATCTGCAAAAATGTCTACAATTCTGTGTTTTTCTGTCAGTATGGGGTGCTGTGTGTACAATAATAAGGAAAAAACAGAACTTAAAAGATTTTAGCAAATGGCTGCAATATAACAGAGAGTAACACATTTAAGAGGGTCTGAATACTTTCTGTACCCACTGTATGCTGTTTAATTTTCTGTGATATTTACTCATGTACCCCATTTTTTGTAGTAGTGTGTCTATCCGGTCTCTCTCCCGCGCAAGTCCCAGAGATGGGGTGTGTTCTCCTTAGATTTTGCAGGGGGGGGGGGGCTTAGGATGATCTCCTAAGCCTTGATCTTTTAAGATCTTGAGGGTGGTGGTTGTATATATGCTGAAAAAATATGTGTTTATTAGTGATGGCCGAACATGGCGGGGAATTTGAATCGGAAAAACCGGATGTGACATCAGTGACGTTACATCCGGTCCCTGGAACACATCCTGGAATGCATAGTTCCTGGTTAAGGGAGCCGGATGTGACGTCACTGACTTCACTTCCTGCTCCGAGACGTTTTTTTCACTAGAAGACCGGCTTCATGCCCGGTCTCCTAGTGAAAAGATTCTTCTTCTCGCTGGCGAAAGGGGCGGGTCGAACACCCGTACTGCTCGCCGGCGAGAAGGAGGGCGAACATCCATGTTCGCCGCCGAACTGTCCGCCTTGTGGGCAGTTCGGCCATCACTGGTGTTTATCATTATTCATTGAATATTTTGGATGTATTATAAATTCTTTTTAACATATTTATAGAGGTGATCGGATGTTAAATAAAGAACTTTTTAAGATGTTTATAATTTGTGTGTGCCTTAAAAACCCTTTTTGTATGCCACTTATTTTAGATTTTTGGTTCTGTTATTTTTTAAATGTTATAGTTATTTTGGGGTAATGCACAAATTAACCTATAGGTCAATAAATATCATTGGGCCAGGGAGATCTATAGTGTTTACTAGAAAAAAACTCAACTGTGATGTCTAAAACCCAAAATATCCCTTGCAGCTTCTCCTCCCCTACTCATGCCAAGTCATGAAGCAACAACATGGAGGGGGTGGAAATCCTACATCTTTGAGAGCAGTGACAGCAGGGAATAAATACCTTGAAGCCTGTCAGGTAAATATGTTATGTTAGATTTCCATCACTTTAGGTTGATAGATATAGATAAAAAATATTTAGGAAAAAGGAATCAATTTCCAATTTTCCAATGAATCATCCATTCAGTCCATCAAACTGAAAAATCGTACCATGTATGACCATCTTGAGGCAAGCATGTTGTGGCAATATTCATTCTGAATGGCACCTCAAACACACAGGATCAACAATAGTGCATTCCTTGGCTTGATATTGAATAGCTCACTTCATAAGTGAGCAAACCATCACATTTCACATACCATAATTCCTGTTAAATGGGAGACTCTTCTCCTGAAATGAAATGATTCATTTAAAATAATTAATCAATATTTTTAGTCCCTTTGTCAGACTCATGGGTATCAACAAACCTTTTTATGAGTACCTTAGAATGCTATCTTTAACCTGGCATGGCAACACCACATAGATCATTAGCAAATAAAATAAACACAAGATATCTGAGTTTTAAAAAGAAAGAGTGCCACCTAATTTACACCGGAATTTCATTTTATAGATTTGAAGTGATGAAACATAATTACATGAGAAATCTTAATTTAGATTGGGAGAACAAATACAGCATGACAGTTTTATGTGTCATTTGTTAGAGTATATCTCCTTTATCTGTAGGCCTTGTTTGAATGAGTGTCTAATCTTTTCCGGGTTAATATGTAAAAAAAAGTATCATTTGCATGGGGTGTACATGTTTGATGACTTCATCTCAATGAGGATAAAGATTAAAATTGTTTGTGCAAGAACAGAAAATGCCTCACGTATTATCATTCCTACCAAGAAACATTCCCAACTATAGCCAACTTTCGATTTGCTAATGCACTGGTGAGCAAATCGATTCAACTTCTAGAGTATTATGACACACTGACTTGTACTTTCTTCCCAGGCTTCTCATCCACCCCAATACTGAAACCAAGCTGTGTATAATGTATATTCTGAATGTATATTTTTTTTTATAATGGGTGTCTGAACATGTAAGTAATCCATTAGCCAATCACTGCCTAGAGTTACAGATATTTCATACATTTAGCTAGAAGCAAGAATTTGTTACGTCATCTTTAGCATCTCTTCCTTTCTAAAGCCCCCCCATACACCTTAGATTACTCCATATAATTTCTATTAGATCTACCAATAACTATGTAGTGTCGGGTCCTCCCTGATCGAATAGATAGTGATTGGAAGGGTTAGAAAGGCCCTCATATTACATGGTTTTGGTAGATGAAAAGTGGAATGTACAGAAATTGGTATGATGTAAGATTGTAAGGTGTATGGGGGCCTCTACACACTTTGTGCCATAACTAATTTTAATTATTTGCTTCAGTGGAGTCATACACTTTATTCAGTTATACAGACAACAAAGCAACTACAGGACAATTGAAAAAGTCACAAATGCTCTACTGATTCAATAACTGCAGTTCCAACTTTATTCTGGCATAGACCTCAGCAAAAAAAAACATTACAGAAACTTCATGGAACAGGTTCCCATAGCCAAGCAGCTGCAATCATGCATTACATCACCAAATATAATGCCAAGTGTCAGATTTAGTGGTTTAAAGCATGCTACCAATGGACTCTGGAGAAGTATGGTCATGGTCTTTGGAGTAATAATTCACTTCTCTGTCTGGGAATCTGATGGACAAGTATGAAATGGTCAGATGCCAAGAGGAACATTAATAGCTTAGCTACATTGTGACATTTTAAAATTTTGGTGATGCCTTTTCCAGGCTGATTGTACCCTGTGCACAAACCAAGGTCCATAAAACCAGGGTAGGGTTTGGATCTCACAAAGCTCTGACAGCAACCCTATCAAACACCTTTGGGATAAACTAAAATGAAGATAGTGAGCCACACTTTTAACGTCAGTTCTTGACCTCCATAAATGCTTTTCTGGAAAAATTCCAAAAAGTTCCTACAGGCACATGAGAAAATATTGTGTAAAGCCTTTCCAGGAAGCTGTAAAGAGGGGACAAACTGTACGTAATATGTATGTCTAGGTATGGTTTTATACCCATTCTCTAGAGGGTTGTGGGTTCACACTAACAGAAGGACTTTAATTTTAGTCCTCAGGCACCTGTACCTTATTTACCCTTTGGCATCTAAAAAGTGCACGCATCCCTGATAAAATGGTAGATTTACTATGACACAAAAAAATTTAACCAGTAAATTCTTTCAAAACGTTTCCCACCTCATTGTGGCCCATGTGAACAGGCACACTGTTCTGTACATTTAAAAACAAACAAATCTGTAGAATAAAAACTACACAATAAAATAGTTCCATACATTTGCACACCTTTTGTGTTGAATACCAATTTAAGTTAACTACACCATTCAAAGTATAGCTTAACCAAAAAGAATTAAACATTTTAAATGGCCCAGCCAGAGCCCAGACATAAATCTAAATGGAAATCTGGGGGTGACCAGTGGAGGACTTTGAACCGGAAATGCCCTTACAATCTGACAGATCTGAAGCACTTTTAGAAGATTGGGCAAATATTGTCATGATGTGACATGGTAATAGACTGAAGACTACATTTTTTAATTAAAGAATCAATGCAAACTTATTCAAATTGCCTAGTCTACCTTTTTCATTTTTAATATCTGGATTTGTTTGTTTTTCAATTAAATTTTACAGTTTTTAGGTGATGTTACGCCTGGGCTTGGGGGACGAGACAGGCTAAGCCCATTTGCCGGAGGTAGGGA
>CM070038.1:72889857-72901827 GCA_036250615.1 Ptychadena robeensis
CACCTCCACAAATCATACCCTTTTGCCCCCTACTTATGTCGACCGGTCCCTACACAAACATATTTACACAGTCTTTCTGCCTCACCAGAGCCCACATTGAACTCAACACTTTTTTCTCAGATGTATTTTTCTCCACATCAGTCCTTTTATGGCATTTTTTCACAACACCATTCTCCTTGTTCACAACATTCTTTCCTCAGCAGCATTAACATCCAGCCTCCACACTCTCACAACACTCCCACCACAAGTCCAGCTTCCCTTCACCCACACCACATCTCTAATCACTCCTTCTTACATCTTTTTGTGATTCTCGGTCCTCACCATACACCCACACATCCCTTGCCAGTCTTCACATTCCACGTTCACAACCTCTTTGGTTCCTTCCCTCCCATCCGTCCACATCATCCATCTCATGCAAACACATTCCCTGTCAGTCCTCACTGTCCCCGCCCATAATCTGCTCCGGCTCCTTCCCTCCTATCCGCCCATATTCGTCACCGTTCACCCCTGATCCTGGTCTGTCCAGGCTACGTTTTTTCCATCATGTTGCCCCTTTACCTCAGGAGGAAGCCTATATGGGTGGCAACATCCAGGCACTCGGCGGTGTATCCATCTACGCCATGGGGACTCCTGGCCTTGGGAGATCGCCATGGTTACTAAGGGGTGGCGCCCGCTGATGACGCGGCCGCCGCACCCTGCCTTTGTAACATCCTAGCGATGGTGGTCTCTGGCGTCGGGCGATCACCATGGCTACCGAGTAATGGCGCCCGCTGATGACACGGCTGGTGCGCCCCACCATTGATTATTCATCACATCGCCGATTTTCACCCCCAGACCGGTTTAGGAGGCCGTGAAACAGACACACTGGACCCTGGCCACTTCCCCCTACATGCGTGGGGGGGGGGGCCAGGTAGGGACCATTTGCACTTTTCTGTGCAGGGCGTCCACAAAGGGAGATGGGGCGGAGCCAGTTTCAAGGCTGCCGCCCCTGATCCCTGATTGGCTTTTGGGGACATATAGGCTTCCGGCGGCCTGCCCTCCTTAGACACGAGGGGGGAGATTGCCGGATTGCCTGTATTCCCCATCAGCCGTGGATACTCTGATGTCCTGACCACCAGGTATTTTGGGTTCTTCTGTTTTCACCCCCGTTTTTCACCCCCATACCCTGGGGCTGTACTACTTACCTAGTAACTTTTCTGTGTGTGGTCCCCAGAGAACACGGCTGTTCGCCAACTCTTGGAGTGGGTAGTAGGGACACTATGTGGGTGTGACCTCGTTGCTGCTTTACCCCGTGCACTCTGCCCCCTCTAGGTATGCCCAACCATGCTTAAATGTGATTTTTTCCCCTAGCCGTGTTCAACTGTACACTTTTAAACCTCTTGATGTATGGATATATACGGCTCTGTAATCATTACAACCATTCCCAGCGAGCACCTCCTGGTTGGACCGTCTGCCTAGACACACGGTGAGATCTAAGCGTTTTATTGTATATGTACATCGTATCCTAATTGACGCACAGATGGCATTGACTTGATTCCGTTGTAATAGACAAACGGACCTGTTCAGTTCTTTTCAACCATGTAACATGTCTATTGCATTATGATGATAATGGGTATTATGTACAAATGAACCCAATCTACTCATGTACTAACGTGTAACATAAGGCATACCCTGTGTGAAGATTTATGATCCCTTCTTTTTATCCAGATGTCAACTTGTGGGGACTCCAGTCCCTATAACATCCTAGGACATCATTCCCCTCCTGAGGAGGCCAAGCCGGCCGAAACGCGTAGAGGGGCGTACCCTACAACTGATCTAACACAAAGCTAAGAAACAAATTACCTATGGTTCTATGGGACTATCTTACCGTGATGTAACAAGGACTGGTTTACCATTTGACGGCATTGTTTGATGTTTTTAATATTGTATGTTCACCCGCTAACTGCCTCCCTTCGTGTGTGGTTTGTTGATGTTCTGGTTTTGCAGCCATCGACCTATTTTCCTTGGTCTGATAGCCCTTTAGGTTGATTTTTTGATACTGATTAATAAATAGTGTATACTTCTTTGAAACGGTCTGTTGTCTTTCCTATGGTGGTCAAGTCTCTGCTGGTCACGTTAAATCCCCGAAACTTGGGGTTCAAGGCAGCCCCAGCACTCCTACACGCTAAGGGAGTACCCCGCCTTTTTTTTGTATTGGTATTTTTTGAATCCAGGGGACAGTGACAACTACCTGTAACCCTAGCCTTTTCCTTTTTTCCCCCCCTCCCTTCCTCTTTCAAGTTTTAAGTGACAGTTATATAAATTCACCCTTAGCTTTTCCATCTGTCCCATAATCCTCTGTGACCTTTTATTTGTAAAAGAAAACAACCTCATTTGGTGAAAAAAATGTATCTGGATATTTGGAGAAAATAACATCAACTGTCAGTAATCATTCTTGTTAGCACTGCATTTATTCTTGTGCACTATAGCAATTCTGACGTAATAAACTACACCCATATCCTCAATGAATGAATAATGAGCAATATGACCAAATACTGAGAAAATATAATTATTTCTATATGCCATTCTGGAGTGCTGTGTGCACAAACTATGGATATGTTCATTTTGATTAAATACAAAAATTTAATAAGCACAACATATAAAAATTTAAAATAAAGTACATATCTTTGCTATTTTTTTACTGTTGGATAGAGTAGGTACTGCCTTTAAAATCCCTAAATCCCCAACCATCTAAACTGGTTTGGGGATACAAATTATTTTTCCGTTTTCATAGAGTAGGTAATGCTTGGGTCGGGCCTCTGTCTAAGTGTCCACTGGAAAGAAAAGGACAATGTGTGATACATCTTAGTGTATGGATTGCAGCAACAAGCAGTATGTACCATACTACAACATTGCTGGTCAGTGGGCTGAACTAATGCCATTTAAAAAAACGCTTGTGGTCAGTACTGAGGGAGGAACTATCCCTCATTGTTATGTGCTTCTCCAGTATCACATTTTCGCTGCAATACACTGACCAGTGTAGTGAAGCAGGCTTCCAAAACATGGCGAGGCTTCTCCTGCCACTTGCTGTCAATGATGATCTCATCTACAGAAGAAAGCTGATGGAAGGCAATCTGGCTACAAGAAAATAAGATATTGGCTCTGGATCATGACAACGGACCATGAAATCACCAAGTAATCCTTTTTTCTGGGCATGTTAGATGGGCTGCTGGTCACCAGGGCAGGTAAGCACAATGATTAATTTTAGATAATACCTGTGGGGAACTGCCACTCTGCCAGATGGAGCTCCGTGCTCTGACCAGCAGAGTATAAGTTAAAGGAGACATGGAGACCAGCAAAGCCTGCCTCTGGCAGCTTAGGCTCCTCCTGGTCCCGCTCGGCTGATCAGTGGCCGGGAAGCTTCAGATGAGCTGACATGCACACACCAGTAGCAGAAGGAACAGCTTCCCCGTCTCCACTGGCCAAGCTCAGTGCTTGGCTGGTGGAAGGATAGCGAACGTGGGACTACCCATGACTTAAAAACCTGGTTGTGCATTTCCACTGTAAGACGTAACCCATTTAGTGGGGAAAATGGTGCTTCTTATAGTCAATTATATATACTTATAATACTTAATTTATATTTGTATTAACATTAACTCTACTTCTATTTACTTGTGTTACCTGAAATTGCCCTTTAGTAAAAATGTTGCCTAATAATAACTAGAGTCAGACGTCATCTACCTTTTCCCTAAGGCAAGGAAAATAATAGTGGAGGTGAATGAATACTCATCGCTTTCCCAGCATTACGAATTCTGAGTAACTATTTGGTTTTATGACTTCTCCAGATTAGCTGTGTAAATTCAGAACACTTTCAGGACATGTTTGATGGGAGGAGGATTTTAATGGGATTTTATGGTACTTACTGTATGTATTTCAGGATTTTCTGATGAAATTATATTTAAAGGCTGGTATGATGTTTTGGTTGAGATCTGGGGCAGAAATTGCTACATTTGGCTAAACAAAATAAAAATGATTTAACACAGAATTGTCAAATGCCAATCCCCAAGAGCTAGAATGGCAAACATTGTTAGTATTTCTCTAACAAACAGCATTAAATAAAGTTGAACAACTGTGTGGTTTAGATCAGTCAGAAATTGACTCTGTTTATACTAAAATTCCTGTATGTGGCCACTGCGGACAAGAGTAGGACAATACTAAGCAAACATTACAAACCCAATGTAAATGCAGATCACAGTGTAGTAAAACAGCCCTAAAAGAGCAAGTCTTGTGTACTTTGACTTATTTGTGAGGACAAGAATAGCTAAACTTTTTCATCCTGTAGAGCAGGGGAGTCCAAACTTTTCACAAAGAGGGCTAGGTTATGTGAAGTGAAAATGTGTTGGGGCCCGACCTTTCACCATGACATTTTTTGAACCAATAAAGAAGTGCAAATTTAAGGCGGGCATAAACGGCTCGATGAAGAAACAGATTAGAGCAACATCAGGTGCCTGTTACAAGATTTGAGCCATCCACTGTTCCTTCGAGCAGGATCGACGGATCCTGCTCAAAGGAACTTGACCAAACAGGTTTCCAACATGTTGTAAACCTTGGTAGAAATCCATTACTTTGAATGGGGACCGCGGGTCTCAATTCAACGTAATGGCAGGGCTACAGCTGAACGGCACACAAGCTATGATCAGCTAGCTGCAGTATTTTATTATTATTGGATTAGCATTGCTGTTGGAAAGCATTAACTATTAATTGCCATAACACTGATAGATAAGGTATGCTGGTACTTGCATATCTCCCAGCTGTCCAGCCACATTTCTCCTGACCATTCTGCATATGGCATATGGAGAATCAGTGAGATGATTCACCAGCACTGCTCACTTTAATACTGTATCCTAATAGTAGCGATAATGTTGAAGCAGCCATTGACAGCACAGCTATGTGTACCATTCATGGGGGGGGGGGTCAAAGCCCATGCTAAAACTTTAACACTGATATTGCAGCTGTGATTCCTGAGGGAGATGGGGTCCTTTTATTGCACAAGCCCTTAAGCCATGTGCACAAAAAAACAGCACTGGTTCGGAAGTTTGGTGTCACCCCTACTCTAGTAGTGAAATGGTGTCACCCCAGTGTGTATCGCCTCTGCATATCATTGATTTTATGACTGAGGCTGCGAGCCAGTGGAAACTTACCCAGGCCCCCAGGCCTGACTTTGGACATGCCTGCTCTTGAGAGATTACAACTACGTAATAGAACTATGTGTTGACATTATCTGGACCTAGCATGGCATTATATTCTAGTGCATTCTAGGCATTGTTCTAGTGATCCATTTTTATTCAGTTTATACCAGTATGATGGAAAGACATTTGGTCAAATAGAACTGGTTTGCTGACAAGAATTTGTGTTCCAGCACAAGCAAATATGACATCCCCACTCAAAACAACATCACATTTGTGGCTGCAAGACTTCACTAGGGCTGCCCCCACTAACTAGAACTATCTCCATCTCTTTATTTTACTTGCTCCCACTTATAACACTTTTGAACAAGCCCTGAAACCCTCCTCTTCAGTCTCATCTATCTCTTCTTTTTCTCAACCATAACACGACCAGCTGGCCTTTTGTTTCACTGTTTGTACTACAGGAACACTACAGGAGGAGGTAATTGTTAGGTAGCCAACAGCTAAATGCTGGCTGCTCTGTAATAACTTCCCTCTAGTTTGCCAGCTAAACTTGAGTTTAAGGTAGATCTTTCCTCTGACAGCTTTCCAACATCTCCCTCCTCAATTTCAAGCTCTGACAGTGGCGTTTAGCTCTGTCCTACCAACCACCAGCAGATCTTGATTTAAAAGAGAAAGAGAGGCCACCCATGCCCGGATCTTCACTCTTGACAGCTTCCCCGTCTCCAGGAACTCTGGCTTATCCAGGAGCTTCAAATACAACAGGAGAGGATCTCCTCTTATACATATTCCACCCCTCTGCTTCCACCGGCCAAGCTCTGTGGTTGGCCAACCGATGGGTGGGCAATGGGATGGAATGGGCAATGTAATATCTACCATGCTCCTGGTCCAAATTTTTTTTCTTGCACTGAACTCTAATAAAGGTTTTGTCATATATAAATGGTCATTGACTTCACCCATAAAACTTCAGACTTTATAGCCCATTATGTCTGCTTCCAAAAATCAAATTAAAATAGTGATATACTCTATTAGTCTATTAGCATGAGATCTATGCTCACACTGTTAACATCATATAATTTTTTTTCATTATTTATACAATACTGAGATTAATGCTGATGTCTCATTGGTGAAGCAAAACATTAACAGCGATGAAGAGAAGAACAGTAAATTAAATTTGCAAAGCAAACCTATTATTTGCCTATGCAGGATTACGACTCTCCATTCATACTGCAATAACATTGACATGTTAATTAGCAGTGAAACTTTAACAATCTTCTTTTGTTCTAGTACATTCCACTAAATCACACCAATAAAAAGTGAGATTAATCTAATGAAAGCAGACATATGTGTCTCAGAATCACACGTTTGCTTTTCTACCTTCATGTTATGACTGATGTTAGAAAAATACATAAATGGTCTTCTTAGATTATGCATATGTGGATGGGTTACAATCTCCCCAGTGACATCATATATGTTTGTCATGCTAGTTATAGCTCAAGTGTAATTATAATGGATTTGTAAATCCGTAGAAAAAAAAGTTTTTTGTAAAATATAAATGTATTAGATAGAAGTATATAAATATATTTTTGGTATGAACTGTTTTTGCATTGGACAGAATTACACCAACACTATGCATGCATTGTGGCGCTATTCATTATGAAGGGCCCTTAAATGAAAAATGTCAGTAATAATATCATTTTATTGTACTGCTGAGGCTGTCCATTCAGATGAATCATGCAGTGTAGCATTATGTGGATATCGCAACACAAATGTGTTTTGGGCATATATATGGCCATGACCTTTTATTGGGGTTCAATAGCCCAGATTGACCTGCTTCTTCACCCATCTCCAGTTTCATGGGTAAGAAGAAACAGCTTCCACCCCAGCATCCCGGGCACACTTCGGCAAAATCTGCACGTATTTCTCTGCCTCTACAGTTTTGCCCATTTCCCGCGAATCTCCCCCAAGATGGTGGACGCGGTCATGCCACACTGCAGCTTTGCACAGCCCTCTCAACCATGCTCCAGCCCATCCACCCCCTTGCTTCAGGACCCGGAGATAGATCCTCCACTCCGCAGTCTCTCCCAACCTTCTCAGGTAATGATAAAGACTGAGATTGGAAATCATACTTTAAGGCCCGCTGACCCACGAGGTCCTTGAACACTGTGTATCATGCCTGGAGCATGCCTATCGCAAGGAGCTGGGCATTATTAAACAAGACCTGACTTAAGTAGGTGATGGAGTAGCCTCAGTGGAGGATTCAGGGGAGTCCATCAAGGACCTCCTGGACACACATCATCAGGTTTTCAATAAACACGCTAACTGAATCCAGGAGCTGGTGTTCAAAATACATGAAATTGAAAAAAGATCCCGCGGAAACAACATCAGAGAATGGGGGATCCCTGAATCTGTGGACACTGCAGATATTATACCTACACTTAAGAGACTCTTTCTGCCGTTGCTTAATGGAAATTCACCTGAGATTTTTCATCTATATTGCTTACGTTATGACAACTTAATGTTTGAGCAGTTGCCCAGAATCATAGTCGGTTGGGTTCTGGGCTGGAGTCGACAGGAGCCACCACTCTTACCCCTTCCTCCACCCAGGTTTCTTCTCCCCCCTATTACAGTGATCTCCCCTATCGGGGGTTCCATGACACCTTCTGTAGGTTCTCCCATGACAAAGTTCAGGCAGACAAGCGTATAGTTTCATGTTCGTTATAAGCTTTCGTATTTTACATACTAGCCGGTGCCCCTATCGGACTTCTTCGCATGCACACGGGTTTCCTTACCCGGTTACCTCCAGTCTATTTTGATAAATGATAAATGATAAAATCCTCAGCTGATGATTCACAAGGCATTCCCCTCCTACCCTGCCATCTTCTGCCATTGTCATACTCACCTAGCTACCCCACTCCATATTTGGTGAAGTTGCCCAGTCCTGCAGCCTATGAGGTCTTAATTTTTTCCATATATTACAAAGTACAAAACACCTCTCTGACTGGGACTCTGGAAATCACTCTTCTTTCCATGTTGACTGACTCGTTTAAATCAATAAATAAAGATATCCTCAGACACTCTCTGTTGCCCACACAGCCATCTCTCAGTCATGGAGGACGACTTCGGCTCCAACCTTAGCTTCATGGTCCTCCATCCTGCACGACATCATGCACCTTGAGAGCCTGATGCTGCGAGACCCTAAGCGACAGGATTCATTCTCTCACACCTGGGCCAGATTTCTTCCATGACTTGGCAGATTTTCGTCAACTGCTAGATATATAACAAGCTCTTCAGCACACCTCAAAAGCACACACCTAACCCCACATAGTGGACCAGAAGTGTCTCCTCCCTTCTATTCTTTCTTCCTTCTGTCGTGCTCCGCCACATCGTTTGGTCCCTTGGGCCTCTTTTTCTTGCATACTTTTCCAACCCTCCCTGTACACCTCTCACCATACTTCCCCATTCGCCTTACCTCTCCTGGGCTGGCCAACCGTGGTCCATTTTCCTCTACATAGGGGTTGGGCTTAAGCACTGTTGTTGTATGCTTTTTTATGGTATTTATGCATATTTTTTATTATACTTCATATGTTCATGCTTATTCCTTGTGCAAGTTTAGCTGAGGAACACATTAACCAGTTTACAATAAACTCTCACTGCAGGCTTGTGGCACTAAATACCTGACAACCATTTTGTTGAGAATGGAAACAGATCTCAATATAACATTGTATAGGCACAGTTATACTTTGGTTAAAACTAGTGATGAGCGGCATAGGCAACATTCGTATTCGCGGCATGCCGCAAATTTTTGGGAAAACATTCGGAAAACATTCGGAAAATATTTGCATTCGGCAATATTCTTCTTATTGCGAATATCGGCAGTTTTATGCGAATTTCGCGAATTTTATATATTCGCGAATATATATGTTTAACTTGCATTGAGGGGCGTGTTGAAAAAAAATTGCGAATTTTGGACGCCATCTAAGTGATTTTCGCGAATTTTCTAAAGTGCCGATTTTCGCAATATTCCCAATATTCGCATCACCCCAATATTGGATTTAAAAACTGTTGATGGTCGCAGGGAGTGTTGCTAAGCTCTTGTTGCAGCCTTCCCATTCGTCCACTTGCATTGAGAGGCATGTGTAATGGAAAAAAAATACAGAATATCCGGAATTGCGAATATTCGGCAATATATTCACCATCTTCGCGAATTTCCGAATTACCGATATTCGCGATTAATATTCGGAATCCGAATATTCGTGATCATCACTAGTTAAAACATGCCTTTAAATCAATGTACACCACATGGTGAGTACGATTATTGTTCAATTTCGACTGAAAAGTACATCGAAGTAATCAAAAATCGCCGATTGAATTCATTATATGATTTAAGTGATGCAAGTGGTGTGTAAAAGGGAAGTAGCCACACACATCGAGCATCATTGACTCGACCAAAAAAAAAAAGGAATGTAGTTTGATGATTGTACAACCTGTCCGATCACGATTCAATCGATGATTTGACAAAAATCGCTAAAATTGAACCATGTGTGGCTAGCTTTAGTCATAAAATTAGGCAGCCCTTCTTCAAACACAAATCATTGGGCTTACAGCTTAGTGACCCTACTCACGTTTAAATTAGCTGCAGATGATGTCATCACTCGTGGCCAGTCCTGCCGAGAATAGGTCACCATCCAAGGTAATGAAAACGATCTACGAATTACGGAATTAATTTATGGCCGAATTAGAAGTTTATGCTTTAGGTTTTCACCCTATGTTGCAGCAGATTGACCGACATGAGAGCGCACGGTTGATATGCTGAAAAATCGTGTGGCAATCTAAGCATGTATGGGGGGCGTGTATGCTCCTCTCTAAAATGAAATTTGCTGTAGTTAAAAAATTTTTTATTAACAGGGTGACTGCAAACTTATACACATGTACTGTGAGTGTAAGAATTTATCTGGTAAATTTTCGACATGTTCAGATTACTGTATTCACAATTCTTTTACCAAAACAGTTGGAAAAAAAGAAACGAAACAGAATTGAATGATTTGATATTTAAAAAAAAGTATAAAAAGTACATAAAAATTCCTGAATGCTTTGAAAATGGCTTTGATAATGCAAGTACTTTCTTTTCTACACCATGTTCCAAATGATGTTGCAAATAGTATTTATGTGTCATAAAGATTAACTATTTTATGACTCATGGATTATATTGTAAATCATTCTCAGACCCCTGTGATAATAAGTTTGCCAGGTGAGCCCAATAAGAGGGCACAGAGCACAGGTTCAAGCAGATGAGGAAGGCTCCTGTCTGACAAATACATCAAATTCAGGCTAGGTTTCCATGGCATTATGGGCTGCCTCAATATCCCCTGCGTTAATCGCATTCTTTGATGGGGATTTAGATGTAGCCTATCTATATACATACCCAGCGCACCACTTGTTTCCACAGCTTTTAGCCGGTCCACCGGTGGAGAGTTTACTACATCAACCTCCGGCTAGTGGATTGGCTCAATGACGTGGAAACAGGCAGTGTGGTAGGCATGTATATGGATGGGCTATGTCAACATCCCCATCAAGCAATGCAATTAACACAGGGGGTACCGATGCAGCCCAAAACACAATGGAAACCTGGCCTTAGCTGCCAAAATGTCATAAAGAAGCTGTTGAAGTTACTAGTGCCCCTTGAGTCTCCTGAACTTTAAGGGGCAGGATCTTCCGGAGGATTACAGTTATGCATAAATCTGGTCAGCCATTTAGGGTCCCTGAAGGTGTAAAAATTTACTCTTTGTGTGAAGTTTCTGACTGACCACTTTCTCCCATAGTACAAAAAGAAGAAAAGTGCTTTCCGTAACAAACTCATCTTCATGCATGACAAAGCACACAATGCTACAAGAAATACAATGACTATTTAGGAAAATCAGCGAACAATATCATTAGCATATTAATGGAATGGGGTCTATGTTATTACAGTGTCACTTTTCCTACTGGTGCTTACAGGGTATTTGTGACTGTGGAAATATCAATATCCTACATAGTTTTATGCTATGTCCTTACTGCAAATTTACCTTCTGTCTTGGTAACAAGTGCCAGTATGTGAGGGCAAACACGGACACCGACAGCATTAAAAAATGTGTAAATATCATGTTTATTTTTTTTCATTTACCTCCTTTTTTCTCTTAGGCTTTGTTTCCATTGCGTTGGGACCCCTCCATCCCAACGTAACAGATAGACTTACCTGCTCGGAGGAGGGTCTGTCTCGATTGCGCTGAACCGATCCGCCGGTGTAAGGCTGAACGTAGTCGAGTACATTCAGCCTTTACACCGGCAGGCTGAGTCTGTGAGATATGTCGGGACCCCTGCTAAGCATATACGCTTAGCGTAGGGGTCCCGACGTATAATGGAAAGGTTTGATAGGATCCCACGAGAACTAGCCATAATAGAAAATCAACACTGTTACGTATTATTACAAAGTCCAAGCTGACACTAGCTAAAACCGTAATTAAACTTATTTAGATAGATAAGCCACGAGAACTAGCCATAATAGAAAATCAACCAGTAATGGAAAAACACTGTTTGACAATAATAAGGGGGGTGAAAGAGAAATTGTTTTATGCAACTGTCAGCTAATCAAAATGATAAGTTGGCAGAGGAATATGATTACTTTATGATGAGTGTGTAAAAATTGGAACATAAATAAAGGATCTGGGGACATGGTTCCTCAGAGCAGATGAATGATAGCATACAACGTGTCTGTGTCTGAGTCTGTTCTCCCGATATCGGTCCAACCTGGTAACCAACAGCCACG
>CM070038.1:72913950-72930880 GCA_036250615.1 Ptychadena robeensis
CTCCCTGCACCTGACACCCCAGCGCTAATCCAGGTTGTGTGGCACAGATCATAACACCTACATTACAATGAAAACTGATCAATGGAAATATCTAAATACAAAAATCACTTCCAGAATGACGACACTGCTGCTCCATAGACGCAGTACAATTAGTTAATGTTTACGCTCTAGAAATATATCTAATCTCTGGTACTGAAATAGCAAGATGACCCTAGGACTTCCTAAAGGCCCCCACACACATAAGGAGTGGAAACCAACAGATGAGCGACAGAGTGCAGCGTACCCCATCACTCAAAGTATCAGCAAGCACCCTTTGTGGACATGTCCGTTCACCATGTGGGCATCCGAAGCCGATTTCCTGAGACTGGTTAGATCACCCTAGGTCTTCATTAGAGTGGTTAGATCACCCTAGGTCTTTCTTAAACTGTTTAGATCACCCTAGGTCTTCATTAGACTGGTTAGATCACCCTAGGTGAGTGTTGGGCAACTGAGTTGATATGGAGGGCCACAAGTGCGGCCCTCTGCATCACTAAAGGGCCGCACATAACATCGATCCAGACCCTCCCCCCGTTGGCATATCCCAGCAGGCGGTGGACCAGATCCCGACAGGCAGTCAAAACCTGACAGAGCCCCCCCCCCCTGCTACCCCTGGGTGCAGTGCTCATATGTAGACCTGGTTTCTCCGATCAACATTGACAATTTTACTGATGTAGGACCACCAAAGTTGATTAGGAAAGCTGGGTCAGCATGTGACTTCACAGGTGAATTGCCATGCCCTATGCATTAACAGTTAGGTTTTGGGGGGCCCATGTGGAGGACCAAGGGGGGCCCCCAGGCTGCAGGTTGGGCACATAGGCCCTAGGTCTTTCTTAAACTGGTTAGATCACCCTAGGTTTTCATTAGACTGGTTAGATCACCCTAGGTCTTCCTTAGACTGGTTAGATTGAGGGTCCTAAGTCCTCATATCTAGGACAGGATATTTAAAAAAATAAAATATGTTAAAAAATGGCCTCTAGGGAACAATCCAAACATCCATCCTCTGGGTGTTCTCTCCACATTACAGGGAAGCCAGAGTGTCTTGACACCAAGGGGACAAAGGGCCAAATTAAAAGACTAAAGGGCCGATCTAACCCAGGCCTTAGTTTGCCCACGTCTGGGTTAGATCATCCTAGGTCTTCATTAGACTGGTTAGATCGCCCTAGGTCTTCCTTAGACTGGTTAGTTCACCATAGGTCTTCCTAAGACTGGATAGGTCACCTTCTTAAAAATGGCTAGATTACTAATACTGGTTTTATCACCCTAGGACTTAAGGTGGCCATACACGGGTCAATTTTTGAAATTATTCAAGCACAATCAATTGCCGTGCGTGTTCACAGTAAATGATTGTGCTTGAATCGATTGTGGCCACCCTTATCGAACAGGGATAAAACATGTTGGTAAACTCAGTTCGATTTCCATTACTTAAAATGGGGCACAAGCTAAAAATCAGTTCAGACATTATGTAAAGAACTGAAAAGTCTCTGATCTTAAAACAGTAACACTACTAAAACAGAATATTTCACTATGAAAATATCATGGTCATCTAAATAATTTCACTTAGTTTGTGCTTTCACATAATTAGTATTTTGTTAATTAACAGACAAATAACATATCTGTAGGATGGAGCTAAATATAGAGATTATATATTTTTTAGCAATATTAGAAATAAGAAATAGTAGACATAATAAAATATATTATAATATTAGACATAATAAAAATGAAATAGTACACATAATACATAAAAAAAACTCCTTGTAATAGACGATTTTAGAAAAAAAAAACAAAAGATTGGGTAATATATTATAAAAATCCCAAATCCCTGTATAGGAAAGGATATTGTACCCAATGGTAAGCAGAAGCTGCTTCCTTTTAAAGTCTTTCTAATTTTTAATGGTCCCTTTTGGGAAGGGAAGGTGGATCACTCCATTGCATTTGGTGCTAGGTGTTAAGCAATTCAGTAATTTAGAAAAGGGAGTATACCCCTAACATTGTGGTAAATTCTAGTGAATACTAATGGGAGGATAGTGAAGTTATGGCACTTTGATATTTGTATAACACTTGTACAACATTGCACATTTCCTTTCCCTACAAAATAACACAGCACACTGACATTAATAAAAAAAAAGAAAAATGGCCAAACTGTGCCCAATTAGCCATTTTTACTCACTGGTGTCATGTGACTCATTAGTGTTACAAGATTTTAGGTGTAAATGAGGAGCAGGTGTTCTCACTCTCATACTCTCTCATACTGGCCAATGGATGTTCAGCATGGCAGCTCATGACATGAGTTGCGAGGATCTGAAAAAAAAACTGTTGCTCTACATAAAGATGGTTTAGGCTAAAATATTCCCAACACCCTGAAACAGAGCAGCAGCACAGTGTCCATGACTATGCAGAAGTTTTACAGAACAGGTTCCACTCAGAACAGGCCTTACCATGGTCAACCAAAGAAGTTGAATGCACATAATATCAATAGGTATTATTTTGAAAATAGACAAATGAGTGCTGCCCTCATTGCTACATAGGTTGAAGGGTTGGGGGTAAACCTGTCAGTACTCAGACCATATGCAGCACACTGCATCATGTTGGTCAGCATTGCTGTCATTTTAAAAGATGTTGCACAAGATAGCCCACACACAGTTTGCTGCAGACTACGTACAGGAATTACTGGAACCATGTCCTGTGGTGACCAAGATAAAATTAGTTGATAGATTTTGTCAAATGCGTGTGGCAGCAACCAGGTAAGGAGTACAAAGACAAGTGTGTCTTGTCTACAGTGAAGCATGGTGGTGGGAGTGTCATAGTTTGAGGTTTCTGTCAGTACTGCAGTTCATTGAAGAAACCATGAATGGCAACATGTACTGTGACATACTGAAGCAGAACATGATTCCGTTTCTTCAGAACCTGGGCCGCAGGGCAATATTCCAACATGATAACGACCCCAAACACACCTCCAATACAACCACCTGCTTTCTTGATCATATGAGTATCTGATGGGTTTTCTTATCATTATGATTGATTTTGTATCCGATGGTACTATGGAGCATGTGCACAGGGCTTAGGAAAGGAATTGATTGGTGTTGAATCAATCACACTGTGTGGGATTACAATCTGTTAGATGCTAGGCTGACAGCAAAAGTTGGTGCGTGTATGGCTACCTTTACACTGTCATACAAGCTCTACACTAACTACTTTATATTGTATCAAAGTGTCATATCTTCAGTATTGTCCCATGAAAAGATATGAACAGTTTACTAGAAAGTGAGGGGTGTACTTACTTTTGTGAGATACTGTATGAATATATATTTTACAGGCAATTGGAGATGTACAGAAGCCAAATATTTGTTGCCTGAGATGATCTATAATGATTGCTTTGGGGAAATATCTGGTCTGTACAGCTGTAGGGGAATTAATTCAGCATTTTAGCCAGGCCAATTGCTCAACAACTGGTCTGCATGATGCCATGTATGGTGAAAGATGCAGTGCGGTGCTGCTTGCTTATCTTCTTCCTGCCCCTCTCCATGGAATAGAACAGAATGAGGACCCATTGCTTTTTCACTCCATTTTGAAAATTCCACCATTGAGTGCAAAACCCTTGAACCTGTTATCTCCCAAATAGCTAGAGATGTAAAGAAAGGTTGAAAAATATTGTAAGGAAAGTATTGCTTTAGCGCTTACATTTTTAAATGAATAATGTCAAGTCGAAAAGTCATGTTGAATTTTCCACTGAAATTTGAATTTAATTTATGCAAAAACTGCACTTGCTAGAGCAATACTCTCTTTTTTGTAGCGTTCCCCCAACAGTTCTCTATGTCTCCAATGTTGGTCGTGATACAATGTTTAGGGTCCTTGCAAAAAACTCACGAATTCAGCAAGTTTACTTAATACACCAGACAAACATATGAAACAGCCCTACATAACCAGGAGAGGGGTGATATGAAATGTTCTAGATCAAAGGTGTCAAAATCTAAAACTTAGGGAGCCCAATATAAAGACTTGGATATTTACTGAAAAAGAATTCTACAAGTGTGGGAGTTTTTCTATCTCATCAAATATAACGAAGAACAAAGCAAATGTATGGAGATCAGTGAGAAGTGCTACTGGTCCATCAAAAAACTGATTGCCTGGATTTATTATTGTTTGAGCTGATCTTTGTGTTTAATTAGCTATTCATCTTCTAGCTATGCCTGCTGGCATTAGACTCCCTAGCGCTCTTGTGAGGTCCAGATATCTGTACCCAAACCGCCCCATAGACTTAAATGAAATGTTTTTTATGATGTAGGCCTGTAACTTCCCAAAATCTGTCCGTACAAGGGTCTAGTAGACATCCTGAATATTATAATGTTTGAAACACACAATTATGTAAAATAAAATAACATTTAAAAAATACATTATTAAAGGTATAATTTGAATTATAAAATCTCTAAAATACTTCTTTTGTATGATAGATTTCAAAACAGCATGTATTTTGTTTATAATAAAATTTTTATTCTATTGGAAAATTGGAATTGTTTTGTGTTTTCTTTTTTACTTTGAATTGTATTGGATACAGTTGATCAATGTATCCAATACAATTCCCTTTGGCACCCTCTCTCACCTGGTGTGATGTCAACAGGTCCATCACACCAGGGGAGAGAGGATGCCAAAGGGAAGTGTATTGGAGAGAGGAGAGAGGGTTAACTTCAAAGGGGCACATCTAGGAAATCACACTGAAAAAGTATTTTCCCGCCGCTGCCCTGATATTACATCATGGGGGGATCAGCTTCCGTGCAGAAGCCTGTTCATTAGATTGGAGCCACCGGAGCATCGCTAAGTTTGCGCTGCCCCAGGCCATCCAGTGCTATACTAACAGGTCAGCTTTGGATGGCCTGGTCTCGGCAGGAATGCCAGGGGGGTTAGAAAATACTTATACAAGTCAGTATAGATTGAAAGTGTTATGTGCGACCCTTTAGTGATGCAGAGGACCGCACTTGTGGCCTCCATATCAACTCAGTTGTCCACCACTGTTTTAGAGCTTTAAGGCATCAACACACGCACCAAGAGGGGGCCGACAGATCAGCTCTGGAAAGCAACGTGATGACGTCTTCATTGTAGTTAACGCCATCGGCTGGCATCGGCCAGAGAATATCGGACATGTCCGTTCTCTGGCTGGCCGAGCTGTGGGGCGACGTGCACGCCCATCGGTTGGCGGAAAAATCGTCCGCTGCTCGGTGGGTGTATGGCAGGCTTTAATTGCCCATGTTGACTGGGCTCAACATGTCTGCTGTGTTTAAACTAAAAACTATCTTTTCTATACATATATTATAAAAAGATAACATCAACAACAGCTACTGCCAATGCATTCTTGTTGTTTAGATTAGAATAGAGGGCAGAGTGGTTTCAGTTTCTTTTTATTGCTGCCTGTAGCAACAACAAAATTTTTCCTTACTTGGTATTTGACAACAGTGAACAAGGAGAGAGGGAAGATCCCATGCCATCTGCCTATTTAAAAGGTAGCATATAGTAATTATAATACATTTCTAATGGGCATGCAGACAGCAAAAAAAGTAATAAAGGGGTAAAACCTCAATAAGAACCAAGTTGTTTTCTGTATCAAAATGAGAAGTTCGCACTTACTTACCTTCCATGGGAGACAAACATAATATTAACAATTAACAATTTTAGAAAGATTTCCTTAATGGGGACATAGATGGCAGTTTTACCTGCATGCACTTATGACATGTTAGACACTTAAGCTAGTAGAGACTTCGCCTTAGGGCTTTGTCATACATTTGGTTGAAAATCCTTTCTTTGCTCAATATGTCAATATAATTAAATTGCTCAATATGTTTTACATAAACGAAAAGATATAATAGAGTAAATAATGGCACCTATCACAATAACTATATCAGTAAAAACACATATAATTAACATTCTTGAATAAGAATAATATAGGTTTTAAATATTTCTAAAAGAGGTAACAAAACTCAACAAAGCATAATGATTAATGCTAGCCATACACAGCCCGATAAATAGCCCGATCAACCAAGCCTGATCAAAGTTTTTCGTTAATCGGGCATAAATCGGGTTTTGCCCACATGGTCTGACAGAGCTACATCGTTCTACTTTTCTTGTAGCGCCCGACTAAATGAACACCAATCATCCCCGATATTACTATTATTTCCCATTGAATGAAAAATTGGACGACAAAAATGACGATAAACTCCGACTATGATGTACGATCAAAACTGTTACATCGTTCAAAAATCATTTTTTCTATGTGGGTTTTTTTTGTTAGATCATCCGAGAAAATGCCGATTTCTTTATCGCAAACTTCGATCGGGCTTGGTTGATCGGGCTATTTATCGGGCTGTGTATGGCTAGCATAAGCACTGTGAAAGACTTGAGAAACTAGGGACCTGGCAAATTCTTTTCAAATTCTTTTAGTTGAGGGAGTTTTGATCTTTTAAACCATTAGGTTGTATACATACAGTGCATCCGGAAAGTATTCACAGCGCATCACTTTTTTACACATTTTGCTATGTTACAGCCTTATTCCAATGTGGATTAAATAAATGTTTTCCTTCAGATTTTGCACACAACACCCCATAATAACAATGAAGCATGGTAGTGGCAGCATCATGCTGTGGGGATGTTTTTCAGCAGCAGGAACTGGAAAACTAGTCAGAATTAAGGGAAAGATGACTGCAGCAACATTCTTGATGAACTCAGACACAGACAAGATATTTGAGGAATGGCTTTAGGTGAACTCTATGTCCTTGAACCAGAGCCCAGACTTGAATCTGATTGAACATCTCTGGAGAGATCTTAAAATAGCTGTGCACCCATCTATACCCATAGTAAAATATAAAAGACATATTTTAACGCATCTCTTGAATGCGGCTAAAGCTCTGATTCCGTTGCACTGGGGTACACCTGTAGTGCCCACGTTACAGGAATGGAAGACTAGGGTCAATGACAATGGCAGCTGAGGAGTGGATAGCCCATAGGGACGATAGGCATAAGAAGTTTATCAAAATCTGGGCATCCTGAATTTCTTACGTAGAGAAGCGCTAAAGTATATTGCAATGGGCGTACTGTTGCTGGCCAGATGTATGGCCATGGTAGATATGATTACATGTAGGCACTAAGTAATGTTGATTTGTACTTGCAGGTATCTGATGTTGTGTCACAGCTTTGAAGTTGCAGTGTTCGTTTGTTTTGGTTTATTATATTTCTTTATTTCTCTTATCTCTTCCCATTCTGGTGTATAATATTTTCATGATCAGGTAACCTGAGGACTCAGGGGACATTCTCATTATGCATGAATTATCTACTACAATGCTACTCTTTTATGCACTGTAATGACCTTGAGTATGTACATGTACACTTCTTCCTGTTATGTTCTTTTTTTGTTGAAAATCAATAAAATTTATTATACAAAAAAAATGGCTGTGCACCAACACTTCCCATCCAACACGATGGAGCATGAGATGTTGTATTGAGCAAAGACTGTAAATATTTATAAACAACGCCTAACCAAAAAGAAAAAAAGATCACACACTCTAATATTTCGTTGGACCGCCTTAAGCTTTGATTATGGCACACAATTTTTTTCACAAAGATCTTGCATTGATGATGGTAGAGTCTGACCACTGTGCATAGCCTTCTCTAGCACATCCTAAAGATTCTTAATGTGGTAAAGGTCTGTGGTCAAAACAGACAATTTGAGCCCGATGAATCTTGGCATTGTCATCTTGTATGCCTGTAGAAGAAACAATCCATTGATGGAATAACCTGGGCATTCAGTATATTCAAGTAGTCAGCTGACCTCTTTCTTGGAGCACATACTGTTGCTGAACCTAGACCTGAACTGCAGAACCCCAGATTTATCCAATAGGAGGCTCGTACCTATTTGCTTAGTTAAATCCAGGTGGTGACTTTTTTTTGGGACAGGTGTATATGTGATTTCTTCTTTTTTTTATTTTTTATACATTAGCCAAATAATTTTTTTCGTGTTGTCATTATGGGGTGCTGTGTGTACAATTCTGAGGAAAATGAAATCTATTTTGGAATAAAGCTGTGACATAACAAAATGTTGAAGAAGTGAAAACTTTCTGGATGCACTGTATCTCGGACCACTTTCAAAATCAATGAATACAGTGCCAGAAACTGCAGTATAAAGAATTTGAGAATCAATTCAATACCCCCAAATACAGACTCTTACATACAGACTTATGGTGGGGCACATAAGTATTTGAACACCCTGCGATTTTGCAAGTCCTCCCACTTAGAAATCATGGGGGGCTGAAATTCACATTGTAGGTGCATTTCCTCTGTGAGAGACAGCATTTAAAATCAAATTCAGGAAATCACATTGTATGATTTGTAAAGAACTTAAGCCTGCCATACACCCACAGATGGGTGCCGACAGACGAGCTCCGATGAGCTCTGGAATGCAGCGTGATGACGCTGGTCGGTCAGCGGCAAAATCGGCCGCTAATCGGCGTGTGTATGCCAGGCTTTATTTGTACTGAACTGGTGCACATAAGATTTATATTTAGAGATCATAAAGCCATGACTAAAGTGTATATGGAAAGTGTGTAGCCAATATCTTATTGATCATACCATGCAGTGAACCAACATTAGTTAATTGCAGGACAGTTTTAATTATATGGTTCAATGAGCCACAATCATTATTACATCACCAGCAACTGGAGGCCAGTTGGGTATTTATTTTCCCTAGGATCTTTGGGGTGTGGTACTATTTGGAAAAACTTTATTGTAGACTTTTAAGGTTGTGATAGGGAAATGTATATTTTATACTTTAAGAATCACTTTTCACTGCTTCCTTCTATTACAGCAAATGCATTTCATATCTCCTCTTTGCATGCTGCAACATCATTCATCTTCTGTAAAGAAGTAACCAAAAACTTCCTAAAATTCTTTTCCTGCATGTTTCTCACCGTCAAAAAAGTGATAAATCTGAGGTCAGTCGTGTTTAACATCCCAACCCTAACCACTCTGAAAGCTAAGTCTTTTGCTTAGAGTTTTTATGTTTGCTAAAATGCCAGAAATATCATGTTTCATATTACTACATTAAGAATTATAATGTGATTAGAATTTAACCAGAACTAAATACACCAATTTAAACGTTTTCCAAACAGTTTAAACAGAACGAAATCCTCTTTACTACCAACAAACATCTTAGCCTCTGGTGCCAATGTTGACAGATTGCATAAGAACTGGCATAAGCACACTACCAACCATGACAGCAATCAACAGGTAGGTATTGATTTTAACTCTTCAGGAAACAGAAATATTAATGGGTTTAGTTCTGCTTTAATTTGTCAAAGGTAATGCCTTTGACAAATGGCATGGCACTAACTTGATTTTCCTCATTTGAAGTGTTCATCATAGGCAGCCTGATTTTACTGATGCAATTGTGGACACTACCAATCTGAGCATGCTCAGATCTCCATTATAGATCATACTGAGGTCATGTAACTTCACTGGTCACTTAGCCTGCCAATGCTTAGTAGAACATTAATCATGTAAGAACAGTAGAACAGCTTGTGATTGCAGTGCGCTAGTTTACTGGCAAGTGATTCACTTACAGCAATGTGAACCCATCAGTTGCCGATAATAAAACCCTGCAATAGTGCATGCTGCTGCACCAATACTTCCATACTAGTCTATGGGAGATGCTTGCACTGTAGTATTAAAATTGCATTGTAAAAAGGAGGCAGATGTGTTAACCAACACTTTTATAATTGATTAAAAGTACATATACTCAGGAAATAATCTAGTTTTTTAGCCAAAAAAATTAGCTGAGAAAGCCCCCCTCTGCTTATTCTCGAGTCAGAATAAGGGTGCCACTTACCTGTCCCGGAGTTTACTGGTCGCTGGTTTACAAGCACCGGAAATAAATCTCAGACCACTGGCAGCCTCTGTGAATGTTCCTTTTCTGAGATCGGTTGGTGAAATATAAGTAAGCAAGCGGCATGACAATGCCATCTAGTGGACTATTTGTTAATTTAAATGAGAAAACTCCACTACTTATGATTCAAACATGAAAATAAGTTTCCATTTCGATTCCATGTATTGGTCCCAATAATAAAAAAAAAAAAGTTTTAAATGGAAACTTATTTTAATGTTTGAATCAAAAGAATTGCCCTGAAAACCCATCCTGTAATAACAATAACAGATGTGGCAGATTCATTCCTAGTAGCAATGGTGCTTTCTCTATATTTTTCTCATTTAAAAACCTCCACTATCTTACTTTACATTTCCAACCTTCTGCTTATACTCGAGTTAATACGTTTTCCCTGTTTTTGTAGATAAAATTAGGTACCTCAGCGTATATACTTTAGGTTAGCTTATAATAAAGTATATAGGGTAAGTTGTAAATTCAAAGCTTGCATAAGTTTAGAGCTGTCAAGGTTGACGATGCTTATGTCAGCTATCATCTAAAGCCCTCCAATGGCTGGTACCATAGCTAAACATGTGAACAGCATCCCAGGAACTGATGATTTAAACAGAGACACCTTCTTGTTTGTAAAGAAAAAAGGCAGAAACTCCAATTTAGAATGTATTTTTAAATATTACAGGAAATGCACTGCAATTACCTATCTCTATACTTGCAAAACAGAAGTGAGCATGCATTTGTTGTTTAAACTTCTAAAATTCTTACAAAATATGAAGTTGCCCTTGAGGGGTTAGCCCCATTTTTGCCTTAATAATAGAACTGCTACCAACTTAGAGACTCTGTTATTCTGAAGTCATTACAAAGTAAACATGCCATAATCCTTTAAGCACAAAAAGCAGATAAAATAAGAAATTGGAGAATGGCCACTGAAATCCTTCTAGACAATAATGTAAATCAATGATATGCTGTTCCCAGTTACTTAATAAGGATTCATTCACACAGACAGCACATACCTGCATCACTGTGCAATGAACAAAAACAGTATGGTTCATGTGCAGTTCACAAGGTTAACAAATTCATCTTTCTGTGCGTGAGGTTTTTCCCTGCGTTTTACATTGAACAGGGTAGTAGTCTTGTAGGAATTGTATGCAAATATATATATAAACACAAGTAAACTAGTGCAAGTAAATATACATACAGCAAATATTGCATGCAAGTACATAAATGTTATGCGGACCTCCAAAATGATAATGGTTAAATTATTTTGTTATCAGTAACTCTTTTTATTTTTACATACAGAAAAACTATCTTTTAATCTTGTTTTTAATTGAGCATCCTGTAATCCTCCACAAAGTGGTACTCTGGTAGGGTGAGCGGCATCAATAAGAGACGAAAAGGCTCTCCTATATGCACTTGTGCCAACGATAGGGAAAAGCACCTAGGATCACTTCACACAGGGTGTTTAAAATTCTGTTATACATTCACAAAACCCTACCTGGATCCCTAGTTGAGTTTTTTTCTTAAATGTTTAGGTGATGTCTTAAAAAGGCCCCCCATACACCATAAAATCTTACCATACAATTTCTGTACAATCAACTTTTCTTCTACCAAAGCCATGTAATATGAGAACCTTTCTAAACCTCCCAATGACTATGTATTCTATCAGGGTGGACCCGGCACTACATAGACCTAAAGGAAATTGTTTGGAGTGATCTAAAGGTGTATGGGGGCTTAAGCTGTATGTGTTATTATCATACAGTACAAATTTTAAAGACAGTGACAATGTATAATATCATAACTTGAATAGAGCTGCAGACAACACTATATGTATTCAAATGTGATACCATACATTATCACCTTATTATCTATAAAAATCATACAACAACAATATAGGGCATCAGTAGTTATTTGCATCACATCCCAGATACAAAAGTATAAAAAAAAACAATCTTGAGTTACATTAGTAGCTTGAGCAGGGGGTGGCTAGACCCCAGGGACTTTAGAGGTGCAACCAGACTGGACAAATTAAAAACAATGCAATAAAAGCAAATATTTATTAAGTACTAAAATAGTCCAATGTCAATTAGTAAAAAGCATCAGTTCAATGCAAAACATGATTTAAATGTTGTGTCTATTTGATCCCTTTGGAGTCCATTCCATTTCCTGCAGGCTTGTTGGGGAAATAATCACTTCCTGTGCGTATACATTCAACGTGTTTTGCCCCTTGCTCACTGGGGCTTAATCAGGGATACAGAGCATCAACAAGTCCTCAAAAGAAATAACACAAATAACCATCAACTGCCATTATAACCATTCAATAACCATTTGGTCAGTATAGCAACTGTTTTCTAGGTGCCTAGCAGCTTCAAGGTCAAACATCTGATAAAAACTGGCAACCCAATATACGGTGAACCTATGAAACTTGTCACCATAATTCTGTACCATGATTCTGTACCATGATTCTGTTCTTCACAGCTATCTGAAATGGAAAACAACGAACAAAGTATACTTGTACAAGAAAAAATTTAAGAGTGGATGGTATCAATTTCTTACTTAATGAAGACCTCCAAGTCTTATCTGAGGGAGAATAGCTGCTAATATTGTTTAGTGGCTGAACATTATGATGGCGAACCCTTAAGGCCAGAATATAAAAGGTAGAGGCAAGGTTATATCTAAATAAATGTATATTATTTTAGGCACAAATATTATACAGTGCAGCACCCTAAAGCAGTGGGTACCACCTGCCATCTGGAATTACAAAAAAAACATTACTAAAGGTGGGTTGATTTTCAATTCCTGAACAAGTGATCACCACAAATGTGCATGGTCGATTGCTCAGGAATCGATTGAAAAAATCACCCACCTATCACAACCCACCTAAAGGTTAAAACTTCACTACTATTTGTGGAAGCATTCTTGGTACACTCCCATTCATTTCAATGGCCTTGTACCCACGATGGATTCGTGCACATCATGAGCGCCAACTGAAAGTGAATGGGTTGGGTATTAAAGCTCTTGCATTGTAACAGCTCCTATATAATCTATTTAAGAAAAAAGGGCCCCATACCGGTCGTTTCCCATCGGATTCCGGTACGACGATTCCAGGCGCGTGCACTCCAACGATCGTCCCGGAATCGCGTGAAGCCCACCTGTGTTCTCGTCCGATCACGTCCCGATCGTGTTGGGGGCCCAGAATCGTATCGGACAGGAGACCCACATGTTGGTCTTTCTGATTCCGATTCAGCACCACATCAGGGGGAGTTGCAGTTGGGAAGTACGCGGATCGGACCGGAATCGTCCAGATCCTGGGACCAGGTGGTAGTAGGCGATCGACACACTAATTGGCCGTTCGAGTCGGAGCCTCTCCATTCCCCTGAGTTCGCGGAATGGATAGGTGATCGATCGGCCCCATGTTTATGGCTAGCTTAAAAGGTAATGTCCCGGATATGTTTTTTGTTTTTACCTGTGTGAGTTTTTTACCCTTTAAAAAATTTTTTTGCACTTTTCCAGCGAATATAAAGGAACTAAACCTAAAATGATTTAAGAATTGAGGTCTCACTACACTGAAAATGTATTTGTTTATTATACAGAATAAATAAGCAGCCACCGACAGATCAAGTTACAACAGTACGATTCTTGCCAGAGGGCCCATGCCTTCCTGTATATCTTCCAGGTGTTTCAATCCTTTAATTTTATTTACATTAACAGCTGGTTAAATAAAAGGAAGGGTGTAAAGTATCTTTGAATGTGATCAATTAAAAAAAATAACCCCTATCAATTTTCTACCTAAAGCTACTGCAGTAATCTGGCGTGACAAGAAAGTAGATAAGAGAGCCAGTGCAAATGGCCTTACTTAAAGGCACACTCCAGTCATAGTATACTTGAGGTGTTTGTATTCAAAGGTGTTCATGGAACAAAGCCTTCTACCTGAGCAATTCATTCAGGCATTCATGCTTTGGGCAGGTGACTGCCCCATTGGCCAAACCCCTGTAGTCGCCAACTTCCTGAGCCAAGCTCCACACTCTACACAAACAATGTTTATGGAAAATGTACATACAAATGGTGTCTACAAGACTTCTTATACAAATTTAGAGAAATGCTCTGCACTGTGTTAGTTGGTGCCAATATCTTATTTATGTTTGAGGCACCTTGTAAAGCTAGCCATACACGTCCCGATAAAATTTACGATCGATAAACCCCGACAGATGTATCCCGACGTTGAAGTTGTTTATCGATCGTAAATTTTGCTAAAATACTACCACATGGAAAATCCAATTTTGGATAGATTTTTCTGTTTTTATCGAAAATGTCATAAAAAATAATCGCCATTTATATCGGACGATGTGATTTACAATGGGAAATTACAATTTACTCTCTAATATAATAATGTAATACATAACACTACAACATCCCAAAACCTCTCTGGCCACTAAGTTCAAATATACTGTATATATTAGTATATATAGATATATACATATATACATATATATATATATATAGTATTTACTACTGTACTATGTATACTTCTACATTAATATTTTCAGCTACATTGATACATTGAACTTTTCGGCTACATAGAACGTTGGTTGCTATGAAGCATGATCCATCATATCAGCGACAGCGGAAGTCTAAATATGTTAATATCATAATCGGCACTAATACGGTCTGGAAAACACTATGCACTTGCCCTATGTTGCCAGACCAATAAAAAGTTTTGAACTTGTCCGATTACTTTACAATCGAAAATATCGGCAATTTGGTCGTATGAAGTGGCCATGCGCAGATTTCAGGCCGATAAACTGCTTATATTGGTCGGGTTTTATCAATCGTAAATTTTATCGGGACGGGTGGATGGTAAGCTTTAGCAGGTCTTGCATGGAGATCAGTTCCCCATGCTTACTGCACTGACATACTGTACAACAATACCCTCACTCATTCTGTACTGGTTTGCTTAGGGCTTGTGTCCACTGCTGCTCAGCCACAGGAAAGCTCCATTCAAGCCACGCACGCATCTTGATTCCCTGTGCTGGGCATACATCCACTGTGGACACATGCCCTAAAGCTAGGCATACACGGTTCGATTTTGATACAATCGATTTCCGATCCGAATTTAGATCACCACTCTAGAGGAGATCTTCATGGAGGAATGGGCCAAAATAACAGCAACCATGTGTGGAAACCTTGTGAAGACGTTCGCCCTCTGTCATTGCCAGCAAAGGGTATATAACAATGTATTAAGATTAACTTTTCATATTGACCAAATACTTCATTTCCACCATAATTTGCAAATACATTCTTTAAAAATCAGACATGGTTCTCTTCAGGATTCCTGCCCATATTATTTAGCAAAACAAAAGTTCCCAAAGTAAAGACCCTCGCAGGGGTTGTTAGCAGGAATTAAATAAAGTCCACCAAAAATGCCAAGCCTCGTGGCTTGCAGGCATCAATACAAATGGAAATTTTGTGACTCCATACTGGGTAATTATTCTGTTCTCTGCTGTTTCCTGCAAGGTAGGTTCTGCTGCAGATGGACCTCCCTGTTGTTGATTGAGCCTCGGATTAGCTGTCTCCATCCACAGTACATCACTGTTTGAACCTCCAGATCTTATACCTCAGTAGTCAAACAGTGCTTTTCTCTTGTTAGATATTACTCTTACATATGCCTACTCTGACCTTAAACCCCCAGATCTCAAACAGCCCTAGAAGTCCAATCTTTTTTTTTTGATTAGTATTTTTCATTCCCAATTTCACACCCCTACCAGCAACGTCGGAGGGGACTCTTTGGGCATCTACTACGTTTCACCTTAATTACTTGAGGAATGTGATATCCTCCCTGGTTTTACTAAGCTGACTATACTCTTCAGACCAAACCATATATGCTCTAGAAGATGGCCCCCCGTTCCCCTATCTCGGTACCTGTCGTCTAGTTATGAGAGTACGTCCCGGAGCACTGGGTGCGTGAATTAAGGGCCTTATGAAAATAATTCGGGGACCCCCTGAGGAAAGACTTAGCTGAAACATTTCTTGACCTACATACAGGATCCTTTGCTACCTCGCACCCTCCGCCCTATCGCCAATAGGCATAACAACAACCCTTGATGCATCATTTACTCTGCACTTTACGTCGACATTAAAGACCAATTGGACAAGTTCCATCTTTTAAATCATCATGTATGGACATTTTCTTCATTTAGTGTACGTCACTACCTCCAAATTTGTAAACTTGGTGACGATCATCTCAGGGATTTTTCACTATATGGCTTACAATTCTTGTACTGCATTTTATATTTTGGCCCTTAAAGTCCCCTTGTCCCTATGATATAGGGAAAATTCTGGAGGTGGATGTAGGTCTGGAACTGTGAATTAGGATAGTTGCCCCATATCTACGGAACCCCACGACCTCCCCCTCCCCCCTTTCTATATTGAACCCAAGTCTATGTTAGACATGAATCAAGAATCAACATTCTACATTGTAGCTTAAAAAGGAGACCAGTCCTCACATGTTACAACATCTAGGGAAAAGTATAATCAAAATGTCTCAAAGAATCTAATCTAATAATTACTTCGCTGTCAAGATTATGAGAGGACACGAGAAATGTACTTGCTTTGGAGAATGGAGGATTTAGTTGCTAAACTGAATTAATTTTTCTGATTTCAAGTGCCAATATATGTTATGATTTTTAAGACAGCTCAAGTAATGCTAGCATTTGTTGTTATTACTTTGCACTTGTATGGACCACCATGTGCTTTTAAGGCAATATTTAAAGCACTACTGTAGTGCTTGTGGCAATATTGTAGCACTACTTTGATTCATGGCAGTGTTTTACTCCAAGGGCTCATTTACACTGGAGGTTTTCAACCTCCAGGTAAACGAACCTTTAACATAATCAACCGGCGGACGCAACATAAGGCTCCTGCCAGATAGGACCTCTATGGGGTCCTAATCTAGACTTGCGAACGCCTGCACTATTTTGCATCCGCTTG
>CM070038.1:72939404-72962102 GCA_036250615.1 Ptychadena robeensis
CGACTATGCGAAATTTCTACTTAAAAATTCGCACTGCGAATTTTTCGACCATCTCTACTTACCACTAGGTGGTCATAGTCGGTTCAAGTTGATCTGCCGGCAGATCGAGGAATAAACTAAAGCTAGCCACACATGGTACAATTTTAACATTCAATCAACGATTTTCGATGGAAAAAAAGATCGATTGAACATTAATCGATGTACTGCCACATAGTGCAATCGATGATCGCTGAACGATTTTTGGTACAATCGTCGATTGAAAAGTGATCGGACAAGTTGGAAAATTTTGCTCGATTGGTCGATTTTTTTTGGGCTCGATTTTGTGTCTCGATTTTTTGGCTCGATTTTTTAAGCTACTTCCCTTTAACTTCCAATTGAAACTAAAATCGTAAGAGGAATTCAATCGACGATTTTGGATTACTTCGATTTAATTTCAGTCGAAATTGTTCAATTATTGTGCTTCCCATGTGGAGAACTTTGATTAAATGACAATCGATGTTCGATCTTTTAAATTGAAGTACAAAATCTAATCGAACCTCGATTGAATGATAAATTGTACCATGTGTGGCTAGCTTAAGGCAGGGCACAGACGGCTCGATATTCGAGCAGTCCGATGTACCCTGCAGCAGCGCGATGACGTCATCACGCTGCTGTCATATATCGGAGAAGCCAGGGAGAGCAGAACTGTCTCTCCCCGGCTCCTGCTCCTCAGCCGAACTTTGCCTGGAGACCCAGGCAAAGCATCGGACATCGCCGTATTAACGCTCGAAAACAGCGATGGGGGCAGATTATATGGGTCAGATGGCCTTGAGCGTGCACGGCGCTCGAAGCGGCTATCGATTTGACCCATATTTCCACGTCTGTACCCTGCTTAGTCGTCTATGGCCGGCTTTAGACATAACTCTTAGGACTCATTCACACCCGGATAGTCTGCTGCGGAATCTTCAAGATGCAATAACATGCTTGGAGACCAGACACTCCATTCTCCAGCCAGTGCAACACATTTCATTGCTATGTGTTGTGGTGCTATACACACAGGTACATTTAAAGGTAGCCATACATGGGTCGATTAACACGTTCTGCCACAAGACAGTTCCTGGAAAGCAAGAAACAACATGCAAATGTAAACGGTTGACTAAACTTTACCAACATGTCCAATCACTTTTCGATCGATTTTCTTTTCAATGTCAATCACTTTTGGCCGATCGTACCAGGTCGGCAGGAATCAATTCCCATTTGATCGACGTAAACAGAATGATTTGGGGTCACAGCTAGGGTAAAAACGATGAGGCAGTTTCCTCAATGGGTCCCTAAAGTACAACATTAGAGAGCTGCTGTTTTATTGACTCATGGAATATTTGCTTAAGCTTAATACTCCTTTCCAATTATTCTTTAGTACAGGAAGGGGGAGATGAGCTAGGGCAGTGGTGGGCAACTTAGTTGCATCACTGAAGGGTCGCACATAACATTTTCAGTCTATACTGACTTGTATAAGCATTTTCTAAAAGGTAAATGAGAGCAGTCATAGCTAGAAGACATTATTTAAACATTTTAAATAACAAAACTTGTTTGAAATTAGACTTCAAGCATTATGGAACACTGTACAACACGTCTTTTCCCAGGATCTCTTAAAAGCGTAAGCTCCAGGGCGAGGATGTGTCAGTGGGGGATCGGTGGACAGGTGAGTTCCTATGCCCTATGCATTAACAGGTTTTGGGGGCTACAAGTGGGGGGCTGCTGAACAATGCCCAAAGGGCTGCATGTGGCCCCCGGGCCACAGGTTGGGCACCTGGGAGCTAGGGGAACCTTGCTGCATCCTCAGTTATTAACATGGTGGATCACTAAACCATGCCAAGAAAAGCTGGACCCTGTAAGATTTTTATCTGAGATTATCATCAATGCTTGTCTTATGCTGGCCATACACATGCCGATAAACGGACGGATTTTAATCTGACCGACGGGTGTGCGCGCTCTCGCCGTCGGTCAGGTTAAAATCCGGCCGTTTATCGGCATGTCCCCACATGGGGCGACAGATCCCTGTCGCCCCACTTCTCGGCCGGCCAGAGATCCGACATGTCGGAAAATCTGAGCCGATTGCAATAAGCAGCAATGAAGACGGCGTCTCCATCGCTGCTTATGGCCGGCACACAAAGGGTGCCTGGCCGATTGTGGGGCCCCAGAATGCAATGGGAGGCTAACGTGATGACGTCATCACGTTAGCCTCCCGGAGCGATATCGGAGGGCGATATCGCTCCAGCTCGCCGTGTGTATGGCCAGCATTAGTTGAGCTAAAACTTGAGGGCGTGCTATGCTTAATTGCCTGCACGTGATGACATCATCACGTACGGGTGGTCGTTCTGAGAATTGGCCGCACACCTTTTGTGTGCCGTCTTATACTTTGGATGGGGACCAGTGTGTTCTTTGGCCGATCGATTTATGGGCTGTTTTATGACGGACACGTTAGATTTGTGGCTGATTTTGCGATTGATCTGCCGCAAATCTAACTGTCTGTGCCCAGCTTAAAGCCTGCCATTCACGTACCGATAATATTTACGATAAAACCCGACCAATGTTAGTAGTAGATCGGCATGAAATCTGTGCAGGTCCACATGGTACAACAGATACATTTTAATTGAAATTGGTGACATTTTTGATCGGAAAGTGATCGGACAAGTAGAAATTTTTTTATTGGTCTGGGAACATCGGTAGTCATTGACCCTGGACGGATTTGAAGAAAAAGCCCCCCCCATGGATATAATTATTGGGGGTCAGAGACTTAAGGATAGAAGCCACAGGGTCATTATTTGTAAGGAGCAGTTTCAGAAAGAGCTAAGCAATGACAGCACACATTTCTCTCTACTGACATCTCTCCCTGAGGTATTCCTGTCAGAGGACGTGGAAGGAAAACTGACAGCCTATACAGGAATGAACAGTTTGTAGCTTGTTTGTAAAACTATTAAAGAAAAAAAAATGCTAAAACAATATCCTTGGGCTGCTGATCAAGACACTTAAAGAAGCCAGTAATCCCCAGCAGCGTGTGCAGGCAGCCATGGAAGTCCCAGGCAGGACTGGAGCTCAGTCCCAGGCAGGAACCTCTGAGTATGAGGCAGATCCACGCAGGTATTTTGCCCACTGGCCTGGGTGTTATTATCAGGGTGAAATTATCTCCAGAAAGGGGAGTGGACAGGCAGACACGTCATCAGAAGAAAAGGCGAATTTCAGTGTGTGTGAGTGAAGTGTGTCTCGCCTCCTGCTGGGAATCTCACCTCGCCTGTGTGTGGAGCTGACGGATCACGTTTCCAGTCCCCAACTCCAGCGACCATACTGGGAACACGGAGGTCAGGAAGGGCACTCACCCGGCTTGTGGCACACACACATCGGAGGCTTGGCAAGAATGACTGTGTGTGTGTGTGTGGTGCGGACACAAGTTCTCCCAGCACGTTTTGTGAGTAAGGTGTCCTGAGGAACAAGGCAGAGGAACAAGGCAGGGGTGACCTGGTCTGCCCTTATCGTCTCTATCACTTGGATTAAGAGAACAAGGCTGACAAAAGTACTTTGAGGACTTTCCTCCGATCACATGTGTGCCTGGAGACTGTACAATCTACTCTCTGCTGGAGGAAGGTAAGTTGGCAAAGATCGGCAAAGTTTATTTGTGTAACAGAGGAGCTTCTTCCGTCCCACCTTACTTCCATGCTTACATCCCTTTTATAGCTCTCCTTCACTCTGAACTCTAGCATGGTATGGTGATGGGAGGTCAGCACATCTCCATTCACTGACCCATTCCAGTTCTAACATGGTATGGTGATGGGAGGTCAGCACATCTCCATTCACTGACCCATTCCAGTTTTAGCATGGTATGTTGATGGGAGGTCAGCACATCTCAATTCACTGACCGATTGCATTTCTAGCATGGTATGTTGATGGGAAGTAAGCAGATCATAAAACATTCACTGACCCATTCCAGTTCTAGCATGGTATGTTGATGGGAAGTCAGCGGATCATATCTCCATTCACTGACCGATTCCATTTCTACCATAGTATGTTTATGGGAAGTCAGTGGATCACATCTCAATTCACTGACCGATTCCAGTTCTACCATGGTATGTTGATGGGAAGCCAGCAGATCATATCTCCATTCACTGACCAATTTCATTTCCAGCATGGTATGTTGATGTCTAGCTAGTGGATCATATCTTCCTCCCCTAACTTCTTTAAAGGCTGCCCATTATGAAGGACTGACCTGTTCCATGGCTTTGGTTCATTCTGAAGTCTAGCATAGTTTGATGGTGACCAGACAGTGGATCTTATATCCCTCCACTAACCATTTCCTTAGGCTGTCTATTGTAAAGTCTGGCTTGGTACCTTGAGTGCCAGCCAGTGGAACTTATCTCACTCCATTTACTTCTTTATTATGAAGATAAGTATGGTATTTTGTGCTCAAACTGTGAAGCCTATTTCCATCCACATCCTTCATTCTGAAGTCTAGCATAGTTTGATAGTGACCAGACAGTGGATCTTATCTACATCCTCTTCCATAGATTTCCATGGCTTTCCATTATGAAGTGTAACGTAGTACCTCCATGGCTAGTATTGGACCCTATCTCCATCCAGCAAACTTTTACATGCTTGTTCATTATAGCATGCTACCTTGATGGCCAGTCAGTTGATCTCATCTTCATCCACTACCATATTTACTGGTGTTCCTCCATTTGGAAGTTTACTATGGTTTATGTATATACCATATAGATATATCTACAAACCGGTTTTGTGGCTGATCATTATTTCGTCTTCCATGGCATCTAGATGGCTATCCTGTGGACCTTATCTCCATCAAGTAACACCTTCCATGGCTTACATTATTAAGGCTAGCGCTGTATATTGCTTATTGGGTGAATCATATGTATATGGATGCCCATCATTCCGAAGTCTAGTATAGTATCTTAATTGCCAACCAGTGGATCATATCTCCATCTGCTAACCTTTTCATGGCTGTTCATTATGAAATCTAGCATGGTACATTCACTTATTCCTTTCACAGCTTTCTTTTATCCTGAGATCTAGCATAGCATTTTGATGGCAACACAGTGGATGTTCTCTCCATCCACTCATTCCTTCTATGACTGCCCATTATTCAGTAAGCTAGCATCACATTTTGATGGCCAGTCAGTGACTTCACTTGTTCTACTGTATCAATTTGCACTGAATTTTGACTTGATTTAATGTTAACAAAAGACTATTAATTTTATATAACATATAACAATTTATTAACATAGGTAAATGTTTTGTAAAGCCCCCCATAGACAGGCAGACTCCTCCATGCAACTTCTGTACAACCAACTTTTCTTCTACCAAAACCATGTAATAGGAGGACCTTTCTAAACCTTCCAATCACTATGTATTCTATCAGGGAGGTCACTATACTACATAGTTGTTGGTAAGTCTCATGAAAGTTGTATGGAGGAGTCTGCCTGTCTATGGGGGGCTTTAGAAAAAAAGATTTATTATTTAGTGAACATTGAAGTGTTTTAGTATATAGCAAAAGAAGAGTACTGGAGCAAAGCTGGCCATACACAAATCTCTTTAGATTATTAACCTGACTTGTTTAATGTAATTGTACTATTGGATACTTTATTTAATTCTTAGGTCACTATTGCAAAATAGTTTACACAGAATCAAATCAATCGCTATGCTTTTGCTTGATGGATCTCCTGATTAATGAAGTGTACATATGCATACTCCAATATTGGGATTCCTAACCAAAAAAAAGGAAGAGGAAGGTGTCCAGTCCCACTTGCTGCCTTCAAATAACAGGAACACACAGAAGGCAGAGTGACCCCTTCTGAATGGTTCCAGCAGGTGGTGGTTGGAGCTGAGAAGTCAGGTGCAGAGCCCTGTAAGCAGTGGGTGATCTGACCTTCCATCAATGTGTTACTTTGCTGCTCGTTTGCAGAAGATGAGCTGTAAAAAGCTTGCAGTGAATGCCCATTACTATTGATTTTCAGACACGGTATTGTATTTTTGAAGAACATTTTAGTGGACTGTGGACAAAGCAACGGGAGAGCAACAGGCCCTGCTAAATAATTGTGCAATAATTTAACCTGCTCTGGACACTGTGTAACAATGTTTCTGGTGTAAATTAGCTCTTAATTGGAATGTCTGCCACTGAGACTGGGAACATGTTAGCTGTCCCCTATGTAAGGAACATAAAAAATATTTTTTGGGGCAGAATTTACATTTTCTGCGTGATGGCATGCAACCTGCATTCACAATTTGTTTACTGGAGAATGATTCTAGAACTATATTTGGAGTATACAGTAGTCAGATTCCACAGTTCATTCAGTAGAATAGAGAAATAGTATGACGTAGAAAATAGATTGGGTCACCAATATTGTTCACATAAAATCATAATTTATGACTATATGTCTTAAGCCCCCCATAGACAGGCAGACTCCTCCATACAACTTTCATGAGACCTACCAACAACTATGTAGTGCCGGGTCCTCCCTGATAGAATACATAGTGATTGGAAGGTGTAGAAAGGTCCTCCTATTACATGGTTTTGGTAGAAAAAAAGTTGGTTGTACAGAAGTTGCATGGAGGAGTCTGCCTGTCTATGGGGGGCTTTATACATTTCCTTTTGTTGTGTTTTTCTTCTATGCTATGATCTAAAAATATAAAATTCAATAAAAATTTATTGGAAAAAAAACTGATTTATTGTCCATATTAAAATATATGATTTTATGTGAACAATTTCACTGACCCAATCTATTTTCTTACGTTGCCTTAAAAGTCCCGGGGTCTAGCCAGCCCCAAGGTGTTGATCTACCAATGTGAACCAATTGTTCATACATATTTGTGTAATATATTGGGATGTTGGCAACTTTCTTACCTATATTCGTGCTGCCCTTAAATTTATGAAGTTATAGTATGACTTTTAGGAAACTGTTTAAACCAAGCAGGACTAGCGGTTCACTCAGTGGAGCAGTTCAATTGTGTAGTCATCATGGACATGTTGTCTAGTAAGTAAGTAGACAGTGCTCATGGTTCATTAAGCCCCCCATAGACAGGCAGACTCCTCCATGCAACTTCTGTACAACCAACTTTTCTTCTACCAAAACCATGTAATAGGAGGACCTTTCTACACCTTCCAATCACTATGTATTCTATCAGGGAGGTCACTATACTACATAGTTGTTGGTAAGTCTCATGAAAGTTGTATGGAGGAGCCTGCCTGTCTATGGGGGGCTTTAGGCAGAATAGTAAAAGGACTGTTTTTGTTATGGAACTGTTTTTTAAAGAAACCAACTAGGCAAGCGCCATGTTTATTCTTGTTCAACTTTTTCAAAAAATTTTTCACAAATTAACACGGTCAATTGTTTCATTCACTTAAACAGTGGTAGGTATAGCACTGTTTCCATGGAGGGCAGACAGGTTTATGGTTGATTTAATAGACTAGAGATAGTGATTAGGCAGGTCTCATGGCTCATTTAGGACAATAGTAAAAACCATGATGGCTATGGAACTGTTCTCCTTCTCTAAATCTTGCTATCCAAATGAGTCTCAACGCTCATTCAGTATTGGAACTGTGTGTTTGATATGGATAGTAACCAACGCAATCTTATTCTCTAAGCCCCCCATACACCTTACAATCTTTTTATACAATTTCTGTACAATCAACTTTTGTTCTACCAAAACCATGTAACATGAGGACCTTTCTTATCCTTCAAATCACTATGTATTCTATCAGGGAGGCCACTATACTACACAGTTGTTGGTAGATCTAATGGAAATTGTATGGATCGATCTTAAGGTGTATGGGGGGCTTTAGGGTAGTAAAATATTATGGTTTTTATAGACCTATTGTCAATAGTAACTAGATAGGTCATGTGGTTCATTCTCTAGAATATTGTATGATAGTATGATGGTCGTAGACCTATTATGTGAAGTAACCAGTCAGATCTCATGGCTCATTCTTTAGGATGGTTAGATAGTATGATAGTTATAGCCCCTTTTCTATAGTAACTAGACAGGTGCCATAGTTCTTGGTAGAGAATAGAAGAATGGTTATGGAACTGTTGTATATAGCAACTTAATCAGGCAGATGCCATAGTTCTTTCAGAAGAACAGCACAACAATGTAGATCATGAAACTGTTGTCTAGTGGTTGATTCTGTGAAATACATTGCCACAATGCAATGATTTTGGAACTGTTGTCTTTTGTAGCCAACCAGACTTCATGTCTGTTGACGTAGATATTTAATGAATATGCATAACTGCTACTTCTGCTACTAATATGTTTTGGTTTTTTTTTAGCATTGAGTCTTCTTAAGTTCTCTTCATAGTTTTCATAAGATGAATGACTAAACAGAGAAAAAAAATGGCTTTAAAATGATTTTGCCATTACGTACATTTATGTCCGCCGTATAAAAAACATTCTATCCCCTTATTTATGTTGTACTTCTTTTCTGGATTGTAAGAAATGCAAAGGATTAGAGGAAAGGGAAATAAATGGAAGTGCTACGAACGTCACGGCAGCTTTGGAAAGGATATGCTAAACATTTGTTTTATCTGAACTCTATTTGAAAAAAATAACCTGTTATATATCACATGGGAGAATGCGTGGAAATTACAGAGATTTATTGGCTATGAGTTGGCTGATATTCTTCTGCCTTGTTAAAACTCAAGACAAACCTCTGATGGTCTCAGATGTGTCCTGCCCATTGCCTATATGGCTTGATGTTACTGTGTTATGTAAACAGAGTTGTAGTAGAGGTTAAATGAGGCAATTCAGGACAGGCAAAGCAAAGAACACTGAGCTGCTCCAGCACTTTTACATGAGGCATCTGACAATACTTTGAACATCACGGTGGCAGTCATGTTTGATGTACTGTTATAGTACATTGTATAGGAGAAAAGAGCCCATGAAACATGTTGACAGGAGAATGACAGAACCTTCATGGTGGTGCTATCCCATAAATTGTATTATTGATGACAGGCTAAGTGGCCAAGCCAAAGGAAGCATGTGGTTTTGTAGACACCAGGCAGGAACTTGAATTTGTCAAATTGCAAAGTCATTCCATTTGCTTACGATAAAGTCATCTTCTCTCTGTCTTGAAAAAAGGAATGTGTTGTAGAAATTCCTTCATATTCAAAAAAGTTCCCAAAGTGTATATACCATTGTATATCATAGAAGTAGAAAAATACACATTTTAAAAATCAAAATGAACTCAAACACTGTAAAATATGATTTTAAAACACGTTTGTTTTTATTGAAAATACAGTATCTTTAGAACAAAATACAAGATCAAATTGTTCACAAAAAAAAATCTTACCATTTAAAGATTATTTCTTCTCTTTACTGAGGTCATCGGCCTCCACAGCATGATAGGGGACATCTTGTACATTGCATGCACAATATCCATGGATGAAAATAACCTGACATATACACCCCATTTAAAAAAAATCTGGATGGTCAGAAAAAACCCTGTTAATTCGTCCATAGACACCTCGATGCCTGACTGTCTTGCAGGTGACTCAAGTCCCCATCCAAAGTATCAGGATCAGCCAGAAAAATATGGCAGCTTTTTTTTCCGTCAAGGGGGGTACCTCTGTAGTTGCTGGCGATTGACCACCAAGCGTTCGGGGTGAGTGCGCACGCCCGTCAATCTTTCGCAACTACAGCCAGCAATCGCTGTGTCTGGGGGGAGGGGGGGGCTTAAATCAAGCCTCAAATGCATCAACCTCAACCATGAATTGAAATTTGTGTTTGAATGTAATGTTTTCTTACAAAATTGCTATTACATTTTAGAAACTGGTACGCTATCACATTTTTTATGTGATTTTCATGTTGCAATATGATTCCATTAAAGTTAGCTGGCTAGTAAAGCTGAAATTTCTCATCCTAGCAACCATGGAAACAAGTCTAAATGTTTGACTAGATTTTGCATGAAATTTGACATTATTTTCAGTGTCTTTCAGTTTTTTGCACTAGTAGTATTATCTACATGAACATCTTTTTATCATTCTGGATAAATATTTTACGAATATTCTCCTGTCAACATTGTCTATTCTCTATCCTTTTGAGTAAATTCTTCGACTCCGTTTTGAGTAAATTGTTATTAATCATGTATTTCTGTAAGGCAGGATCCCTAAAGTATGTTGCAATATTTCATAGCCAGCAAGGTTTGCATAATAACATCAGGATTATATAAAGTATTCCAGTTAAAAAGCATATTTTTGTTTTGGCTATTTCATGTTCTTTCATTCATAAAACCATGCACAGAATCCAACAGGGTTGTGTGTGATTAGAGTGCAGCAAGACGGCCTCTGTTCATTTTCCGTGCCAGCTGTTTTGCATTTCAGAAAGCCGAGGGAGTGATCTCGCAGGTTATTGGGCAGGCGGGTTTACAGCAGAGGCTGGGATCTGTAACAACATGATGAATCAGAGACTTAATACATTCCGGAGCTTTTCTACCCCTCTAGTATGTAGACTAGTAAAAATTCAATCCAGAAAACAGAATCAATGAGTAAAATCAATGAATCAGTCATTTTGCTAATGAAGGCACTGTGCGTGTCTGATAGATGAGAAAGATTAAAATTTAGGGTCTTTCAAAAAGCCAACTTTGTCCTGTTGTATTTGAAGCAGATGTTGGTGATCTCTGTGAAACTCAGAAAAGTGCTGCTTTTTGGCTTTTATAAAGTCTGCAAACTTAAACTCAACACATCTTGTTTTAAGCATAATTTGATTAAGAAAATTTGAATGGGCTGTCATTGGCTATTATAAACAAGAAAGAATAGTAAAGAATAGGATGTTCTGGTTCCCACAGTGACCTTTATGATTATATTGTCTCATTTGAAAATGGCTATGCAGGAAATACTTCTAACCCAGGGGAGCCAAACTCCAGCCCAGGGGCCAAATCTGGCCTGCGATGTAATTGTATGAAATCAGTGCCATAGATGTGTCTTTCATTTGACTTCACATGCTTTAAAGTATTACGCTTTTCTTGTTCCTGATTTAATGTTTAGGTAAAACTTACATTTGTTTCTATATGTAAAGGTTCATCGTTTTAGCTGATAAGAAGGAACCATTTCTTCAATTGTAGACATTTTCTTAAATTTCGGTAATTAGTTGGGTCATCACTTTGTCCAAGTTTGTTTAGAACTACTTGAAGTTTGACCCCCTGGTCTAACCCCTAAAAGTGTTTATTTCAATAAAGTTTTATTATTTCTCTCAGACTTGGGGTCATGTAGACGATAGTGGTGCAAGCAATGCAATAGCTTTATCCAGCCAAAAGATGGACACTCATTATAAATTTCTGGAAGGAAACTCATTTTCTCTAGTTGTGGAACTTTAAATGGCACCCAATGTAGAAACATTGTACCAGAGATGTCGAAATATATCTAACATGTTTTATTTAGCATATTTTTACAAAAGTTTAAAGATCAATAAAGCATGACATGCATTACAGTTCTCTAATCATACCTGTGTCAACGCGTTTTGCCCATGTTGGGATCCTCGGGACAATTTTATAAAGGAGGGTGGATAAAAATCAATGATTTAAAAAAAAAAAAAATCAGATTTTTTTAATTTAAATTGGATTTTTTTGATTTAAATTGAATTTTTAAAAATAAAATACTTTTTGAGGAAAATATATTACAATCCCAAGGTTATTCCATGATGAAATAAAGATTAGTTTTCAATTCTGTAGAATAAGGCTGTATACGTTTCATTTTTAAGATTTTGTAAGATTTTATAATCAATAAAACTACACTCTCAGATGTATAGTGGCCAACATCCCAAAAACAATAGACAAACAATAAACAACAAATAGACAGAAGTTGATGATGGCATAAGCACATCACCCCAAATTTCCCCTGGAATAGACAAGGGCGAGGTGACTTTAAGGGCCACTCAATATGTAAAGCAATACATTTATTATACACGGTGCAAAAGATAAAGTAATGACCATCATATCCATCAGAAACAATGCACAATGTTGCGGATGTACACATCTGTACACGTGCTTAGACAATTAAATAGTCCAAATGTCACCCCAATGCGCATTTCGTTGAAGACTTATTCAGGGAGTATAATATGTAATTTCATCGGCCAAATCATGTCTTTTCCCCTATATTGATCTGTAGACGTGAGTGACCCCTGAGGGTCTGTGTGCACTTTTATGTCGCTTTGGTTATTCAGTATGACCCCCTTGTGTTGGCTGTTTGTGTTATGTAGATTTGGCCGATAAAATTACATATCGTACCCCCCTGAAAAAGTCTTCAATGAAATGCACGTTGGGGTGAAATTTGTGCAATTTGGACTATTTTAATTGTCTAAGCACGTGTACAGATGTGTACATCCACAACATTGTGCATTGTTTTTGATTGATATGATTGTCATTACTTAATTTCTGGCACTGTGTATAATAACTGTATTGCTTTTGCGTCCCCTCACCCATGTCTATTCAAGGGGAAATTTTGGGTGATGTGCTTATGCCATCATCAACTTCTGTCTGCTTTTGTAAGATTATTGGGCAGTTTCTCTGCTACAAGATATTATCACAGATGCTTGGTTTACTTTTGCAGTTCTGAAAGTGCAACAGAAAAGTTGTCCAAATATGAATGATTAACCTAAACTGGGGATAAAAAAAACTAATATGAAAAGTTGTTATTCTAAAAATCTTCATCTACTTGCATTTTAAAGTTATACCGGCAAGAATGATTGATTTAAATCAGTTTGATTTAAATCGCGCCTTACTGACTAGTGATTTAAATCGTGATTTAAATCATGATTTAAATCGGTTTGATTTAAATCAAATCCACCCTGTTTTATAGCAAGGCATTGTTTAACATAAGGGTCATAATATTAATACAAATTACAAAGATAGATCAAATTGATATGATTCATTAATTATAGTCAAGCCAATACAACAAAACCTCTTTGGCAGGTTCAAAACCTCCATCTGAACATATTACCATGGCGAGATCATGGTACATTGGTGGCCCCTTCCAGGACAGACTGGATTTGGAGAGCATGGCAGAGGAAAGCTAGGCATACACTGATCCACAGTATTTGCTAAGGACAGATATTGGAAATAAAAAACTATTAACTGTATACTATTAATAAATATATATTAGTTATGTCTCTCACATTCTACTTTAGATTCTATATATCTAACAAAGTAAAGAATGCATACCTTTTGTTGGGGGATCACCCATATATGTTGTTACCCATGAATGGTTTCCCTGCATTGAGAGTATTCTCTATATATGTTGAACTAGGGATGGAAACCAAACAATAGTTAGGATATGCGGCTCCATTTAAAGTCCCAAATATAAGTAGGCTCCCTTTACAGGCATTGTCTACTTTTGCTAATTTAGAGCACCTAAAACAGACATATTTGCTCTAATTAACTGTTTTTTTTTGTTCAAAATGTTTCACTGATACATTTAAGCTTCTTTTTCTAAAGTTAGCTACAGATCATTGTAACGTTTACATACCACGTTGCCCAGTGCTCACTACATGTTGGTAGTACAGATATTGGCCAATGTTCATTATGTTATAGTTGGCTGAATGCTTTTGATAGCTGTTACCAGAAAGGAAGTGATCAGCAACATTTGCTTGAACATTGAAGAACATTGATCTTCCAGATATCCGCATTGTTAAAGATGATCTCCCTAGGACTGTACAAGCTGTTTTAAAGGAGGAAGCCAATCGCAAGGAGCAACTGGGTCTCGAGGGAGATAAAGAAAATGCCTTTTTTCTGTGGTATTAGTAAATTCTAACTTTGCAGAAAGAAAACCATTGGACAATGCATATGTGATGGTGGACATCTGCTATAAAATAGGAAAAACAGATTTAGAAATATTTGATAGACCTAATCATTGACAGTTTAAGGTTTGGCATTATTTTAAGGAACACTTATCACTATATCACTTGAACAAATATCTATTTTTATAAATTCATTTTGAAATAATTCAGTTTTGCTCATATCAAACGCAGTTACTTGTGTTGCTTGTATTGTTTTGTGATCATTTTCAGTGTGGTTCCTAGTTACTTACATTTGAATTTTCTTAATTTCTTTTGGAGTTTGAAAAGCCACAGCCTGGAAAAACCATTAGCCTGGATATATTTTTACTTTACTCTGAAAACACAGGGAGTAAACCGGTGCTTAACTTAATATAAATCTCACAGCTTTTGATGGTTTAGAGGTTAGAAAGCTTTCTTTAGAAGCTGTCGCATGGGAGATCTTAGCACATGGCTGTCCTTTGTAGCCGACCATCTGTTTTTGTTTTCTTTTTCCTTTTTTTCATAGGTTACTTCTATGTTTGTCTAGAGCTTATGCTGCTTGGGTTTTTTTTTATGGCTCATTTGCTATTGGGATAACTGAGTATGTTATTGCTAACAGGAGTCGGCTTGTTGTGGCTTCTGCCTCCTGGCTGCTGTTTGATAGAACTGAGTATAAACTGTGCATTTGTGTGAGTCCAGCATTTAAAATTCTTATGCAAAACTAAACAAAACTCAGCTTAAGGTAAATCTGACAACATATGAAAGAAATAACCTCCACTGCAATAGATATCTTTTCATTGCTTCACCTAGTTGCCCTTATGCTTCAGAGTAGCCATAGGAAGATCCTATACACGTTGACATGTTTGTAGTAAATGATTGGCCATTCAGGTTCGAAGTGCTGCATTGTGGGATATCTTGGGGATGTTATATACGTTGTTAGAATTAAAGCACCGTTACAGTACCAATGTCTCTTATGTACAGGAAGGGCTATTTTAAAAAAATATAAATTAAATTATAAATATAAATTAAATAACGCCTACCACCATGCATTATATGGACTAAGGATATGTAATGCCACCGTTCATGTTGATAGACCAGTTACGTGGTTCATTAAGGTGGCCATACATGGGTCAGTTTTTCAATAGATTCCTGAACAATAGATCACTGTGCGCGTTTGCGTGATGGATTGTCCGGGAATCGATTGAGGCCACGATTGAGGCAAGCTCGATTAAACAGGGAACCAACATCTTCAATTGCCATTATTTTGCATGGGGACCGAGAGTAAGTATTGCTCAAAACCAAAGTATTGAGCAGGATCGTTTGCGCAAAGTGGTGTGCAAAGATTCTCTGCTCCAACGGCGAATGCTCTAGCGCAGTGATCATTCAGTAATCGAGCAGGTATCAGCCCATGTATGGAGGCTGGAAACTGAAGGCCAGAACCACTGTCCAGAAGCTGATGAAGAGTTTTATTTACAGTACACCTCTGCTTTGTGTGCCTGCAGACAATGAGTTCAATTAAGTGCATTGCAATTTGTTTTTACAGGTTTGCTTCAAAAAAAGTGAAAAGACAACTTCCTCCCTCTGGGTGATATTTCAACCTAAACTTGAAATAAACAACTTTGACAGATTTAGATGTCTTGTAACACATTGTAAATATTCCTTCTCATACCTGACACATTTATGCTTTCATTCACTTGGTGGTGTTGTGTAAGAAACACAGGCGGACTTAGTTTGAATTGTAAGTTTAAATGACCTACGTACGTTAAGCATATATACATATTTTCTAATGTCTTGCAAAAAACTCAAAAGTCCACCCATCATACTTGTACTTGTTCTCGTACCAAATGTGTAGTTTGAAAATGACAGGTATGAATCAAAATTGAAGGTTTTGAAAACTGTGCATGGTGTCGACGCTTTAATTCTTAAGTCCTGGGTACATTATTATATTAGTAAACTGCTAAACGCTTTGGGTTAAAGCAGCTAATTAAATCGGCTTCCTAATACAAAAAAAGTGCATTTTTACCAGCACCAGAGCTTTTGTTATTCCATTGTGTTCTAGATGCCTTGGGAAGGGGCATTGTGATATTGCAACCAGGGCTGTGAAGTCGGAGACATTTTTGGCCACTGTGACCCTAGCCTAAAGGCTAGCCTAAAGGCCCCCACACACGTACCGAGTGGGGGCCGACAGACCAGCACAGATGAGCTCCAGACTACAGCGTGATGACGTCATCATGCTGCTCTCCAGAGCTGACAGCAAACATGATTTCCCTTGAATCCCAGAGTCATGTGTAAAGTTAAAGCTAAAAATCTATTTGTCGCCTCAGCTGAATCACAGCGGGTTTTCAAATGGTCACAAAGGGTGCTGGCCGTTAGCTTAAATGAAGACGCCGGCCAGAGAATATCGGACATGGCGGAGCCAGCACTCCACACTTGGAAGCTGTGTGAGTGAGGCAGCTGTATGAGACAGGCTGCTTCTCCCCAGCTTTTGGCGTGTTGTAAATCACACACTGCAAGCTGGGGAGAACGGGTCCCCATTGAATGGGAATCGATGTGCCCATGTGGTACATATTGATTTCCGTTCAATTGATCCCCGATCAATCACAGCATGGTACCTAGCTTAGGAAAAAAGAAGCAGCATCTTCTGCCTAACTCCCTTTCTCTGCTTTAATTGGCTATCACAGTACAGTGTTGGTTTCCTGGCCAGTAGTTCTGTGGTTAATGTATGTTGCCTTCCTTTTTTTCAATGGAAGTATAAAATACATTAGCATATTTAATACAGAGTTTTAAGTCAGAGTTGGAAGAATCAGAAATTGAGGAGTCGGAGTCGGGGAATTTATTGACCGACTCCACAGCTCTGATTGCAACAGTGTAAATTCATCCTAAAGCAATGCAATAGCATTTGTAAACTACTTTTGGATGAGATGAATGCATAAAAAGTTTTGGATCCTTCCTATAATTTCTAGAAAAAAACACAAACAATTACCATAATACTCTTTCTAACTAAGGAAAATGCCCTCCATGAAGTCTGCAGATTTTAGTTGATGATTATTGGTTTAGTCAAAAACTGGATTTAAACTTTTATCTATACATGTATTGCTTGCAAACAGCTTGGGGTTCTGTGGCCAACTGACAACATCTTAAGTATGGCAATGAAAAGATCGTTCAACATATTTTATATATCTCTCTACTACTTTCATTCACTATTGGAAGGGTGAAGTGAGGCATTGCCTGCCCTTCCCATCTTCAAACGGTGTAAAGTAAGCTATTAGATGATATAAAATAAACAACTCGGACTAATCAAGTAAGAAAAGGCTTAAAGTCTATATGTACAAGTAACTCTAGATCTCCTTTATCTATAGATTGTGTTACTGAAAGACTTGGGTTAAGGTGCCATGTTACCTGATCTGCCCTACAATCTTTCTTCTTCTTTTTGTCGGCATTTCTCTGATTTTTCACAAACTCAGGTCTCACAATCTCCAACATCAAAGGACAAGAGAGCGCAAAGTACCTTCTCCTTCTCCCTCGCTACATAGTAAATTATTTTGCTCCCGTCTTTATTCCCCTCTCGCCCCCCTTGTGTTTGAATAGCAGTAGGAAAGTCGATCTCACTCGTGTTACAGCATTATTAAGTTTTCATGTGAAAGATGAAACGCCCTCTATTTTACTCTTTGGTGATAGCAGAATAGGCAAGAGAAAGAAAAGAGATAGAGGTGGGGAAATTTCTATTCATCCGGCACTCCAGTTTGATGTTGATGAAGTAGCCTGCAGGTACTCTGCTATAGGGCTTATATTTAATTCCGAACTATACATGACCAGCTCTTGGCTCCCATTGCTTATAGCTCAGTGTTTGAAGATATTTTTCCTGCCTCATGTTTTGAAGAGGTCTTCAAAGTACATAATCAACTAAGGAGAATTCCATTTGTCATTCAACCTATCTGGTGGGATGCATCCACAAGGCGACCTGTGGACCAGGAAGACGAGAGAGCCTTCCTAAAGATCAGGAACATTACAATAAAAGGTACTGTCTATTAGGACTCATTTTTAAAACTAAGATTAAGGAGGCATTTGAGCACCTTTTGGCCATTCAGTAATTTTTCCGTAATATCCAAGTACACTAATCCAAAGAACCAAATAGCCAGGGATTAGAAAAAAGCCCTTTGTTAAAAATGTGTAAGCCTTTTCTATTTAAAAGCATATGTTTCATGGCTGCCTCATGTCGCCTTTTGGTTTGTTAACTGTCTAGCTTCAAATAATTTCAGGTCAGCATATAATGTTGTTAATGTCCAAATTCACCATAATGTAACATTTGTTTTCTGTAGTGACACCAGTGGCCTAGGCTATTGTTACACTCCTGCAAAAAAGTCTCCAACTATGTGTGGCACAGATTACAATAAAATAATATTAAAAAAGGGACCAATGATAATTAAAAAATAAAATAAACCAATTGGTAAATAAGTTATTGAACTAGCTCTTCAATCTGATCTATATTATACCTATTAAAACAATCCACAATAGGTAATTATATTACCTATTAAAAAATAAACTCAGGCCTTAAAACTTTTCATTTCTGGGAAAAAATTGGTGAGTATGTAGTTACATAGTTGTTATTTTATTCTTTTAACCTCAAATAGTGTCATGGTTATCTTAGCAATGACAATATGCATATGAGCATATAAAAAAATAACAGTTTAAAGTATGTTTTTTAAAAATAATGTCTACCATTGTTAATAACTAATTTGCAAGTGTCCAGTTTATGACTCAGCTCATATATTCAAAGAATAATTTGCATGGTTTTGATGTTATAAAGGTATTTTGTTCAACATCTGCATTTATTTGTGCACCTGTTATTTTCAATTGAGAGATGTGGAGCTGTATGTAAAGACTAGCTTCTCTTATGTATAGCTTTTTTGTTTTAACTATCACCCGCTAGCTTTTTTGCCCTTTCCAAAAAACTTAAGTTTAAAGCTATTTTTTGGACCTTTTGACAAGTGTATAGTAAAATTCTCATGTGTAGATATGCAGGGATCTTAATTTATATGCAAATCCGCTTTCTTAAGATAAAAGTCGAGTTTGACAAGTCCCCTTTACCTACCTTTTTGTCATTTAAGCCAATCGTTATGTTTTAAGGTCAGTAAAGGTGGCCATATACACATTAACTTTTGCTCAATGGACCTTCAATTCAATTGGCTAGTGCAACTTCAATATCAACTGTCAGTCTTACATTGATCCTGCCACCACACAGTGTGATCAATTCAAAACCGACTTATTTCCTCCAAAGCCCTATGCTTAAGGTTCAAAGTACCATCAGATACAAATCCATCCAAATACCTTGAAAACCCATCAAATACTCTTACGATCGACTGAAATTTACCAACACTACCGCTTAATTCTTGATACATTTTTTTTGATAATTTTTGGTGAATCTATTATGTAAAAAGGAATTGATTTTCAAATGATTGGACTGAAAAATCAAATTGTGGATGGCCAACGCAACCACTTGTTCAAAATACATTGAACAAGTGGTTGCATTGGGATTGACATTTCTCAAACATTTGAAAAATCATTGATTTGATTTTTCATCTGCACATGAAAATCCACTTCATGACATGTAGTTTTTACTTTTAGGTTTTATTTTTCATTTTCGGTAATTATATGCTTGGTTTGATTTTCCCAGGGTTCACTTCAAACTGGACCTATTATTTATTTCACATTTAGATGACTCCTAAGGTTTGCCTCTTCGGTGTGCTATTGGATTATCTGGCATTGCATTGAAGATGCTACTCGTGATTACTGAGGCTTTAAAAGGTTGTTACATGTATCTAGCCCTGAGAGCCATTTAAATTAGGTCTGTATGGAGCCAGTGAAGATTATCTCGAGGTAAATGCTCTACAAATACAGATTTATTTTTTTAAGCATATGATAACAACATATTGGTGAATATCTGAACCTGGACCAACCTTCCTGACAACTGTGTTCTTCCATTGGGAAGAAGGCATCAGGGTACCCTCTACTTATCTGCCCCTCTCCAGAGAACACAAGCTCTGTGTGTAGAGCTCTCATAGTTGGGATCATGGTTGATTATTCTGAACAAGAATTCTATTAAGAAAACATGTGTTATTGTGCATGAAGTTAAAGCTTGAAATCTCTGTTGATAGGAGCTATTAGCTGTAAGTTAAGGGAAAAATATGTAAGGTTCACATTCAAATGCCAGGAGACCCATCATTCCTTATTTAACAAAGATAGATGCTGCTATATTCTCATTGAGAAACCCCCATCAGACACAGGCAATACGACTTGCCTATGTGTGCTGATTTTTTGTTTGTTCCATATTGAGTAAAGCCTCACTGGTTGAGGTGGGGGGATGGTGTGATTTCTGACTCTGGTCCTTTCTACCCATGGTAGACTTGCCCACTACTACTCTTTCTTATTAACTATATTCTCATTGCCCCCCCCCCCCCTCTTCTAAGAAAATACATTTTGGAGGAGTCAGGGAGGCAACAAAAAGGAGACGTTCAGTGTTAATTTGCCTTAGTTCATTTTGGTATGTATACGTGTTAAGGCAAAATGCTAGGGTATATTTAAAGGCAGCCTTACACTCATCAACTTTTATTAGATTAATCTTAGATTCGACCTTGTTCATCTGAAATATCAACTGTCAGTCTCACATTGATTAATAGTACTATCACACAGTGTAATCAATTAAAAAGTGATCACTTTCTTCCCAATGCTTTGTGCATGCTCCATAGTATCATTGGATACAAAACTCACCAAAACACATAGAAAACCCTTCAAAAACTTGAACGAGCGACTGAAATCAACATGTCCAATCACTGCTTGAAAGATTTCATGTTTGATTTTAATCATTCAGGTAAAAGCAAATCGATTTTCAAAATCAGAATTGATTTAAATGACAAATTATTGATGGAACAGAAAAATATAACCATGTGTGGCTATGTTAAGTTCACCTTTCTGACTTAGGTGTTAGGTTAACTACTAGTACTTAAAGAACAGTGTGAACATTAGGGTAATAGGAGATAGACCATAAGCGTTATTGTGATATGCAAACTTTATTTTGCTGGATGTCACCAAAATACTACCACAATATCACAATAATGCAGCTGTAAAGTATTCCCCCAAGAATTGGACTTTGAAATACTAGTGGTAAAATATTTATTAATAAAAACTTTTAATACAAGGTGTATTTCACTCAGTGACTCGTTCTTTGGAGCAATGTCTTATTTCCTGAACATTCCCATTAGTTCATTTTTGGTAGCTGCAGAATAAGGATCATCTCATAGTTATGTTTATGTCCACAGTAGGCCTGTCCAAAAAGGAATGTTTTCAGAAAAAGGGGATATGAAGCTTGGTGCAGGACAAATACAAGAACTACCTTATTTTGTGAACCATTAGATGCTTGGTTGTATAAGACGCATCTTATATCTCGGAGCGTCTGATCCCGGAAAAATACCAGGAGAACTGGTCACTCTTCTAGTCATAGCTCTGGTCTCAAGATGCCTGGCTAACAGCAGTAGCAGAGGGAAGACCTGCCCACAGCTCAGTGCATAGCTGGCACATAGCAGAGGTACGACCACCAACAGCAGAATAGTCTTTCAGCCCCAAGTGTTAGCACATTTGCACTGCAGACACACATCTGCCCCCCCATCCAACGTGGTGCTTTTATAGTGTGAAAAATACAGTAGATTGGGTGGCCTCTGCCCAAAGAATTAGTAATGTCTGAAAAGCTAGCTTGGATTTAAACAGTTATCCTCTAAAAATCTATCAGTTAAGTTTGTATATAAGTTTGTATATAAATAACTGTACATTTTAAAGATTAAACATTTTGAAATAGTGAATGTCTTCTCTAAATTCCAGACTTGCATGTTTCCGATACCTATTCTGTATGCTTTGTGTGCAGACCAGGAATTTTTTCCTATTCTATCAGATGGAAATTTCAGTCTTTGTTGAACTGAAAAGACTTGCAAGAAGATGACAGTGAAGCAATATGAAAGCATTGTACACAGTAGGAGCATTGCATTTCTAGTACTAGGTGTCCCCATTTCCACAAGACACAAATGCTCGGAGATGCCTGGTCCACACAGGCGCCTGATTCACTGGGAAACTTTGCCGCAGGTGCCAAGTTTGTTCAGTCCATAGCTCCTGTTATCTTCTCCTTTTAACTGATGGTGGCTTGGTTTCAGCATTTAATTTATCAGTGTGTCTTTTAGTTGAGGAACGCATGATCGCTGTGCGAATTGAACCACAAGGAATTTTATCTAGGGTAAAAGTGGTAATTCCGAGTCTATTCGCGTACAATCATTACAAATACGGCCTCATGATTAAAACATGTTTGTCCTCTAGCGTACCGATAAAATGAATAGCGAAACAAAGAACAAACCCTTACTATTTTCTTGACTGGGTTTCTGTAGTAATGTGCTTTTGAGACATTGATACTGGCAATCCTTTAATCTCAAACTTGATTGGATAAGGGAAACATTCATTTAAGCATTTTTTTGTTGTTTACATAAATTACTGTTCCTAATGATTTCAACTGGCATCAAATGTACGATCACAATTTCTATGGCCATCAAATGTATACTCACAATCTAGTTTCCAGACCCTTGAAATCTATTCTTCCCATAGGTCACACTGGCTGCTGACTTGCATCTGAGATCTGTGGGTAGTTATAGTTGGCAAGTTATGTATGCATTCTTAAAGGGAACATTAAGCAACAGTTTAAAAAAAATGTTGATGGGTGAAGTGGTATCAGACGTAAAAAAATAGGCTGGGAAGAGGCGCCTGTAAAAGTATTTTTCTTTTTATTTGGGAATAGTTTAAAACAAGAGATGCATTTATGAAGTTGTCAAGAGATGCATAGTGTCTGAAATCTGGCGAGAGACGCAGTATCGCATA
>CM070038.1:72962202-72972418 GCA_036250615.1 Ptychadena robeensis
AACAAGTGGCAGGCATTCCGTCGATGCTACCCATCCCAATAGACATGGACAGAAATATGGAGAGCAGCCATTGTGGCCCCCCCGATATTTATTTATCGTGAACCTGACCTGTTTTGTGTCATACGAACACGAAAAGATAGCCAATGACCCTTGAATGTAGATAAGTGAAAATGTTTTGTTGTATCTGAATGAAATGCATATAATTAACATTTAACCTTATAATCTGCTATTTTGTGTAAGTATTTTCTTTTTTTTCCTTTTTTTGTTTTATATATACATATGAGATTTCTTCTGGATGTAAATTGTCTCAAAAAACTTAATAAAAATGATTAAAACGGAAAAAAAAAAAAAAATAAATAAAAAAATAAAAAAAACAAAAAAAAAAACAAGAGATGCATCAACGCTTAAAACAAGCGTTTTGTGGCACAACTTGCCACTTTTTCAGGATCAGGGGTTTAGATATTTAGTCTTTGTCTGTGGTAAAGAGATGCTCAAGGTAGAAAGGAGGATTAAGCTAGGCACACACGGGTAGATTTGTAAAACGATTCGAGTACAATCAATCAACGTGCGCGGTCACGGTGATTGATTGTACTCGAATCTGCTTACAATCCTTCCTGTGTGTTCTGTCCTTCGATGGGGTTCAATAGAGCCCCCTCGAAGTACATCGATTGAATGGGTTTCCAACATGTTGGAAAACCACATTCAATCACATTCAATCACCAGCACTCTACATGAAAGAATTTTCATGTACAGTGCAGGGAAAGCCGACATCATCACAGAGAAGTGACAGCCCGCGCTCAGAGCAAAGTGTGTGTGAAGGGGGCGGAGTCAGCACTCCACTCTGCAGCCGGACTCTATGGGTAGAAGCAGGGTGGATTTCTCTACAGTTTCCAGCATGTTCGGCTTTACACGCTGGATGCCGTAGAGAACTCTAGCTAGCCGTCTTCATTGAACGGTAATCGATGTGCCCATGTGGTGCACATTGATTTCCGTTCAATTGATCCCCGATCAATCACAGCGTGGTGACGTGATCATTAACCAGCAACCTGATGACCAGCAACCCATAGAGTAAGTGACAACTATCCTTACAACGTTTGAGTCACCACCAAAGACTATTTCTTGACAGCTCCGGTTCTTTTACACCTGCTAATTGTCTCTTTTTTATCCTTTTTTTTATGTTGGACCCTCACATTGGGGGAGCACATACATCAAATCTCTAACCAGTTAAAAAAAAAGTTTACTCTAAAGTTGACTATTGTCGCTAAATACAAACTTTTTAATTGCCACCATAACACAAATATATGAGATAAATTCCAATGGGAACACATGAACTGACATTGTGTGTATAAAACAGCATTTTAAAGTGGACTTATGCTGTGCGATTCTGTAGGCTGCCAGTAGTTTCAGCACACAACTAAAACAAACATGCAAGCAAATACAACACAAATTAGTTAAATTACTTGGGAAATAAGAGGCATAAAAAGCCCAATGGGTTTCAACCATTCAATACTCATATTGAATACTATACTTTTATTCATAAGTAATACAATACATTTTTTTTAAAAGGGTTAAGGGTTTAGGCAACCTAATTTACATCTAAACCAGAAGATGGATGCTATAGAAGCTACCCAAGTGGTGAAGGCCCATTCCTTTTTGCCTTCTAGAAGAAAGCCCACTTGGAAACACTATGCAAAGCCAAGTTTTCCAAGCAGTGCTCAAAATTTGTAGCTTTCTTTTTTGTTTTCAAACTACTGTTAATACTTTAATATTCACGGCACATGTATGATTGGAAATGCTTTGGCTTTGTAAAGGTGGGAATACATGGGTCGATTTTTTCGTTCGATTCTAATCAGGAATTTTTATTACAAATATTGGCACTTCGAGAATTTTGAAACATCTAGAATTAAGTGCTATATCTAAATAATCGAGAATATTTGGTTTTTAATTTCTAATCAACACCCATGATCCCTTGTTGCTTGTGGTCCAATGAAAAGGCTGCAATATCTGGGCTTAGCAACAACCCTAGCAACCAATAGGAAAGTAGCCCACCCCTTACTATATAGGAAACTCCCCAGGAACTATTTTCTGCTGTGTTGTGCAGTTCTGGGAGAGAGAGGAGTTTTATTGCTGTGATCTGTGCTTTGTTGAGTCATCTGCTGTTCCTTATTCTATTACATTAGATAGTTGGTAAGCTCATATATAATACAAATAGTTAGTTAGAGATAGGCCATCAGTGTAAGTTATATAGCAGTGGTGGGCAACTGAGGTGATATGGAGGGCCACAAATGCAGCCCTCTGCATCACTAAAGGGCCGCACATAACATGTAGGACCACCAAAGTTGATTAGGAAAGCCTGGTGACCACTACACATGGTGATATATGGAACGCTCCATATACATCAACAAAGGTTATGTGCCTTATAGATATACAGAGTAGTCTAGTGGAAGCATGGGCGCTCAGGCGCTGTCTGGGTCACTCATTAGCTTTCACGTATGCCAATTAGCGCGCTCAGCTAGAGGCTCAGTGAGCTCCTCTCCTCCTCTTACCGCTCTAAGAAGTTTCCAGGCGAGGACGCGTCAGTGAAGGATTGGTGAACAGCAGGGTGGAAAAAATCGATGATTTTGTTTAAAATAAAATGCTATTTGAGGAAAAAACATTACCATCCCAAGGTTATTCCATGATGAAATAAAGATTAGTTTATGAAGAATAAGGCTGTATATGTTTTGGTAAATAAATTCCATAAAAAACATCCCAAAAACAACAGACAGAAGTTGATGATGGCATAAACACATCACCCAAAATTTCCCCTGGAATAGACAAGGGCGAGGGGACGGGACACTCACTATGTAAAAGCAATACATTTATTATACACAGTGCAAAAGATGAAGTAATGACATCATATCAATCAGACACAATGCTGTGGATGTACACATCTGTACACGTAGACAATTAAAATAGTCCAAATGGCGCAAATTTCACCCCAACACGCATTTCGATGAAGACTTTTTCAGGGGGTACGATATGTCATTTCATAAGCCAAATCTACTTTTGTGTCCCTTCAACCGTGTCTATTCAAGGTAGATTTTGGGTAATGTGCTTATGCCATCAACTTCTGTCTGTTTCTGTAAGATTATTGGGGCGGTTTCTCTGCCTACACAATATTATGACAGATGCTTGGTTTACTTTCTCAGTTCTCAAAACTAAGTTCAACAGAAATGTTGTCCAAATATGAATGATTAACCTAAACTGGGGATAAAAAAAACCAATATGAAAAACGAATGTTCTAAAAGTCTTCACTAACTCGCATTTTAAAGTTATACTGGCAAAAATTATTGATTTAAATCAGTTTTATTTAAATCGAGCCTTACAGACTAGTGATTTAAATCATGATTTAAATCGGTTTGATTTAAATCAAATCCACCCTGGTAAACAGGTGAGTTCCTATGCCATATGCAATAACAGGTTTTGGGTGCTGCAAGTAGAGGACAAAGGGGGGCCGCCAAACAACACCCAGAGGGCCGCATGCGGCCCCTGGGCCTCAGGTTGGGCACCTAGGTTATATAGTGATAATGAAGGTAATCTGGGGAAAGAAGGGGTTTCTTGAACTGTAGAGCTTTGGACATAAAACTAACTTTTAGGCACAATGTTTGACTTTGAATTGGATATAAGCTCCTCAAATCCCTATATTTAGTTTCCAGCTGTTAGACTGATTACAATCGTCTGTTTAGAACTACTTTGTCTTATTGCACACAGTCTGCAGGCAGTGATGTACCTCATTACAGCTTTATCAATACATTCTGTATTTTTGTCCATGGTCTACCTTACAATAAACTTAAACATGGTGTATTCAAATTAAGGTTATGATGAAAATATATATAAACAGAAGTTACTTTCAATTTAAACCAGATGTTAAAATAATCTGTAGATTTAGAGATAAACAGTAGGTGGCTGGTTTTCTGTAAAAGTCAAACTTGGTCCTATCTCCTATCGTTGTGCGAGTGTAATATGTAGTTCTACTCACAACACCAGGTTCTAGAGATGGATGTCTCCTTGTCAACTTTCCAGGCTGAGCTCACACCCCAATAAAGTGGAGGTCCACGCAAGCTGGTAGAGGGCTATTTACAGTTTATTTAGGATTATGTACAGCAGCTCCAACTCTCGAGGGTGGAGAAGGGGACCAATCGTAGGGATAAGCGTTACTGTTGCTGCTACCACGTTGCTGGAAACAGTCAGCTGGGTGTTGGTTGGACTGTCTGCAGTCATCAGACAAGAGAAGCAGAAGAGAGAATAGCCAGAGAGCCCAGAACATTCTGAGGACTGACTATTTATGTCCTCAGACAGGGGCTGGCTTAAGGCCTGTAACTGGGCAGAAGTAACGTTAAAAGTAAAGAGAGAAAACAACCAGCCATGATTAATGGTTCCAGCAGCATGTACACAGCAGGTGCAACCCTTAACCTCCCTAGCGGTTGAGACGAGCCTAGCTCGTCCGAGCTTTAGGCTCGCCTCAACCGCCCGGGAAGCCGCCGATGGGGAGACTTTATGCCTCCCCGGAAAGTTGCGGCGATTGTTTACATCGCCGCAGCATTTCCGGGTTGGCGGCTCCGCCCCGATCGCGTCCATGTTAATGGAGGAGCGCCGGCTTTCTCTCCCGCGCAGCTGTTGTCAGTAATGACAACAGCTGCGCGTAGAGCTCCGGCGGGATGCCGGAAACGGCGGGTAGTGTACTATGTACACTGCCTTGATCGCCCATATCGTGCCGTTGTAAACGGCGCAATATGGGCGGTGCGCTAGGGAGGTTAAGGGGACACACCAATAAATCAGCACTATACAGTCATATCATACAGTGCATATAATACAGGTCATTACAGAACATGAAGTGTTCATATGTAGTGAAGCTTGGCAGGTGAAAAGAGGGGGTGCAAGGTCAACATTTCAGCTTCTAGATCTCTTAGATCTCTAGTTTTGTAGATTGTTAGGAAATTAAGTTTTCAATGAACATGCCTGTTTTTATTTATCTGCCTATGAATAAAAACTGAACTACATAAACTCTATTTAAACAGTGTTGTTACTTACATTATCTGTTGCACTGCTGCTCTTTCAAATGGAAGGGGACTTTTGACTTATATGAGACAAAGACATGCAGAAGAACTGTGGGGGTGGGATAAGGATCATGGTGGCACAACGTGTGTACTGTCATTTATGTAGTTGATTTCATTGTCTTTGCTCAGGTAGTGAGAGTCCATGCAGCAGTTCAGGCATTAGACTTACCACAACCAGCTCTGAAGTGTTCCAGCATCATATCAACATGATCATCACTTGTGGATTCCAAACAACAAAAATCCTAGCTTGTTCTGGAACTATACATTGGGATTCTTTACTTTTTCTGCTGTCATTCTTTTATGTTTATTTTCCATTTACAAGGCTACAAGCTCAGAGTCCCTCTCTGCAACTTTTATTGCTAAGTACCAAGAGACCAATGTGAACAGGGCATTGCAGCAGTTGCAGAAGTTGACCTCTATGAGGCAAATGTTCAGAAAACATTGGATTGCAACTGCAGACTTTTACTTCCAAACTGATTCTATCTATCTATCTATCTATCTATCTATCTATCTATCTATCTATCTATCTATCTATCTATCTATCTATCTATCTATCTATCTATCTATCTATCTATCTATCTATCTATCTATCTATCTATCTATCTATCTATCTATCTATCTATCTATCTATCTATCTATCTATCTATCTATCTATCTATCTTTTCAGACCTTACTTAATAGCTTGTGTTTTTCAATTTTAATTCTATGTTAATTATAACAATTAACTTCTGCTATGTATAGCACTAAGTAGTGTTGAGCTTGAATGTTCAAATTCTAAATTTGCAAATTCCGCGACTATGGTGGCAGGTATTCACAATTTCTAAATATTCAAGATATTATGCACTGGCAAGCTTATAGCCATGCATTGCAATAATATAATTGCAATGCAATGATAAATACCACATGTGACCATTCATTTCAAATATATTATCGCAATGCATGGCCATGCGTGCAAATTTTGTATTTACGAATATCAAATGGAATTTTAAAAGAATTATTCGCGAACTATTGCGAATTTGAATATTGCTCATCACTAGCAGTAAGTGTTTTGCTTGTTCTACATAGTAAGTGCAAAAAATGCATGTTGCTAGAACTTTCCATTCTTAGTGCCTGTGCATAAGGAGGAGTTATTGAGATGAGGTGTGGAATGAAATGAGGAGATCTCTATCTTCTCTCCATCATACTTATTTTAAGTAGGCAGAGCTGACACCATGTGCCTAGTAATTCAGATCTGTGTTGCAATGTTGCAAGGAGGAAGCACATTTTTTCTCTGCATTAGTATGCAAATACTTTATAATCCAAAATAGTTAGTGGATGCTTCAGAATGAAAGTAAACAAACATGTGAATTTGGCAAACTGCTATCCATATTTTACAAATGTTTAAATGGTAACAAGACCGTCTGACTTAATCATTTTAACTTTAAAGTGCTTGGTAAGGATCAGAATAGACATGAGATTTTTTTTTGTCTACATGATAGTCATAAGTCTGTTATGCGTTTCATAGATCATTGTCATCACAGTGACTCAGAAGTATATACTTTATGTCTTCTATTCCATGTTTTGCTCTAAGGTGTTCTTAAAGTCCTGGTTAAGATTGACAAATTATGAACTTTTCATTTGTTGGAATGTGTTCTTCTGGTAATTTTTGCTCATAGTTGAGTAAAAAGGGTCTTCTGTACATGTGTGGGTAGACTAACGTTATGATGAGAATGATGTTAGCCATCTGTTGAAATCTGAGGCTTTTCCTCTATTCCTGTATATCGGAGAAGCTATGTACCAGCAAGATCCTGTCTCTGAATCCATAAGCTGCCACTTTCTTGGTCTTGTATATTTACCTTCAGTAATGAGGTGTGATAGCATAAAGACTGAGGCTCCTTGGTTTACCCAAGCCTGTGTGGCTTATGAGTTAAGGCATTTGAAAAAGCAAAGTTATGCAAAGTGCAATCACCCATAGCAACTTTTCATAAATACTTGCTTTGCTCATATACCTTTAATAAACCTGTGGCTATAAAATAAATACAGCAATTTATAATTTTTTTAGACCAATCATGGCATGCACTGATAGGCAAGTATAAGTCCATCTTTCAAGTGACCTATATTTTAAATGGACCACAATCTGCAGACTATTGCATTCCAACATATCTACATGTTTATTTCTGAGAGTGTCGAGCTATAATTTTAAGATGTTAACCTGACATTAAAGCATATTTAAATTACAATACTAGAGAATCCTTCTGCTTTTATGGGAATGAGGAGTGTGGTTATTTTAATAGCAGGTAGCACTTTTTTGCCCTTCTTGCTAGAAGGAAGCCCCCTCATCCCAAACACTCTAACCCACCCAAGATCTATACCATGGTATACCATGGGAGTGGGATATGGTCACTGAGATGCTAAAATGTAGACATGCAGACTAAACATGAGCCAATCAAGTACCACATCTACTGCTCTTGATTCGTTAAGTTTCAGTCTTAATATAATTGACATGTTTTTGCGCCGCATTTTTTTCTGCTTCTGAACCATGGCCGCACCGTGCCACAGCCGCTCCCAAATCGCCCTAGTGGAGCCTCAGCCTAAAAGTTGCAAATCCTTTGTATATATGAGAAAGCAATAAATAATGAGACTTAAGCGGGGAACACACGTGTAGATATGGGCCAGATTGATGGCCGATTCCAGCGCCATGGCCATCTATCTGGCCCATATCATATGCGGCCCTCCTGATCAATCCCGCTCAAAAACAGGGATATCGGACATGTCTGTAAACCACGGTCGATGTCCATTGCTTTGCATGGAGACTGTGGGTTCTTCATGCAAAGCATCGTCAGAGCTGCTGCTCGGAGCTGCTGCTGTGTCTCCAGCGCCTCCGATATGATGTAATCGTGCTGCTGTAGGCGATCTCAAATGGCTTTTATATAGAGCCGTGTGTTCCCTGCTTTAGAGAAGAAATGTACACTGTATGTGTAATTGGATCAATAACACTGAGAATAATTACAGATCTTGGGTGAATCGAGGGATGTGCAATTTTCATTTGGGTATGTTGTTAGAGTGAATGCGTCTTGAACATAAGTTTATAACTCGTTTATCAATACAGGGAATCTTGGCAGGAAATTAATGTCAGACCGTGAATGTCAGATAAATCACTGATCGAATCTTAAATAAGTATGTTTCTTAACTATTTCTTAACTATACTTAATATACTATACTATAACTATACTTAAATATAAGTATGTTACCTGACTATAGTGGTTTAAATCTCAACAAATTCTATTCTTTAAATATGTGGTTACAGGCCAAGGATTATAATTTATGCTTACGAGGAAGGTGAGGTACATGCTTGTGATATATTCGCTTTTATGATGTTTTACATGTCTGCTTCATTTTGCCCTTCACATTGTAAAATATGATACTGTAGCTGTTTCATGGTGAGTAATGTGATCTTTAGTGTACTGTATTGCAGTACATACATTAAAGGTATACTGCTTGTACCTTTTATATTTAAAGTGACCTTAGTCATTGTGATTAGATGTACTGGTTGGATAATTCTTACCTTACCCCTGTTGCACTTGCTAGATATATAATGTGTTAGAATAATTTTAATCCCTATGATTTTATTCTAATTAAAAGTGATAACACTAGTATGACACTTCAACATAAAAACATAATATACAATAACAACACTGTGGGCAATTATTTCTGGAATTTAAAGCAGACCTACCACCAGAAATTTAGAATAACAGGAATGGTACTACTATACATGCCAATTATAGGGAGGAATGCATAAAAAAAAATGTTTTCCTGTAAAAAGTAATTTTAGAAGATCCTTTGCAGCCAGAAGTCAGTGCAGAGATAAATCTTGCAATAAAACAAATAAGACGCATTTTCCCATAGAATATCATTATAAACCCCCCTAGTGGCGCCATTGCACCCTGTGTTAACCCCCAGAAGTCTGGCAAATAAAGATCGAATCAGCAGGTAAGTATATTTGTTTAGGATTGTGGAGCACTATGCACCCATCATACCAACTCAGAGGTAAGTCAAACTTTAATTTTACATGTATATTTTTTAAATTTTGAATATATGTCTGCTTTAACATATACATTTTTAAAATAAAAAGTCAATGTATAGAAATACAAAGTAAATGAGTTGATGCATAGTGAACAATGGTGTGGTTTTTTCCACATAAATAGCTAAGGAAAAGAGTAAGTTGCAAGCTTGTTCCATTGCACTCTCCTAAACTCACCCTTGTTACATTTAGTAGCATGAGGTTAACATCATACACTCTAGCTGAAAGTCGATATGTGGTTGGCCTAGCTGCATCATATAGATTTATGTATCTTGGAGCCTCTGCACTCATCCACACGTGAGGAAATGTGATCCTACTAGGGTGCAAAAATAGATGTACATCTTGTGTCTAAAAAATATACCTGGCGTCTAAAGCCCCCCATACACCACATACAATTACCATGCAACTTCTGTACAACCAACTTTTCTTCTACCAAAACCATGTAATAGGAGGACCTTTCTACACCTTCCAATCACTATGTATTCTATCAGGGAGGTCACTATACTACATAGTTGTTGGTAGGTCTCATGAAAGTTGTATGAAGGAATCTGAAGGTGTATGGGGGGCTTTAGAGTGGACGTTGTACATGGTTTCAGTTATTCTTTTCTTTTTAAAGATTTAGAACAAAACCTACCATATATTTTGAAATATAAGACTTTTTATTATTAAAACCAATGGGAAAGTGTCCCTGCATCTTATGTTCCAAATATGTAGAAAAAAATCCAACCATCCTGGGAGCAATAGATCTGCATTGGCAGAAATTTGTTCCATTCTCTCCAGCCAAGCCAAAAAAATCTCTACCAAGAACAAATCTTATCTGCATTACCCATTGTCTGAACATACTGACCAACTTATGGAGAGGCACATTTTACAATTAGATAGCATGAGCTGTGTATTTACATTAACCTCCCTAGCGCACTGCATAGGTACAGATTTCTGTACCAAAAGCGCACCATAGACTTTAATGTAAAATTTTTTTTTTAGTAAAAAAAATATGTACATTAAAAAAAAAAGTTATTTCAAGTATAATTTGAATTTTGTTTGATGTATATAATAA
>CM070038.1:72982190-73006833 GCA_036250615.1 Ptychadena robeensis
ACCAAGATGCCTGCATGACATGTATGCTGTCCTTTCTCTCAATAAAATATATTTTCAAAACAAGAAATTTCTGACCTTTCTAGCTGCTGGCAGTATAAGTGCTAGTTTTCAATGAGAGTTTCCAGATGCGGACATTAATTTGAATGAGAGAGAATCCATTGCTTCATTAACAAAAGTTAATCCCATGTTGTGATATTGGGGGTTGTCTCCACTGGCGAATAATACATCTAGTGAATATTTAGATAAATAGGGTTGTAGTGACATGCACCTGGGCCCCTGGGATCTAAGCAGCTATATGAGGGAAGTCATCTTTGGCTTTACTGCCCCCTACCCTACACAGGTTAGGACACTCTTCGGCTGGACTTATTATCCAGGACCTCCTGCTCAGGACTCTACTTATTTCAGCATCTGTTTGCCAGTTTGATTATAGCAAGACCCTTACCGGGCCTCATGGTTAAATAAAGTTTCAGTTGAATCCGCCTCTTGTCGTCTGGTTTCCTGAACCCTACAGGGTGTATTAAGTCAGAGTCTTTCACGTTCCAGATAACGTCCCATCTAAGTCCCATCCCTCCTATTTAGATCCTGCCTAACTTAGGACGGAGAGGGCATTACTCTCCTTAGTAATGTCCCAACCCACACATCATCTGCACAAGCGGGGTGGTAACTTAGGAGGGAGACTAATGTCCCCTCCTTCCTACCTCTGCCTGATTTCTAAATCCTGGTAAAAATCTGGGATTTGGCCGGGAAAGCCACATAAAAAACGTGACTTTCCTGGCCAAAACGGAAGGTTTGACAGGTATGTGGTTATGCTCTCTAAACTGCAAGCAGTGGGCAAACAGCAGACAATACTCTGGTTGGGTAGCATGGACGCATCACCCGTCATGTCCATGCCGCCCTGTAGAAACACAAATTTACCCTGGCACTTTCTGGGCTGCTGCCAACCAGATGTTTCTGTTTGTGAGCGCTTGCACACTTGTGTAGGTACTCGAGGTGTAAAAGCCCTAAAACCGCCCATTCACTAGATGGCTGCGCTAATTGAGTGTTTACTTGGTGGTTAAAAACTGAGCCCTTAAGGGCCCCATACACCTTTAGATTTCTCTGTCAGATTTCCTTTAGATACCCTTTTGTTTTAGCAAAACCATGTAATATGAGGGACTTTCTAAGCCATCTAGTCTACCTGTGTTCAATCGCAGAGGACCCTATACTACATAGTTGTTGGTAGATTTAAAGGAAATCTGACAGAGAGATCTTAAGTAGGGATGGACCGAACTGTTCGCCGGAGAACAGTTCGGCCGCGAACTCGGCATGTTCGCCGTTCGCCTCGCCGGCGGACAGTACGGGTGTTCGACCCGTCCTGTTCGCCGGCCAGAAGAAGATCTAAATTCTTCCTCCGGCAGGATCAGAACCTGCGAGATCGTGCCGGAGGAAGAATGTCTTCACTACAAGACCGGGCATGAAGCCGGTCTTGTAGTGAAGATTCCGGCTCAGAGTAGGAAGTGACGTCAGTGACGTCACATCCGGCTCCCGCAACCAGGAACGATGCGTTCCAGGATGCGTTCCATGGACCGGATGTGACGTCACTGACGTCACATCCGGTTTTTCCGATTCAAATTCCCCGCCTAGAGGCGGGGAATTTGAATGTGTCCGCGAACAGGGCGGACGGCGGACATCTTTAAAAGTTCGACCCGCCCTGTTCGCGGACACTCCGGGCTGGTGTTCGCCCATCTCTAATCTTAAGGTGTATGCTCAGTTTAAGATTTCTGAGCCCATTTTTTCCATGAACATTCAGATGGCTCCCTGTCCTCCTCTATGAGATACAGCAGTCGTCATGCTGGTCATGACTGTGGCAGTGCGTTTAATAACGAATACAGGAAATGCACCAAATGCAAGATTTTCGCCCAAGGAGACCAAACAAAAATCAATTTTGAGCAGGCAAAATTTTTTTTTATTTTTCTAAAGATCTGACAGATTGCCCAGATTTGGGGGCAGTAAAGTTCTAGAATGAAGCTAAGAAAGAACAATAGTAATATTCGGCTAGACTTAATATTAAAGATGTTTTGTAGCTGATCCAAGTTACATCTTTAACATTATTAAACAGGTCTATTTGAGTAAGATCCCTAGACCTAGATAAATAAGAACTTTTAAAGATATATATGGCACATAAATACTGTACCAGTCACAAGAGGTATCTGCAATGACTTGCAGCCAGGGTGGATAAAAATTGATGATTTTTTTTAAAAAGTCGATTTATATCGATTTTTTTAAAAATAAAATGCTTTTTGAGGAAAAAACATTACCATCCCAAGGTTATTCCATGATGAAATAAAGCTTAGTTTATGTAGAATAAGGCTGTATATGTTTAAATGTTTTGGTAAATAAATTCCATAAAAAACATCCCAGAAACAACAGACAGATGTTGATGATGGCATAAACACATCACCCAAAATTTCCCCTGGAATAGACAAGGGTGAGGGGATGGGCCACTCAATATGTAAAAGCAATACATTTATTATACACAGAGCAAAAGATGAAGAGTGACCATCATATCAATCAGAAACAATGCACAATGTTGCGGATGCACACATCTGTACACGTAGACAATTAAAATAGTCCAAATGGCGCAAATTTCACCCCAACGCGCATTTTGTTGAAGACTTCTTCAGGGGGTACGATATGTCATTTCATAAGCCAAATCAGCTTTTGTGCCCCCTCAACCGTGTCTATTCAAGGTAGATTTTGGGTGATGTGCTTATGCCATCAACTTCTGTCTGTTATTGTAAGATTATTGGGCAGTTTCTCTGCTACAAGATATTATCACAGATGCTGGGTTTACTTTCTCAGTTCTCAAAACGAAGTACAACAGAAAAGTTGTCCAAATATGATTGATTAACCTAAACTGGGGATAAAAAAAACTAATATGAAAAGTTGTTGTTCTAAAAATCTTCACTGACTCGCATTTTAAAGTTATACCAGCAAGAATTATTGATTTAAATCAGTTTGATTTAAATCGAGCCTTACAGACTAGTGATTTAAATCGGTTTGATTTAAATCGGTTTGATTTAAATCAAATCCACCCTGCTTGCAGCTGCAAAAGGTTCGGAGGAATTTCTGATGCTAAATACTTCAGTACTGATGTAAAGCTGCTTATTACTATAGATGGTCGAATCTTTTAAAAAACATTTCATCTAAAATGCAGATAAAGCTAAATTTTCCAACTCTGCATACATGCCCCAGTGCAGATGGGTTATTTATTATAAATATATAAAAACTTCAACTTTTTCTTTATTTTATTAAAGTTTGGTATTGTCACATTCACATTAATGCAGTCAGAGCTTTAGAAATAGGTAAGTAAGCTAGTCAAAAAAAATTTTTTTATTTAAATTCAGGCGTCCATATCTCGAGATCTAATGATTATTTTGACATGTGGTTTTCATTGAAGGAAACCTTGGCTTATTATTTTTTTCATTACATGCCCTAGACCTCTTGATGAAGTAAAGCAGAGGTTACCCCTACAAATTGACCCTGCGTTATTATATCTGAATGTCTAGGTCGGCTTTATATATATATATACACACATATATATATATATATATATATATATATATATATATATACATGCCAGGGTGGATTTGATTTAAATCAAACCAATTTAAATCAAGATTGAAATCACTAGTCAGTAAGGCGCGATTTAAATCGAACTGATTTAAATCAATCTTTCTTGCTGGTATAACTTTAAAATGCAAGTAGATGAAGATTTTTAGAATAACAACTTTTCATATTAGTTTTTTTCATCCCCAGTTTAGGTTAATCAATCATATTTGGACAACGTTTCTGAGAGAAACTGCTCAATAATCTTACAGAAACAGACAGAAGTTGATGATGGCATAAGCACATTACCCAACATTTCCCCTTTAATAGACATGGTTGAGGGAACACAAAAGCAATACATTTATTATACACAGTGCCAGAAATGAAGTAATGGTTATCATATCAATCAGAAACAATGCACAATGTTGCGGATGTACTCATCTCTACACGTGCTTAGACAATTAAAATAGTCCAAATGGTGCAAATTGTACCCCAACGCGCATTTCGTTGAAGACTTCTTCAGGGGGTACGATATGTAATTTCATTGGCCAAATCTACATAACACAAACAGCCAACACAAGGGGATCAGTCATATTGAATAACCAAATCGACATAAAAGTGGACACAGAACCTCAGGGGTTACTCCTGTCCATAGATCAATATAGGGGGAAAGACATCATTTCTCAAGATGGCATCCACACTGATCATGTTTACCAAAGTAAATGTATTAAATATCGGTCTTGTTGTACGCAGATCACCACGGCATTTATTTGGTAAAAGTCTGTCTGTCTTTCCGTTCCCCATTGGTGTCGACCCGGTGGGGACACCACCTTCGTGTCTTTGTGTCTTTCCCCCTATATTGATCTATGGACGGGAGTAACCAGAGGAACTGTGTCAATTCGGTTATTCAATATGACTCATCCCCTTGTGTTGGCTATTTGTTTATGTAGATTTGGCCGATGAAATGACATATCGTACGTACCCCCTGAAGAAGTCTTCAACGAAATGCGCATTGGGGTGACATTTGCACCATTAGGACTATTTTAATTGTCTAAGCACCTGTACAGATGTGTACATCCGCAACATTGCACATTGTTTTTGATTGATATGATGTCATTAGTTCATTTTTTGCACTGTGTATAATAAATATATTGCTTTTACATACTGAGTGGCCCTTAAAGTCACCTCACCCTTGTCTATTCAAGGGGAAATTTTGGGTGATCTGTTTATGCCATTATCAACTTATGTCTATAGTTTTTGTGATGTTGGCCACTAGAGATGGTCGAAATTATTTAAATTAGATTCTACTTACATTTCGAGTTTCCCAATCGAATTTCGATTTGACTGCGAAATTTCGACTTTTTCGCCAAACGCCAAAAATTTTCATAAAACACTCAAAAATTAGCATAAAGCCTAAAATTCGCATAAGGTCAAAAATTCACATAAGGTGGAAAATTTTGATTTGCTATATGAGCTATAATAGAAGAATCAGTGTACATAGTAGCAGAGCTTTACAATCAGAGCTGAGATTTAAACCCAATTTATACACAAACTTGACATGTTAGAGCAAAACTTATTGTTTTCAAATGTTTTCCTAACCCTTCTCTACAACTCCAGCAATGTCCCCCAACCCTTCTCTACAACTCCAGCAATTTTTGTGAGGATACCATTTTCAGGGGCTTTGCAATAAGCTGACAAATTTAGCTAGCACCATGCGAATTTTCGCCAATGCGAATTTTCCAATCACTCCCGCATGCGAAAATTTTAAATAAAATGGCGATATTCGCATGCGAAATAGCGGCACGGCAAATCAAAAGCAAAGTTCTTTTTTAAGTTGAAATTTCGATTTCAGTCGAAATATGAGGCTGATTTTCGACTTTTTCGGTGAAAATTTGAAATGACCCCATCAAAATTCGACTATACGAATTTTCGGCGAAAAAGTCGAAATTTCCACTTAAAAATTCGCACTGCAAATTTTTCGACCATCTCTATTGCCCACTATACATCTAAGAGTGTAGTTTTATTGATTATAAAATCTTACAGAAACCCCTGGAAGAGTCTGACATTCTGAATGGATTACCAAAAAAATTTAACATATACAGCCTTATTCTACATAATACAAAACAAATATTTATTTTTATCATGGAAATACCTTGGGATGGTAATATATTTTCCTCAAAAAAGCATTTTATTTAAAAAAAATTCAATGTAAATAAAATAAAATCCGATTTAAATAAAAAAATCTTTTTTTTTTTTTTTTTAAATCATTGATTTTTATCCACCCTGATACATACATACACTTGCGGTTTTGCTCCCATTTTTCATGAGTTAAACTCACAGATTTGAAACATTTTCTACATACACAAAAGACCCATTACTCAAATATTGTTCACAAATCTGTCAGGGCTCTTTCACACTATATGTGTTTTTCACATTACATCTGTGTTAGCATTTTGAACAAATCAATGAAAAAATGCATACAGCAGGTTGTTTTAAAAAACACATGTGGAAATGCTATGTAAAATGCTATGTAAAAAATGCAGCACATGCAGTGTGAATGGTAACATTGGTTGTCTATGTAAACACACATGCAGTAAAAAAAAGCAAGCATTTTTAAAACGCAACGCATATAGTATGAAAGGGCCCTCAATCTGTGTAAGGCTATGTTCGCACTTACGCGATTAATCGACTGCCCTGGCGATTTTCAATCGCCTGCAGAATCGCCAGTAGGCGATCGCCAGGCGTTTAACCAGCCGATCTTCACAGGTGAATAAAAAAAACAAAAAACGCCACCATTATACAAAAAAAATCCCCTCCATAGAGAATTAATGGAGGCCATTTGTGATCGCCTGTATGCGCGATTGCAAATCGCCTCCATTCATGTTTATGGGTACAATAAGAGGAAAATAATCGTGGCCGCCGGCCATCACAATGCGGGGAGGGGATTTGATTCTGCCGCCTATAAATATATATTCATTTTTCGATGTAATTAATCCAATATAGTAAAAACATGTCCCCGCAAACATATAAAAAATTAATTAACTTTTATCCCTGTAGCCCGCCCTATGGATTGTGTAAGCAGGTCTCTGGGACCTCTATATGTAATCCAATACTGGAAAAACATGTCCCCGCACACATTATGGAAAATTGTTTTCATACTTACCTGTAATTTTCCATTCCTGGCTTACACCTCATGTCAGCCCACCACGGGTCACTCCTCCCCTTGACCCCCTAGGACATCCCATAACAAGCTCTATAAAATCCCCTCACCTCCAGCCGTTCGGATGTTCAGTAACAAGACTCGCTCCAAACGGGGTCGAACTAGGGCGGACATGAGCTGTAAGCCAGGAAAGGAAAATTACAGGTATGAAAACTATTTTCCATATTCCTGGCTCACCTCATGTCAGCCCACCACGGGACTTAACAAGATATACTCCCTGGGCGGGCAACGAACACCCGAACAACCAGAGGAAACCGAAATACTGCAAAAAGAACATCACAGTTATTATTACAAAGCTGCCGACAGAATGGCAGAATTCCACGAATCTTGCGGGTCCGTAGACACCACCAGCCGATAATGCCTGATGAAGGAAACGGTCGACGACCAGGCCGCAGCCTTACCGACCACCGCAGCCGACACCTTGGGAAAGGACGCCCAGGACGCCGCCACGCCCCAGTCGAGGGAGCCCAAACTTCGAAAGGGGCAGGAAGGTAGGACAGATGAACAAGTTGTCACCCCTGCGCCAAGAAGCAGGCCGAGAAACATATACGGATAGAAGATGTACCACCTGCAAGCGTCACCCGTCTCGGCAGAGAAGGTAGAGAATACCGCCTCCCAGTCGAGATAGAAATGGAGACAGAACCATGGGCAGACATACCGGCACAGGCCGGAGCATGACTCCGCCCGGGTAAAAGGTACAAAACGGCCTCATACCCAGGGTGAAAGCCAGAACTCCAACTCCACTTGCACGCTGCTGAAAGTCACCGTAACCCGAAACCGCAATTTCAGGGAGAGATGACCACAAGGGATATAGAATCCGCCAGGCCCCAAAACGTGAGGGCCAGTGGGAGTGCTCGCAACACCAACGGCCAGATCCCCCTGTCGGGAAACCCGGATGCCCATGGAGGGAGGGCGAAATTTCACAGCCGCCCTGCCAGGAATTGAGCGATCAGACGAACCTCTGCCCACATGAACCCCCGCGACGGCCGACAAAGCCGAGACTCGGACTGTCAGGGAATCAGGCCGAAAGTCCTCTTCAATCAAAACCCCGTCCCGAAGAAAGAATGCCGGAACCCACGCGGACTCGTCGGGGCGAGGGGAGCACTGGAATCAAAGTGAGCGGTGGTGAGGCAAAAGCGCCCGCCCAAGAAAAGCCGCACCGAGACCCGTCTGGCCCCCGAACGCTATGATTGGTAGAATCTCTGTCTTAGCAACCACCACAGAGTCGACGGAGCCCGAGTGCAGAGTCGGGGAATGGACCCTGGCGTTGTAACCAGATGCTCCAACTCCAACTCCAGACACCTAACCACGTACAGGGAGACCGGACACGTAGTTATGCTAGTCACCCAGAAACGATTGTCCTTATGTTGTTTTTCTTGTAGCACCCAAAAGACCCAATGCGTTCCCTAAAATGGTAAGGAAAGGGATATGGACGCTTCGGTTGCGTCACTTGCCCCCACAAGAAGGGGGGAAGGGATAAACGGAGGGGCCAGACGCGGCCAACACAACAACAAAAGGCGGGAGGAGAACCACTACGGCCCTCCCCCCCCTCGGCCACGGCATCTTCAAGTGGACCCTTGAGTGCTAGAGACAATGGAGGAAGGAAAGATTGTAGACCAGCTGGAGCTGAAATGGGACCCCCAAGTCCAGGGCCAAGGCCTCTTGGGGCTATGGCACGAGGCCATCCGGGGACCACCAACGTGGTTAAAAACCGCTGGCAACCATGTCGCATTGGCTGAGGCCGTAGTTTAGAAATGACGGGTCGAGTATGTCCGGCAATAACCCCCATCTACGCACAAAGGAAATGGGCTCCAGTGTAAGTGGTTCCTATAGGCTCAGCTTTGAGTAGGCGGAACACCAGACTGGAGGAGTGGAGTCCAGTGGCCCCAAGGGCAGCCGCAGGAGCGGCGAGTAGTGCTGATTATAGCAAGCTAGGGAGTGCGAGGCGGGCACGGCAAAGACAGAGGTGAGGTCTGACAGTCACAGGTCGCGGCCAGCGGGGTTGGTGGTGGTAGATGTGTCAGATGAAAGGATAAGGCAAAATAATGGTCGGTAGGCGTGTTGTCAGGTGTCAGCAGCAGGAGAGTTCAGTCGGATGGAGTTCGTAAGAAACCCAGCAGAGAGGATTCAGGAAAGATGCATGCTAAGATTCAGAGTCCCAAAGCGGTACAATAATCAGCAAAGGCCGTGGTGCAGGAGGTGCTGGGAATAGAAATAGGGGAAGTGGCAGGTGATCAGTGGGGCAATTAGCTAGGCCAAGTGCTGGAGACAAGGCAGGATGTGAAAGAGGTTACAAGGAAAGGTCCCAAGGAGGGCCAGACAGCGCCTAGTGGGCAAGGCAACACTGTCCAAGAATGGCTGTTGGTCACAGGTTCGAGGACAACTAACAATCCAGGTAGGCCCAGGCCTGTATGCATCCATGTCGTTCAGGATGCCATGAAACACCCGGCTGAGGCCTATAGCTGGCACCTGGGTTCCGCGCCCCCCGGAAGATGGGAGGATGCCCCAAGTGACTGCAGAGCTGTGGTCTACCCAGACAAAGATTCTCCCTTTGCACAATATGTAAGAGGCCTCCTCGGGGTACCTGGTCCCCCACATGGCCTGTGCTAATGGTACGCCACCGTGTTGCACATGGTCCAAAAGGATCACCCACCCTGGAACCCTGAAGTCCGTTCCTGAAATTGTGTTGCAACGCATACAAGAATCGCCCAGCATGCTCCAGATGATCGGGATGCTCTGAAAGTGAGCAGAGCCCCCGATGGCCCTGTGGCCTGGCCTCGCCCTGCCAAGTGAGACACCCCTAAGCCTGCCAGGTTACGCGCATCTGCCATGTGACCAATCTAACCTCTAGATGTACGGAAACGAATTAGAGGTCTGCAAACCTCTGACTAACAGATTCTAACCGTAATCCAACCATCAACAGGAGAGAGACCTGCAGTACTTACTCGTTGGGTTACCGCGATACGATTGGTCGGGTGTACATGACTCGTTGTTCCCACACCGATCGAAGGAAGGATAATTGTCCCATGGAACAGAAGTCCTCCGGAGGCCAACTGGCACCAGGTGCACCGCTACGGAATAAGCGGCTGACCGCAAAACGTGCGCGACTCAACCTTCATACACCACCTGCGGAACAAACACAGGGCACGCATAATCACGCTCTGCACGTACATTGTCTGTACCTGGCAACTGCTTCCGACCAGGAAAGATCCGTCAGTAATCCCACCCTATCACACGTGTAGAATCGAAAGACCACGCCTAGGGCCACTGGAGATGCGTGAACACAGGCTCCCCACAGGCCTTTTCGTGGCATGGTCGGTTTTGCTGAAGCCCAGCCGAAAACTGTATGCCACATATGGAGCTGCCTGAGCCCACTGAGACCCCAGTTCCCACTGGGGCTCTGCCAAACACCAGAAGAGCATCAAGTACAGAGGATTCCGATGCCTCGGAGGCGAAGAGAATCAACAATGCGATGCCAGACCACAGTACCGCGGAGGAGAAAACGGTCGGGGTGCCGTACTGAGGCCAAAGGGAAGGCACACAAACTGAAACATCCCTGGTGGACCGGATTCTCAAACGGTGATGCCGAGTGCACACAGGCACATGTAATAGGCGTCCGCCAAGTCTATAGCTGCCATCCAGTCGCCCACCTGTACAACCCAATGACAGTCTGCAAGGACACCATCTGGAATGGTGACAACCGGAGGAAGGCACAGAGCCGCCTTAAGTCCAGCACAGGTCTGAACTTCCCGCTGGCCTTGCACTAGAAACATTGGAGAGTATACTCCTTGGCCCTCTTCGGCCCGTGGCACTGGCACGACAGCTTCTGCCCCCAGCAGTTCTTCGATATATGCCTCCAGACATCTTGCCTGCGCCAATCCTGGAGTCCTTGGCCGGACAAACACACCTTCCGGTGGCCGTCTGCACCACTCTATGCGATACTCTTGAGAGACAATACTGACTATCCATGCGTCCGAAATCTCTGGTGCCCAGACACCCCGAACGCTCCCGATCTTGCCACCACCGGAGGACTCCGGGCATGCCTCCCGTCAGAAGGGCTTTCCTGTTTCTGCCGGCTGAGACCACCAGCCCCTCCCTGCTTTACCGACTGAGGATTGCATAGGTCTCCAGGGCCTGGAGAACTCCCGACCCGGGCAACAGGACCTAGCCTCTCAGTAGGCGCCTCCAGATTTCCTAGCATACTGCCAGGGCTGCAGCAGCCCATTTGTGCCTAGGTCTTCCGGGCCTGGAGTTCCCGCCTGGAAACTGCCAATAGCTTCCACTAATGGCTTGCCAAACCACAACAGTATTCTGAAAAGGACCCAAACAGTGACTCTACGTTGATGCCGTGTCGGCCGACTAATGTTTCTGCCCCAGGACCCCTCTGGCTGTCAAAAGAGAGAGACATCAACCTGGCCGCCAACCGCACCTGGTTCACTGCTGTATCGGCAATGAAACCACCGCTTGCGTGAGCCCTTGCAGGGCCAACTCCAAGGAGTCCACGTCCAACTCGCCGTGTGTGGGAGAGTCAATACTCGAGACCCACACCCGCAATGCCCTAGCCACAGATGCGAGGGCCACCGCTGGTCTTGCTGCCAGTCCCGTCACCACAAAAAAATCTATCATCAGATCGGTGTCCATTCTGCGGTCCACCGGGTCCTTGAAGACCACCAAGTCTCCCTGCTGTAATAGCATCTGCTTCGCCAACCTTAGCAAGGAGGCGTCCACTTCAGGCGGGGAGGCCCAATACACGACATCCACCTTCTTTAAAGGGGATAACGGTTGTCATGCTATTGTGTAGGCCTTGGCACCAATCCAGGCGTGCCCACTCATCTTTGATGACCCGGATCTCCAACACCACAGGAAAACAAGGCCAGGAAGCTGTGCTAGCAATCATGCACGAGTGAGAATGCTGACGGGGAGGAGAAGCTTTACCCCTCCCCCCCTCCACACATATCCGCATCTTGGAATGCCTAGCGAGGACAAAAAAAAAGAACATCCGAACGGCTGGAGGTGAGGGGATTTTATAGAGCTTGTTATGGGATGTCCTAGGGGGTCAAGGGGAGGAGTGACCCGTGGTGGGCTGACATGAGGTGAGCCAGGAAATAAGAAATAAATATACTTTTATCCCTATAGTCCTCCAAAATTGATTGTGTATACCGGTCCCTGTGACCTCCTGATACATATAAAATCCACCCAATTTGTTTTTTATTATCATAAAATAAATGATCACAGATAATAATTTGGAACAAGTATTCCTAATCCATTATTTATTCCAAATCCATTAACCTCTGCATGGCAATATGCATATTAAAAAAACAAACACTTATCAAACACAGAAATAAAAAAAATTTCCTTCACTTAACCTCACAATTGACAATAATAGACAATTAAAAACATTATTAATAGCATCTAAATACCACACAATTCACTAAAACCGACAATTAAAAAACCCAAAACAACATGTTTCCTTTCTAAATACGCAATTCACTAAACTCGACAATAGACAATAAAAAAACACTTGCAGATTAAAAACTGACAATTAAAATCACAAACATTGCAATTTAAAAAACCCACATACACATTCATATCCCATACTTACTTGTATTTCATTATAAAAACTCAAATCCTTTCATGTTTTAAGGTACCCATACACGTTGAGATTTTTCGTGGACCGATTCGATATTCGATTTCGACTCCCGATTTTTGCTTTACTGCTATTTTTAAAAGTCGGTCGGATGCACGATTTTTCACCCGATTTTTCACCTGATTTTTCACCCGATTTTTCACCCGAGTAGTCACCGGCCGACCGACCGATCGGCCAGTTGTATCAGGAATCTTTTAAACGTCTCTTTTAAATGTGGCCGACCGACTGAAATTTACGGGCATCATCATTCGAGACCCGACCGACTTTTCGGCCGATTTTCTAAAAACAGCATTGGTCGGACTACATTTGCATGTTACGAATCCCGAACGATCGACCTACCCGACCGACCGGATCGGTCGGAAGGGCTAAAATCGCACGTAAAATCGCAACGTGTATGGGTACCTTTAGGATTATCCGTGGGAGATCGATTCGTTTTATTTATTGGGGGGATATTGTACTTGTAATTTTATTATATTTTTTACATGAATTGCTTTAAATTTTAATTGGAAATAGACTACAACATATTAACTGTAGGTAATGTTAAATTTTTTGAAGTAATTTTCAGGGGTTGTAGATTTCTTATATGTATTGCATATGTTTTGGTAACTGGCCAAAACTTATGCAACACATATATGACATATGTATATCAGTTACATGTAATAGTTGTTACATGTAACTAGTATTCAAGTGTATGCAGATTGACTTTTTTAATTAGCGGGTTTTATAATATTGATTTGTTTAAATTATTCTAGGTTTGTGTGTTTTTTGGGTATGATTTATCAGTTACTGTAGGATAGAGGTTAATGTATTGTGAATAATTAAATGTTCATTCCAGGTTATCGGGAAGAATTTTATTTCACTATTTATTGTGTTTAATGTTTTTATTTATTTTAAATATTTATTTCATGTTATGAGTTTTATGAATTTGCTGGTGGTTAGTTTTGGATTTGGTAGGGTCATTCTTTAATAGCTGTAGGTGGTCTTATGTTATGTTTGTAGTGTATTGCTTTTATGGAAATTGTCGGTTTTTCAGTTTTCTATATCTAATAATTGCTGAAATTATTAAATATAAAACTTTCCTGCTGTTTTTTGGAATGGTGAGGTTTGCTGTTATCTGTAATAACTAATGTAATTATTACAGATATCCGGTTTTTACTGTATTTGACAGGTGTGTGTTTCTGGCCTTAGCTTTTATTTTCATTTCATTAGAATATTTAATATAGGAGATGCCCTCATTCTTATCCTGTGTCTGAATAGGGAGGGGGGCTCAATTATGTTCCTAAATAGAAAAGGGGGGCCCTGCAATGAACGTTTGGGAACCACTGTTATAGGGAAATATTCACCAGTCGAACGGGAGGGGATCAAGCCCCTCCACCAATGTGCTTTTTTTTTGTTTAAACTCAGCACGATCGGTCCTAAAAATACTAACATGTTGGATTAATGTCCAATCGTTATTTTGCTACAATTTTAGTTTTTTTGGTGGATCGTCAAGGTGGGCAGCATCAATTTGTGTAAGGGCAGTTGGTGGACAATTTGCGCGAACACGCATGCTGATCGATCGCCCAGGATTACAGCTTAAAATCAATACGTGTATGGGGGGGGGGGGGGCTTTAGGCTGCCCACAATAAAAGGCCACTCTGAAATGTGCAGTTTGATCACGCTCCACAATGCCACAAATGTTGCATAAGCCAGAAACAGTCTCATCTGCATGCTCGTCATTCTCATCGAGGTCTGGACATGACCACAGTTTTGATAACGGACTTGTGGGCAAATGCTCACATTCAATGGTATTTAGGAAGTCAGAGAGCCGTTCTGTTCACGGAGGAATCCCGGTTTTCACTGTTCAGAGCAGATGGCAGTTTATAGTGGTTTGCTGAAGTCATTATTGTGGACCGAGTGGTCCATGGTGGTGATGGAAATATGGTATGAGAAGGCATATAAAACAGGTGCATTTTTTATGGCATTTTTAATAAAAGTGATACCGTGACAAGAGCCTGAGGCAGATTGTTGTGCCATTTATCCACAATTGTCACCTCATGTTGCAAAATGCAATTCACAGCCCAATATTTCAAGGATCTGTACACAACTCCTGGAAGCTGAAAACATCCCAGTTCTTGCATGGCCAGCATGCTAACCTGACATGTCCCCTATTGAGCATGTGTGGAATATAGGACAGTTCCTGTTCCTGCCAATATTCAGCAACTTTGCACAGCTATTGAAGAGGAGTGGACCAACATTCCACAAGCCACCATCAACAACCTGATCAACTCTATGCGACAGAGATGTGTTGCACTGCGTGAGGCAAATGGTGGCACACCAGACTATGCATGTAAAAAGATGCCTTATTCAAACAGAAGTTCTAAGATAAGCCTAATAAATCCAGTGGCTGATCTACCACTGTACACGCTCACGGTGATTGATAGGCAGCGGATCAAAAGCTCCCCCCTGAAGTCGGCCCACAAAGATATCTAAGACATTACGGACATGTGCATAATGTTAAGATTGATCTTGTTACTTTGGATGCCGGCACACAAAGGGCGCACGGTCGATTCTTGGCATGGCAGGCATCACGCATGGTCGATCTGCCAGGAGATCAACAAGTAATCTAAGCGTGTATGGGGGGCTTAACAAGTACATTGAGGGAACATAATTGATTTTGCACAGCTGCAGAACTTCCAGTATAGTTTCAGTAGTTTGTTCCTGTAGTGTCCGTTGATGTAAAAATACATTTGCTGTCTGTTTCTCCCAGTAGTTGTGATAGTATTATAATGCACATATGCACAGCTGAAGTACATTAATTCATCAGAGTTGGTGTTATATAGGTAACAGTTAACAGAGGAAATCTATTAAACAGTAAACAATGCTTGGATCCTACTAGTGTCTATTGTTTTCCATGCGTACCTTACTTAAAAACAAAGGACTTTTACCATTATTCATTGCAACTAAATTGTTGCCATAAAAAAGAGTTGCTGTAAAGGTCTCTGTTGCTTACAGAAAGATTTGTTCCAGCCCTTGACTTTATCCAGAAGGTATTTCACCACTTCATCACCTTGTGAGGTTTCTGACATTTTTCTAGACTCGTTTTTTTTTTCTTTTTTTTATTAAATTCTGCATTGTGGAGCCTGTCTTTTCTCAGAAAAGCATGTTCCATGTTACAAGTGAAGTGACAAGTGAGGTGGAAGGTACTCTCTAAACATACAAAAGATTTTCAAAATGAGAAAACTCACTAAAGCCCCCCATACACGTTCCGATTATTCTCCCGACCCATTTTTCGTCCGATCCTGTCACCCGATTTTCACCTAAAATGTAATGGTCGGTCGGTCGGCTGGCACGAAAAATCGGAATTCGAATTATCACCGAGCCATCAGCCCGACCCTATTTATTAACAGCAGATCGACCAAAAATTTACGGACAGGTCCGTAGCGGTCCCGATCGATTTTTCGGGCGATTTTGAGAAATCGGGATCGGTCGGGTACATAATTCCGAATCCGATTAATCTCCCGATCGATTAATCTCCTGACCCGATCGGTTGGTCGGGCAAAATTCGTACGAAAAATCGGAACGTGTATGGGAGGCTTAAGATATGGACATGGCAAGCCTCCTGGGTCTTTACTGTACACAACAAAATCATTTATAAAAAATTATAATTTTATTTTAACATTAAAAGCACATTATTTGTAACAATATTTGCAGCAATGGTACAGTTTTTCAATAATAAGCCCCACTTTATCTAATGTTATACCTGAGATATGACCATTTCACAAGGGACATCTCCCACCTACAAAACACCTGCCCATTTTAAAGCGGACCTACCACCTTGTAGGTCACTTTCCACTATCGGCATCAGACAATAGATAGGGCAATCACTGTCCAAAATAAAAAAAATAAATCTTAAAACAGTAGGGGCGAGTTTTTCTAAGGTAGCCCCTCCCATGCTGTGACATCGTGCCTGGGTGCTTGTCATAGCTAAAGGGCTCCCGGGAAATCATCCCAGCTGCCTCTGCAGCCCCATAATGCTCTGCTTTGCCTGTCCTCTGTGACATCACTGTCACAGCGATAGACTGTGCAGCTCCTGTCTCCTCTCTGTCAGCAGAATCCCCCCTCCCTCTTCTTGTCTCCGGAGTTTGGCATTCTTGTGTTGCCAGCTGTCGAAGTATTCATGATAAGAGCAGGAGGATGGAGGACACGGGAGCTGTGAGGGGCAGAGAAGTAAACAATGACAGTCACATGGGAGGTGTTCTGTCAGTGCAGCATCCCAAATCCTCCTCTGTGTCCTCTAACATCACCTCCTATCTACCTAACCTCATCCTCAGCCTACCTGTGTGCCCCCCAAATCCATGTCACCCCCATATCACCTGCACACTGAACCCCTTCACCACCACTTATCATCTCCATCCTCTCCTTCTCTTTGTGCTTTCCCTGTCACCTAGTGTCATCTTCATCCTTCTTCACATCAAATTCCATCCCTCCCTGTCACTAGTGTCATCCCCGTCCTTCAACTTCACATCAAATTCCACCCCTCCCTGTCACCTAGTGTCATCCCCGTTTTTCAACTTCACATCAAATTCCATCCCTCCCTGTCACCTAGTGTCATCCCCGTCCTTCAACTTCACATCAATTTCCATCCCTCCCTGTCACCTAGTGTCATCCCCGTCCTTCAACTTCATATCAAATTCCATCTCTTCCTGTCACCTAGTGTTATCCCATCCTTTGGGTTCACTTCAGTCTCCATCTCTCCTGTCTCCTACAGTGTCACCCTTCAGCTTCACTCCTGTCTCCTATACAAACTGCAACACACATGCAGCACATGGACCAGAACTGTCCTCCCATACCAAACCCTTTGGGATTGGTAAATATGTCTGCAGGGGAGGGGCACCTTAGTAATGTCCAACAGAATGGGCGGAAGTGGCTTCAGGTGCCAGTACTTAAGATGGTGCCTTAGGGAATGAGGAAGTGAAGATTGTAAGTACCTTTTTTTTCTCTGTGTAGCAGTTTTCACAGATGTATACTGCTGACAGGTGTGTAATATGTCCATGTATCTATGTGGGGGATTTTTTTTTGAGTTTACAACCGCTTTAACTAAGGTCTCAGCTGGAGTCTAAAAATACCCTTTTTAATCGGTTTGGCAGGGGTGTTAGACTATATTTATTGGTTAATCATTAAGGAACCGGGTGTGAATTGGGAGTCCAGCAGTATAGAGTCACAATGAAAAACTTAGGGTCACTAGTTAAACCTTACTATCCATAAAGTAGTAAAGCTGAGCTAAGCAATTTATTTCAAGCAGCAACACCTTGGGATATCCTGGTCCTGGCACAAACTAGTTAGCAGGAAAAACTTATAACTAAAAACGTATAACTATGACCTTTATGGTAATTTCCTTTCTACATTCCTGTAACCTATAGAGAAGGGTGTGCAACTGATTATGCAATTAATGTTTACATATTGAAGTTTAGGGACTTCCAAGGTACTCAGGGTTAAAAAGTAGTAGAGGAATATGCTGGTTCCCACACTTGTTCATGCATGTGCTATCACTTATTTACAGGTTATTTATTTATTCAGGTTATTTTAATGTGCAAAGTGCAAACTGTACAAAACTTTAGGAATGACAACATTCTACATTCTCCTACGATCTCAGAAGAGTATTGTCAGTTGTATAATAATAGTCATTGCTTATGGCAGGTCTTGACCAAACAAACTTTTAAGCCTGTATATGGCTGGCAACATAGCAACTGCTGATTAAAATATGGTTATGATGTGTGCTATTTTCAATTACAAGGATTTAGTTCACTTTCAATCACATTAAAATCTATAGATAAACAATTATCACAATTTAAAAACCTTGACAGACTCCTTGAACCTTTTTATGATAGTTGCTATAGAATTTTCTCCATTCACCGTCACCTTGGAAAGTTAGGATGGTGGAACCCCCTGAGGTGTAGCAGTCTACAATTACAGCTATACATGAAAGCTGTCTACCGATCAGATCCCTGTAGAACTTGCCTATGTGGTTTAACGTGCTTTGCATACCAACTTGTGCGTTCCATGCATATGAAGAAAGCAAGGTGAGAAAGGTGATTTTCTTAAACTATGTAATTTGTTTACTTCTGCGTGAGAATAGGAATGAGGCTTTAGGATTTACCTTGACCTGATAAAAACCCTGGATTTGTCTTTTTAATTTAAATTTTAATGCCCTGAATCCATATTTTGTTTGGTGATCTGGTACATGCCACATTACATCCAAGGGTGGAGGAGCTGCTAAGGAGGTGAAGGTTCAAATAAGGCTCTTCCTCTAAACCCCCTAGACCAAAACGAGCATTCAATTCTTGTAGTAGGTTGGGGGATCCCCTGCAAGGGTTAATACAGTTTTTCACCAAGTTTAATATCTGTAGTAAGAAATAAATGTAATAGTTCTTACAATCCCATCCCCCCACCTATGTATACCTGAACCTCTTAGATTGTAAGCCCGATTTGGCAGGGTCGTTAACTCCTCCTGGGACATAACGTCTATCTGTATGTTATCATGGGTGGCATCTCAACTAATTTAATGTACAGTGCTGCATAATATATTGGAGTTATATCATTTAAAGATGATAATAATAAATACTGTGGGCTAATTTTAGATCAGGGTAGTGTTGGTAGGCATTTCATGTGGCTTAATTCAACAATCTCATAAGTAGCTTGCACAAGTTAACACTAAACCCTTGTGTAGTTCGATGGACACACAGTTCACTTTTTTAAAGATATAAAATGTGTAAGTAACTGGAGTTCATTTGGAAAAGAGACCGGTCACTATTAGGGTATAAAAAGGCTCTACTCTACTAGGTTACAATTTAATTATGTGTTTTGTATTTGATGTAACCAATGGTTAGACTGGAATCTACCGTATTTTTCGAACTATAAGGTGCACCGGAATAAAAGATGCACCCCATAGTTTTGGAGAGAAAATTATAAAAAGGAGAGAGAAATTGCTTTTATTGCAATGCAGAATGTAAATGTAAATACACAACTATCTAATTGTAAAATTTGTCTCTCGATAATTTGGTCACTGTGTTCAGAGGAAAGTGCTTCTAGTGCGGTATCATACATACGGTATGTCTTTCTGCTATTGACACAATAGTAACTTACTTGCATGTAACTTTCTTGATTGTCCTGGTGATAAATACATCAGACTCTATATTATTCAAAATTCATGATACTGGAACTCTTAACCAGCAAATAAAAACATTTTTAAACCTGGTAAGCCATAATGAGAAAATTTGCCAGTAGGAAATGTGTTGCCTCTTCCAACCGACAAAAAACCACAACCCCTCAGTGAACGCTAAGTAAATATTGACTCTCTTAACCAGAAAATACATTCATCCAGAATTTACTTATAGGGGTTGGATAACATGGAACATGTACAATATTTGGCATCGTTGAAAGGTTAGTCAAAACAGTTCACTTCTTTTGCAAGCCCCTAAAATATAAATACAATATTGGAGTCCAATGGGTGGCTATTGGGATACCCACTGCAAGGGTTAATAAAGTGTTTTAATACTATTATAGGAGCTAATGCAATTATTATTTATTTTGTCTTTTACTTTTTTTTCTACATCAGTATATTAGTAGTGTAATAAGTCACTAAATTTTATTTTGCATTGCCTATATAGTTAGATAGCTTTCAATGTATTCCAACTTATCAGACAGCAGAGTGATACCAAACAAAGTTCAAAAGTAACATTTTCCTGCTGTGATGCTTCTCAGAGTGCTTTGGTAATCCTTTATTTTGTATTACCTGTTGTGTTAACATTGCTGAGATTCTTAATTTTGCGCATACTGTATCAGTGTACATTTTCATAAGGTTATCCTTACTTGATATATGGCTTGTTTATCTGATTAGTCTCTTTTATACACAAGATTTTTAGCACATTTAAATACCTTCCCAAGAGCTAGAACTATCATTAACAAAAGTTTACCTATGTTGACTGGTGGCAGAGGTGTATAGAGTCAGCAGAAATACAGAGCAACCAAAGATAGTGAAAAAGGTATTTATTGATACTACCATATTGTTTGTTTGAGTACTTCCATGCACATGACCAAAACTACAAGTTCCTGCATGACTGATGTAGTTTCTAGTGTAGTGTACACTGGAATGTCTAGTCATGGCACCATGTAACCATGGAACCATGTAGTGCAATGTATGTGTCAGTGTGCAAGTCATGGAATGCAATGTATGTGTCAGTCTATTTAGATAGGAGTGAACATTTGCACTGATTTGAAACAAATCGGTGAGGTCTGCACCTGGGTGAGCTTTTCCCATGTGTATCGCTTTGTGATAAATGACATATTTAATATGACTCCCACCATTGAGGTCAGGCTTTTTGTAACACTATCACTCTGTATTTCAAGGTCACGCACTGACGCTCCCTCCAGGTACATGCTTTTTTACCTAAGAAATTGTGCTTTCTGGTGTTTCAAGGGAAATTGGTTCAACATTGTTTGAGACAATCAAGAAACTATTAACTAGAACTATATACTAGTGTATGTATATATGTTATAAGTATATAACATACTCATGAGTTTACAAATGCTAATTCTGGCAGTCTTTCTGACCCTTTGGCGTCACAATTCTGAGATGCAGAATGTAATATACAATATAGTCCTCTTTTTTTAGAGCCTGTTAACTTTGTGAGCATGGCATTGCAGTGCAGAAACACATGCGTTCCTACTTTTCTCATCACATGACAACAAACTACATGCCATAACAATATTTCAACCAAATGTTGCTTTGTTTCTGTTAGCAGTTGCTGTTCTCTTAAGTATTCTACACTATATGAGCAAAATAAAAAGATCCATATAGGCAAGCAAGGTGCTTTGTGTTAAGGCAGATACTTTTTTTAATGGAGTGCCTAATGAACCACAATGGACCACATTAAATTGCACCAGGAGGTTAACATTAATGGTATCCTACGCTGTGATTTAAATCTCCCCTTACATGAAACAACCTGTTTTGTGGATCGATGTTAAAAGAGTTTTCTATTTATTTTGATAAAGAACGCACATGTCTTTTAGAAGAACCCTAAAGCGACCGACTTACATTAAAGTTACTGTATGGACTGTTTAGCCCTTTTAGGTGACCATATTGTATCATAAATTTTTCTATTAAACATTAGACAAGAGCTCTTGTGTCTTGTATCTTAGGTCTTTATTGTTACCGCAGGGGGAGTAGTAGTGGGAGGTGAAGTCTAGTTATGCCTAGCTATATTGAAATCTTGTGACAGTCACATGTCACAGGAGATGTTTGGTGACAGTTGATTAAAATGCTGAAAATAATTGTTTTGCCGAATATATTTTCTACAAAGTATTAATCCCTAGAAGTATTCATTTGACTTACCTTTAGGACTTAGCAGACATTCCTTCTGTCATCGTCAGCCTGCTGTGAGGGTGCCCTATGTCATGGGCCATTAAAGTCATTGACATTATTTGACAGGATCCAGTATGGCCCTTTTACACCAGGAGGTATTTTAGAAATTACACAGTCTGTCAAAGGCTCTTCTTATGTTTCACAGAAAACTAAAAGGCATTTGATTCCTCTTGAAAAATATCCTGAAACCAAAATACCAACAGAAAGAGTGAGCTTTACTGGTAATTGTCCGCTGATATTTCATCAACCCTTTCTGAAAGTAATTACGTTTTTTTGAAGTTTATTATCATTTGGAAGAAAGGAAATGTTAAATACTCGTATATTATAGTCTGATTTCCTCTTGGAAGATGAAAGACTTTCCCATTAACTTTCTGTCTCTGTGGGGCTCAAACAAGTACTTGGCCCTAGAAAGTAGCCTGGCAAGGTCTCTTGGCGCAGACGTTGAGTTCCAGCAGTGTTAGCTTTGTGAACAAAGACTATTAAGCACTATAATAGGATATGATTACAAACAAAATATGTATTCAGTAATAATGATTCTAGTTTTGTATTTTGCACAATGAAAAGAAAACAATTTGGAAATCACTTTGGACTGATGTCTGAAGATGTTCCAAAATTACGGAGTTCTGAGGTTTTTGTTTTTTTTCTTTAATTAAAGATATGCGCTTATTGTTTTCCCAGGTAGTAATATAGAGGTGGGCTACAACCCACATTCACATATAAATATGAACAGAATACAGAAACAAATTAAATGAATTAATTAAAGCCAATGCTTTATTAAATATTGTTAGCAGATAACATAGCAAATTCTAAAACTGAGAATTTTATGTGCTATGAAATACATGTTCATATTGAATATTTTGCCAGCAACACATTTCAAAACATATGGAATAGTACTGCATCAACAGTACTCCACTCAATTGAGGAGACCGATGGCTATAGTTTTAAATGTTAAACATTGTCCCATTTATGTCTAGAATTTCAACAGATTTGAGTTTCCTTTATCACTGTTTTTGTTTCAAATTACATGAAATGTTTTTAGTGGCTGACAGCTTAGCACTAGGATGATCTATGACAGTGGTTCCCTGGGAAGGCATAGGTATTGTAGAGGGGGTGCACCTAGGTTGCATGCGGTGCCCTATGTGAGAAAATGTGCAATGTAAGCCAGCACAGAGCCAGGGGAGAGAATCTCAGCTGACTATTGACTATCTGGGCTGTCAGTTCTCATATCCCACTGATTCGTGCTCACTGTGCTCCCTCCCTCCACTACTACTGCTAGCCAATCCGAAGTACAGTGCATGTAAGGTGTGTGATTGGTATGCATGTGTGCCTCAATGTGAATGGTGAATGTTTCTGTATGATTGGAGTGTGTGTGTATATACAGTCGGGCCCATAATTATTCATACCCCTGGCAAATTTTGACTTATAGTTACTTTTATTCAACCGGCAAGTTATTTTTTTACGGTAAATGACATAGGTATCTCCCAAAAGATAATAAGACGATGTACAAGAGCCATTTTTGTGGAAAACAAATTTGTTTTTCGGATTTTATTTACATTTGAGAAAAAAGTGTCATGTCCAAAATTATTCGTACCCTTCTTAATAATTAATAGAAATGCTTTTATTGGCAATTACAGCAATCAAACACTTCCTATAATTGCAGACCAGCTTTTTGCATGTCTCCACAGGTATTTTTGCCTATTCATCTTTAACAATGAGCTCCAAATCTTTCAGGTTGGAGGGTCTTCTTGCCATCACCCTGATCTTTAGCTCCCTCCACAGATTCTCAATTGGATTCAAGTCAGGACTCTGGCTGGGCCACTCCAAAACGTTAATGTTGTTGTCTGCTAACTATTTCTTCACCATTTTTGCTGTGTGATTTGGGTTATTATCATGCTGAAATGTCCACTGGTGCCCAATGCCAAGTTTCTCTGTAGACTGACTGATGTTCTCGTTTTTTTCGTGCCATCTACTGTGATTAGGTTCCCTGATCAATTGGCTATAAAACACCTCCAACGCATTAGGTTCCCACCAATATGTGTGATAGTGGGGACGGTGTTCTTTGGGTTGAAGGCTTCTCCTTTTTACGCCAAATGAAGGAAACATCATTTTGACCAATTCAATTTTTTTTCATTTGACCATATCACAGATGAGCATTTGAAAAGGCCAACTGAGCTTTTGTGTGCCTTATCTGGAGAAGTGGCGTCCTCCTTGGTCTGCATCCGTGGAACCAGCAGTGTCCGTTGGATTGTCTGCCTTGAGACATTGCCACTAGCAGAGCCCAGATTGACCAGGATGGCCTTGGTGGTGTTCCTTGGATTCTTTTTCACCTCTCTCACTATCCTCCTGGCCAGCACTGGTGTCACACAAACCAACTGCAGAGAACCTGTTCACCTGTTGAGTTGATTAAAACAGCTGTTCCCAATGAATCAGGATAATAAGGATGCTTTAGAACAGCTTGAACTGTATGAAATGGTAAAGAACTTAGGATTTTCCCAGAGACTGTGACAGTTTGTGAAGGGTTAGAATAATTTTAAACAAATGTAAATAGGGGTATTAATAACTATGGGCTCGACTGTATTTAATGCATGTCTACACAATTGGCATGTATATATATGATGCATGTTGAGCGGGTGGGGGGGGGGTTCGGTTGGCCGTTCCTACTGAACATGTCCCGACCGGCTTGGTGACACCACCTCCCGACCCTAGTTGTTGAGCATTTGTATTGAATACAGGGAGTGCAGAATTATTAGGCAAGTGGTATTTTTGAGGAATAATTTTATTCTTG
>CM070038.1:73017855-73041103 GCA_036250615.1 Ptychadena robeensis
CCCCCCCCCCCCCCAAATAAGACACTTTGGTTGATGGTGCATCTTATCAGCCAGAACGTCTTATAGGCCTGAAGTCGACTTAACTGTAAACTAACGTTACGCAAAAACTACATGAGCTAGAGAAATACTTTTGTAAAAAATTACAAAAATTTTCATACAACCATTCTCTACAATTCTCACAATATTCCCAAAACAGCTAGTTGAAATAATGACATCCTGATACAAAATAATGTTTCCTGCATGATTTCTTAGCTGCTGCATTTCCCATCCGAGGCTCATACTCAAGACATTCCGGTTTTCTAGTTTTTAAAAAAAAAAATAAGGCATATGCTTGAGTATATATGGTAACTAACTTTTCCTCCCTCTGATAATTCCAATTCCCTAATTCACTGACATAAAAAAGTGAAGCCATACTACTAAAAAGGGCAGAGTGAGACCTCAAGATCTGTGCATTCCTAAATGTGAACTCCTTGCTGGAAGTTTTATGAATCGTTAATGAACTGGTCTTTTATTAAGGTTCAGTCTTCTTTCTTTTGAAATCACCTGCCCTAAACGTATTATAAATATAAGCATGAAAATACTTGACAGTTTATAACTGTCTATTGTCCTGTGTGATTGTGATTTTTGGATTGTTTTTTACTCTTCAGCACATCCTATTCATCGACTAAAGATCAGAACAGAGCAAGACCTTACGGATTAGTTCAACCAAGGGAAGCCGCCTTATGCTAGGTGGTACTTGACTATGGTCATGTAACTGAAGCACCTGCAGGGCAGCTTCTGTGTACGTGAATTAGTTAAACAGCATCTGCCACTGAATACGTAAAAGCAGACTAAAGAAATCTCCCATTGTCTGACACTTGGCTATGATCTTTCAACAGATTTTGTTCCAAGATTGTAAGGAGCATTTACTGCAGTGGAGATGAAAGGAGAATTCTGTTTGCTCAGTTCAGTGTTAGAGGGATTTGTTGCCCCATGATAACAAGTGAATGAGACTTGTGTAAATACATGTAAGGATCATTCAAACCAGAAGGGGCTTTGGCTTGTGCAAGTGTTTTGTGTAGAGAGCTTCATGTAAACTCTAGGTCATTAATGGCCATCCCAAACGGATGGTCCAATGGCTTCCTGTGACCCCTGGCACTATTCTATGTAAGAATAATTCCAGGCAAACAACTCAATGTTTTACCTTTACACTCAATTTAGTTCAATTAGTTCTGCACAGTGAGTCGTGTTATTTACAGAACGCATAGCCATATAGATGACAAACGTAGTTCCTAGTTCAGATGTGTGTGTCACCTTCCTGCTTTTAATTTCTTCATCAACACGATGCCAGCCTAGCGAACAATTTACTAAATAAAGTAAGGTATTGCTATATCAGCACAATTATGTGCTAATTATGTACCCATCAGCTCAAGTGTTTGTCTGCTTGAAGCTTTAAAGAAAACAAACAAAACAATTAAATTGTAGTTTACCAGTTCAAAGATGTTGCTGTATATTTGTTTAGATTTTGTAGTACACATGCAACCTCTTGCATAGGATGGTTATAACTTACTCCACTGTATCTATGGAGGACTAATGTAGTCACCCTTTTGAAATCGCTTGTTAGTCCAACATCGATCGAATTTGTAACACCTTGTGTGTCACAGTGTGACCAATTCAAAAACCAATTGATTCTGTACAGATGCCTATGCTTTAAGGCGTCATTAAGAGGATGCATGTTAAGCAAAAAATCAACATGTAAATGTAAACAACCGACTAAAACTTACTAATGTGTCACATTATGATCGATTTTCTGTTTGATGTTGATCACTTTTGGTCAATTATGACACGTGGGCAGGAATTGATTCCCATTAGATCAATGTAAACAGATCGATCGAACAGAAATATTAAACCGTGTATGGCTACCATTAGATGGACATGCATGAAGAACACAGTTTAACTCTTGCACACCATAATGCTACAAGCTGATCATGATATGCATTCATTTCAGTGTTGGTATACACAAAATGTCAGGACCTCCGCACTCCAGATAAATTACCTGAAAACTTCCTTTACGGTAATACAAACATTAATCCATGGTGCACCATCGACTCTCTTGGAGATCTTGTTTTCTTGAAGGTGTTGTAAAAAAAAAGACTTCATGGCAGAAATAATAGGTAATAGCACGACATATATACCGTAGTTTTCGCCATATAAGACGCACCAGCATATAAGACGCACCCAGTTTTTAGGGCAGGAAAAAAGTGCGTCTTATATGCCAAAAAATACAGTACATACATACATAAAATTTGAAATAATAATTTTGCCCATAGTTCTACTTCAGCCTTAACCCCAATGGTTTCATGTTTTGGTTCTCCCAAGGTTTTAAGATCTCAGGTTCAGTGCTTGGAGAAATTAATAAGAAAAGGTACTTCTTGGCTACACACTGTAGACTTTGCCAGTGTGCAATAAAGACTAAATCAAAATTCACTTTCACAGGAACAGTAAATGATAAACTGCTCTAGACAGAGGGATAATATTTAATAACCTTAAATTACAAAATGGTTCACATAATTACAATTGAAGTAACATAATTTAAGTCTTAATAATTGTATTTACCGTTTATACAATGAGATGTGCAGAACTACGTCACACAACTTTAAGTTCAATGAAGGTATTCAGAACAGTGATGTATTATTTCCGATTGGTTTTCATGGGATAAGGCGTTGTTCACATTGATCTTTTACCTAATTCATGTGAATGTTACAGTTTAGTGTGTTTTAATCAGTCTTTTAGAAAATTAGACTAATCCTTAATATAATTTCACAAATATATATTTAATACATGATGTATCTATAGTATAGTAAAGGAGTCTTACCAAGTATACTTGAATGGTGCCATACATTTGTATTGAAATTTTATTGAGGAAATCCTTTAAAAAAAAATTGTAATTGTGATAGCAAATTGGGATTTGTGCATCTACAATGCTGGACAGACAAATTCAATTTTCAGAGGTCCAAAACAGTAATGAAAAAGATTGAGACAAATTATTTACTTCTTCATAACTGCAAGCTCTCTTTTCCTCCCGTCATTTACATATTTTTACCTATACATAGCATCTGCTATGGTGTTAAGGTTCCTTACTATGTGGGGTCTGAAAAAGTTAAAAATTTGGTTAAATTACAAAATCTTGTTGTTACTAATTAAAGTTTCTCATGTTTTCAATATACTAACCCTAATCACATGGAGGTTAGTGTTAGATAGAATGCTACCCAGATGTGCAGAGCAGGAGAAATGTTCTTCTTGGGTCACAGAATAGAGACAATTTTCCTATTAACGTTCTCAGGTTCAAAAGTTTAAGAACCCCTGTCCTATAGAATATTACACAATACACAGGGTGAGGCAGGTCCATTGACTGTAAAAAGAACCTGTGTGTGTAGGAAAACATCAATAGCTTTAAAAGGCATTTGCTTTTAATTCTCTGACTTTACAAGCAGTCTCAGTTAGCCAGCATTTTTACAGACAGTTCATAAATTTTACAGTATAACTCCAAGGCAAAAGTTTTTTTTGTTTTAGTGTAGGTTAGAATGAGGAAAAGTAAATGCTTGGTTGTGCTGTTGTCTGTGAAATCAGATTCTGAGCTGCTGAAGTCGCCCAGGGCCGTACAAAAAATGTAATGTGTTAAAAGATCATTCCACCCAGAGTGAATATTTAAATATTTGGTAGATACCATTAGGGTGAATCACCTAGCAGCCTCTTTAATTTCATAGGGTTTCCATTGAGATGTCTCAAAGCCATACGTAGTTTTACTGGAATATCCTGGTGTTTGTCATGTATGAAATGTGACTTGTCAAGAGTAGAGACAATGTGTCCAGATACAGTAAAACTGTGGGTGAAATTTTGCCATAATAATTTCAGATGATATCTACTATTACAAACTTTAATTGCTCAACTCAGTGCTTCTTCAACATTTTTCATCCAAAAAAACAAAGTAGGCTTAGTTTACTGTACATGTGATGATCCATCACAAAGGTGTTCACCGCCCAATATGGGTCTTGTTCCATAGTTCAACACACACTAATCAAATTGACTTTAGTCAGGCAGTTGAAGAGGAATAGTTTAAACAAAAGAAACCTGCTGGGTCTCCCCCACACACATGGTTTAGGTTAATGATGTATCATATTAAACATGAAAAAGAAGTGAGCCAGGGCTATAACAAAGCATAATTATATCAAGATCTTAGCTTCCTGCTGGTCCATGGTTTATTCAGGAACACAGAGTCTGCAAGAGCTCAGAAACATGAGTGATGAGTTAACCTGTTTTACTGCCAAACAGACTTTCTAGATATGTTGATGCTCCAATTATTCCAATCCCATATTCCAATCTTTACCCTTTAAGTCGGCACAGAAACCAATCAAACTTGGAGAGTAATTGACAACATTGGTTTAAATACACTTTAAGTGAAGCACACCACCCAAGCCCCCTTGTTCTGGTTAAAGATAAAGTTGCAAATGTTTAGTAAATTTTAAATTACTGCCTGTATGTTTTATATGTCTGTGACACAAATAAAGTGTGTTCTTTCAAGAGACTGCAAGAAACAACTTGGAAGATGCTCTAACCCTCTATGGCAGCCATCCAACATGAAGGACCTATTTAGGTGTATTCCCAACTGAGTATTGTTCATGTTCGAGCCTAAATATTGGTTGTCATGGTGCTGATGATGCTATGCAATCGTGTCTTGTTTATAGATATTATACTATAAGGTAATATGTGGCTAAATTGTCTTTAACTCATTTCACTGGCTTGACTGTGTGTAAATCATGAGGAAATGTGTCCCATACAAGTTATAAAGTAATGCCTTATATTTTGTTCACCTCTTTTATCTATTTAATTGAAGTGCTTAATGTGAAAGGATGTGCATTCATTTTTAAAGTGGTCCTGAAGTTGTATAAAGTACCATTAACCTGGTTCTATATTTAATGTTTGTCTTATTGGTGTTCTAATCCTCTTCCTTTGATTCTTTTTGAATCACATACCCAGGAATATGCAGGTGCCTTAAACGAATGACGCCATAATATCAGCTGTACATCCAGGCTTTCATACTACAGTATCTGCACTGGATACTGAGCTTTTAATAAGACCCTGGTTTCTTGCTTTTTGACAATATATTGTGATGTGCTGGCTTGAGAAAAGAAGTCTCTGCAGTTTGCTTTTGCAATTTACCGGCAGATCATGATCTACGTCATGGGCACCCCTGCTCCAGAAAATAAATGCTATCGCTTATTTTCCCCACAGTTCTACTTTAAGTACAACAATGGTCAGCAAGATGCTTTTTCTTATTCTGATAAGTTTCTGTGAGCAAATTTACATTCTTTTTCTTGCTACTTTTTTGCATAGGCCTAATGATGTTGACATCTCAAGCGCGTGTTGTATGACAAACCATGAGAGCTCCCTGCCTGTTGGAACATAAATTCAATTTACAGAGTAAGCAAATAGTTAACATTCACAACGAGCGTCAAGCAAATGATAGACAGACTTGCCTGACTTAGAAGGACTGAGCCATGATGGGTACGACAGCTCGCACTCAGATCACCATGCCAGTAAAAACAGCTGGAGGCCCAGCTAGAAGAGGAGCCTGTCCCGGGGGGGGGGGGGGGGGGGGGGGGGGGGGGGGGGAGAGCCGCTCCATGTCAGCTAGGCAGCAGCTGGGTGGCATGGCCCTTATCAGCCATATCGGTATTAGAATAGAGATGGGCGGGTTCTGATCTGCTCTTCTGTCCCCGTGTAAGGATTAACCTGAGCCCGAGGTGAAATTTCAGAAGTCTATTTGATCTGTGCCGGAGGAACGTGCTCAGTTTCTTGGCTGGAGACCAAGCTGGTATGGATGAAAGCAATGTGATCTCTTCCGAGTCTGTGAGCAAGCGTGTATCGGTTTCTTCATATCACAGGAGGGAGGATAATGTGAAACATACATGCTGTTTTCACCAAGTCTGATGGGCTCCAGAGACCTTCAGAAACCACATCTGAAACATTTGTACATACAGCCACGTGCCTCTTTCCACACAGTGTAAATAGTTATTAGTAGAACTGCACCATTAAAAAAAAACTTCAGGACGTAGAGCTTTTGGTAATATATAACGCCCAATACTTTTCGCCTGATTGAAGGATTTTTATGTCCCATTCTTTGCCACTACTTCATACTTAGAGCCTGTTGCAGTATTGTTTAGAATTGTCTACCTGTAATATTTAAAAGCCATCTTTGCCTAAAGGTGGCCATACACAGGTCGAATTTTTAATGGATTCCCGCACAATCAATCGCTGTGCGCGTTCGTGATAAGCAACTGTTCTCAAGCTAATTGCATCCAGACTTTTAATCAATTGCATCCAGAAAGTTCGATCGAACAGGAAACCAGCATGTTGGTTAACCCTGTTTGATTGCCATTACTCCTCGGTCCCAAACCAAAGCATTGAACAGGATCAATTGCGCAAAATGGTGCGCAACAATTCTCAGTTCAATCAATGAAGCTCGAGACCTTATTATCATCATCATCATCATTGTCTTATGATCTTAAGACCTTAAGACTTTGTACACTACATGTGTAGGTTAGGGACCTCTAACATTGAAGATTTTCACAGATAGCATCTAGTTCCAGTTACTAATTTGTTGTTCAAATTTTGACACATACTGTATATATATTTTTCTGTTTTAATTGGTGATTAATACAATAAACAATGTTGCATTTTCTTATAATGTTTTTGTAAGTTTTGCTAGGAGAAACAGTTTTGCCGAAATGCTGCAAAATTTTAGTTTTTAGAATATTTAGAACGCAGGTATGTGCCCATTTCAAGTGAGTGGGGCGAGTACAGAAGAAACAGCCACTAGTTTGTTGCAGGCAAAGAGAGCAAAAGCAACACTTTCCAAAGAGATCTCCCTAGACAGGAAATTTAAAGGCCCAGATATAAAGTATTCTTTTATTAAAAGCAACTGCAAAGCAGGATATTCCATTTATGTACATTATACAGGTAGTTATACTGTTATATGTCCATACAAGAATGTTTCAATACGAAACATATTGCATGACCCGACGCGTTTCTTGGAAGTCCACTTCTTCAGGGGTTTCACAGTGCAGTATACAGTATCTATATAAGATTTCAAAAAGTGGATACAAATCAACACAGTATAGTACAACAGTCATGATATACGTGTAAATCTTGTATCTACTCCAGTGATGGGGAACTGAGTAGATATGGAGCACCACAAGTGCGGGCCCTTAAAATTTTTCATTTTTAAATAACAAAATTTGTTTTAAATGATACTTCAAGCACTAGGGAACACTCTATGTGCGCTCGGATATTCGAAATGGCAGATATTCGTCATTTTATTCTTCAACATTGTTTACCGGCATATATCGCGCATATTTGTGCGCATTGCAAATGGATACTTGCAATACGCACAGTGCTCGTACTGGCTAAGATCACAGAATGAAGAAGAGAAGCAGTAATGCTGCAATGCGAATAATTGCTAACAGGTGCACGTGATGGAAGGCAATAGAATACGGTCAAATACAATTTTATGAATTTCGGATGTTGCTTTGTTTATTAGCAAAATTACGTGAATTGGAATATACCATATGCTGCTCAACACTATGTTATGTGAAGTAGAACCAAAGGTAAAAAAGTTAACATATGTTTGGAAATTATCGATTTCAATCTGATGTGCTGTGAGCCAACATGATATTTTTAAGATTGTTTGAGAGCATCAGGTGTCATCATCATCAATCTGATATAAAAGGTCATGATTGTGATGAACTGCTACCTCATGAGGGGGAAGCAGTGGCTGCTGAGATAAGGTACTGAGGTGTCTACAGAGGAACAGAGCTTACTAAATATCTGGCTCCGGTATTGAAGAAAAGACAGCAAACAGTAAGAAATGTCTCTTGGCAGTCTCGATATTGAAAACTAGGAGTTATTTTTAGTCACCGTATCTGTTTTTTATTATGTGATTTTGCTGTGTTTATCTTGCAGTTGTCTTTAGCAAGGACTGAACCCAAAATCATTGACATCATTGTCTTTAGCATGTATATAGGTATTTTCCTTTGACCTTTGCTGGGACCTGTGTTATCTGATTATGTTCACCAAATAAAACGATACATTTTTAAGACAATCACATGAAAATCGAATAAAAAAATTGATCGAAAAGTGATTGCACATGTTGGTAAATTTTGCTAAATTTTACAAATATTGATTTGTTTACGATCATAAATTGGCCGTATTCAATTCGATCACATCGTGGTACGATCAATAGTCGACCTGTGTATGGTGTAGTTGTAGTTTGGCACATCAAACTTTTACCTACATATACTCTACAGCCCCTTATAAGTGTTACTTTTCTTTAATAAAGTTGATCTCTTGTCATTGCTTTGTTGTATAGAGTCCAGTGTTCTCCCCAGAGCAGATTGGCCGGGCAGCCCGCCCGGGAGATTTTAGTCCCCGCCCGGCAGTCCCGGCCCGCTATACCAGGGGTCGGCAACCCCCGGCTCCAGAGCCGCATGTGGCTCTTCTTCATCCTCGGCGCGGCTCACCTCTGATAGGCTGCCGGCCAGCGGCAGCACACAAGTCCTCCGCGGCGAGCAGCCTGACAGGCGGCGCCTCCCATTCTTTAGGAGCGCGCCACAGCCACTGAAAGACTCCGGCCCGCGGCACACTACCGGAGCCGCGGGCCGGAGTCTTTAAGTGGCTGCGGCGCGTCATCATGACGTCATCGCGCCGCCCGGCTGAAAAAAAATTCTGGGGAGAACACTGGAGTCTAATACTAAAACAAATGCTTACAGCTCATGCTGTCAGCTCCGTGGTAGCGTAGCCATTAGAGTGATTCTTGTTTTCTATATTTAGCGCCTTATCATTTGTAGCATCTCATGAACAGAGTATTTCAGTCCAGAAAAATCATGTTGAGTACGAGTTTAGCTGCTGTATACATTTCCAAGACTATGCCTTTTCTAATTGCAATGTCTATGTTGCTGTCCTCCCCTTTGCTCTTCTGTTTTGTCACAACTCATTAACAAGTTCTGAGCATGCCATGTTTGGAGAGTAATTGCTCTCCCATCCCTTTTGTGACTATGAAAGTGTTTATGCAAATCTGATGTATGCTCATCACTCTGCATGTTACTGTTAGAGGAAACTCGATCTTACATCACTACCAGCTTCTACAGTCTATAATTACAGGAGGCATGGATAATTCTGTGCTTTTTACTTTGCAGCTGTAAGAATGATTGTACTTCTTCTATTCTATTAGTTACCCAACATACTGAAAACATTAGGGGGTGCCTGCGTCTTATACACCAAATGTGCAACCGCGGCCACTCGGTCGCTGGTGGTCGCACCTTGGCTGCCCGCCAGCTCTCCTGGCACAGAGATTAGCTGGGGGAGCTGGAGGAGCTGTCAGATGTGAAATGCCGGCTAATGTCGACTCTACCATCTGAACTGTGTAATTGCCTATGCCAGCCCTGAACTCATTTCCCATAGGAAATGAAGAGAAAAGTATCTATGAACTTGCATCTACCTTTTCTCTTCTGTCCGTGGGAACAGCAATCACTCCCCAGGGACACAGAGGAGAGGAGATAGCTGACCCCCCCCCCCCCCCCCCCCCCTCCTGTAGATTAGTGTAGAGATGACGTGTGTTCAGCTGAGTGTACTGCTGCCAGTGACACCTGCTGGCTGAATTGGATATTGCATTCACTAAAAATATTGCATTAACCCAATTGATGTGAAAACCTATTAAATCTTTTTTTTCTGGTTTTCCTGCCCTGAAATCTGGGTGCGTCTTATATGCTGGTGCGTCTTATATGGCGAAAAATACGGTAACTATAAATAAAATATGATGCTTCTGAGATCATATAAATCCTGCATTTAACTGAACTACTACAAAGGCAATGCATCAAATGTGGAAACTCAGAAGTGTTTGTTATGATTTCAAAGCCAGCATTTTTCCGAAATGTAATTCCCAAAGAATTTGTGGATTTCATCATAGAAAGTTCATAATATGAATTGATTCACAGAATCCAGAGAAAAGCTTCAACAGTGTTTTTCACTCAATAAGACACACTTTCCCATAACAAATCAGGGGTGAAGAGGATGTGTGTATGTTCTATAGAACAAATATACAGCATGTTTGAGAAGAGTGCAAGGGGGTGCAAGGGGGTGAGACTCGTTCCGGATTCTTAGCAGTACCTTATTTCTGTTTGAACATACCATATACAGGTTTTTACTTGGTATTCTTTGGCTCTTAACACTCCTACTCCTTCAGAGTGGATGCCAATTTGTGTGATTCTCTAAGCTGTTAGCAGTGTTTCCCTTCTGCTCGAACATGCTGTATGGTATTTACTCTGGAGTAGGGGCAGTGCTGAGAGCTAGGGACTAGGGACAGCTAGGATGCTGTATTTTATCGGATCATCATTTATTTGATTATTTTATCTTGAATCCTCCTGTAACAATCATCAATAATTGTATTAAAATTTAATAAATCTATTAATAAATCTGAACAGACAGTTGGTAATATATATTTTCTGTCTGTTTATATTTACACTCATTTCATATATGAAAGCCACAGATTTATAAAATGATTTTTGTTTTGGATGTCCAAGGCTGTCTTGTAGTAAAAGGAACATTTTATTATTGCTGCTAAGGATAGCAGGAATTGGTCTGCTTAAATACAACATCTGCAATAAAGACCAGTACTAGGCAAAATCGAATGCATCTTGCAGTGTACTACTGATTATTAAAAAATAATGACCATATTTTTCGGGCTATAAGTACACCCAGATTTTAGGGCAGGAAAACCAGAAAAAAAGATTTAATATATAAGTTTTCACATCAATTAGGTTAATGCAATGAATTAAAATAATGCAATATCAAATTCAGCCATTAGATGTCAGTACAACACATTCAGCAGTACACTCTTAGTACAACACATCATTCTCCACACTGATCGGGAGGAGGGGGTCCGGGCTGCACACTCTGCTCTCCTCTCCTGCTGGCTGTTACTGTGTGCGTGGGAGCTGCAGAGTTATTGCAGTTTCCACAAAGGGAGAGAGGCATAGATGGCAGTTCATCTATGTCTCTCTTCATTGCTTATGCCAGCAGGGCTCTGAGCTCTGCTGGCATAAGCAATTATACAGTACAGATGGGAGAGCCGGACACCAGCTGCATCTCTCATCTGACATCTCCTCCAGCTCCCCGGCTAATCTCCGTGCTTGGAGAGCTGGCGGGAAGCCAAGGTTGCGCATTCAGACCATAAAAAAGTGTGTCTTATGGTCCGAAAAATTCAGTAATTTCTATTCAGATGGAAATGGGGAGAGTATTGGGTGTTTATTGTTGACTCATCTTTGAACTTAATTCTTAAGTTAATAGTTTTTTTTGTTGTAATGTTACTTCAAACCTTCGCTACATCTCCAAGAAGTTTGGGATAATAGTGAATTTGGGGCTTTGCCACTATAATAATATATATTCTTAGGAATGCAGAAATTATAACAGGTATTGAGCTGGACACACCGGTGAAATAGTTTTCACCCACCTGTAGTAGACAACCTTTGGACTACTGAGCCATCTGCAGCACATGGTTAAAGGCTCTGGTATTTTTTAATCAAAGAAACCCAATTATGTTTTTATGAGTTTTCCACATTTTTATACAAAGCCTATATTCCATTCTTGCAATTATTTCCAGATTTTTGGGATTTAGTTAGCATTGACACTATTAACCAATTGTGGATCTTGAACTAAAGAGGTTCAGCCTTAAATCCTAAATATTGAGTGCACTTGCTCCTCTCCCTTTTCTATGGTAAGGATCCTCCATCAGTTTGATAACCTGTTCCTGGTCTTTGCTGGAGTAAGGGCAGCCATAAACGGGTAAATGTTTCCACTTCATCGACCATTAAATCGATATTTTGAAGCCGATTGAACGGGAATCGATTGCTGCCCACCTGGTTTGATCGACCATAAGTGATTGAAATGGATCATTAAATCGATTGAGCAGTGATCTGGCTTTCATTCTAGAGTAGACATATATATGCTGTTTTTTTGTGTTCCCTTGTGGCAGAAATCGGTAATGATGTCTTAAATCGTCTGTGAATCTGTAGCACTGTATGGTGGTACAAATGATGGATGTTCAACTGATGATCGTTTTTTATTTGCACAATATGATCGAATTGCAGATGGACCCTGTGTTAATTATGTTAGTGCAAAACCTTTTTTAAGGCAATGTAAATAGAACATGCATATAAGTAATGAAACAAGTTATGCGCCATAATAACAAAAGATTATGAGTGCTGTAAAACATGCATAAGGACATCTTTGAGTAATCTAAACTGAAGATGAACAAAAGATGATAGATTGTGGATCACTACTCCAAAGATGTTGGTGTTTGCATTTATTTTCTTTCAATTGTTTTAAAATGTATCCTAATTTGAGGATCCACCCAGTTACACAAATCGTATTAAAGTTGCTACACTTACTCCACCTTTTCTGTAGAATTAGCGTAGCATCGTCAACCAGTGGAGAGAGTAATTAAAGAATGGAGAGAGTAATTCAAGATCGGAGAGAGTAAATTTAGAAGAACTAATAGATTTAGACTTTAATGAATACATAAGCCTAAATCTTACATCTTTTACTCATGCAGTATGGTTAACCCTGTTCATTTTGCTTGATCTGTTAAATGAAGCTGAAAACTTGCTGGTAGGATCAATACAACTTTGTTGCTAGGTGTTTTAGAAACTGGCTTAGCAACCTTTATAGCCATTAGACATAATTGGCAGTATGTTTTACTTAAAGTTGTAAACACATCTACCATTAGAAAGTTTGTCTTTCCCTCTCATGTGCATAGCCATAGGTGAAAAGAAAATATTACTATTAATGGCTTATTGACAGAGAGGGGGTCCTAGACAAGCCTTTCTTCCCGCTTGTTAGGCTTTTCTCATCTGTGTTTCGGGATTATCAGGTTTACAGAGTCCTGCCACTGAGCAGCGCAGCAGGTCAAGACCCAGCAGCTCCAGTCAAGTACAGATTTGACTTAATTGTTGTGTAAGCGAGTAAACTATGTCAGGAATAGGAGAGTTGCAAAAGAAAATCCTTTCTTCAAACTTCACAAAGAATGTGAAGAAGCTAAAAGGAGGACGTAATTTCTGTCCAATTTTAAAAATGGTACTGCTTAAATGCCACAATTGACTGCTTCCGAGAAAGCAATTCCGCTGTATACAGGTGGACACAATGACGTACTATAATTGTTGTCTCCAGATTAGTGTAGAGGATTTGGTTATGACTGCTTCAGATTTGTCAGGCGCTTCAATGCGTATAAGCACTGTCCATTATTCTTAATGAATATGTTGCTGTAACACATTGCAAAATTGCTTTGCAAACAGCATATTAAATGTATGGGTAACCAGTGCACCCCAAAGCTGTGGGGATTTTTTAAAGGACATCAATATTGGGAAATTGTCCCTTTCACTAATGGCAACAATAGGAAATTATCCCTCCCACTGACAGTAATGATAAAATCTATTACTTCCTCTAATTCCAAGATGTGGGACATCTTCTACTTACTAGTCCTGTTAGAGACACTAGTGTTAGTACACTATTCTTCACGCTGACACCATGAGTGGGATACTTTTTCTCTAACTCCAACTCTGAAAATAGCACAAAAGTCTTCTTACACAAACAATAGATGACTTTTCCTTCTCTCTTTGACACCAATAATGGGACATGATATTTTCCTATAACATGACAGTGGGCCACACCAACTATGGACCACTAAAGCAACTATGGGTTACTTTTCCAGGAAACACCTTCCAGTGGTTCCTTCCAGTGACACCAATACCACTCTATTCCTCCAAATAACAGCACCAGTGGGGCAAGGTTCTTCTATTAAAACCAACATTGGGGCAAAAGTATTTTTTCTTTTTTTCTTACGCCTAACACCAACAGTGGAGCTCAATTCCTCCCACAGACACTAACAGTAAGAACATTTTCAATAGTGGGGCACCTAAACAACAGGAACACTATTATTTTCTTACTGGCAAAAGTGAAAGGAGAAATCTTTTTAGGTGTTTCATTGATAAAAATATTTAAGCCAGCCCAGGGCCATTGTCAGGGGGGACAGGGGGAACTCCTGTCTCGGGTCCAAGTAGCTGGGTTGGCATGGCAACTGGCTTTCCAGTACTGTGTGCAGCCCTCTGCTCAATAGCAAAAAACAAAACTCTGGTATAGGTCCCCAAGATTTCTGATGGTGGCCCTGAGCTAGCCATACACCAATAGACTTAAGTTTGATCACTGAGTTGGATAAAAATGTCAACTATTGTAAATCACATCATGAGTCTACGTAAGTCAGAAGTTGATTGAGAGGTCTAAAAAACCTCTCAAATTACTTTTTAAATATTTATTTATGTCCCTGTTGCAGATTTTGCTTGCTGCTCGGGGATATCCTGACAGTAAAGCAGGGTACAGACATGAAGTTATGGGCCAGAACGATGGCGTTTCGAGCACTGTGCGCGCTCACGACCGTCTATCTGGCCCATATAAGATGCATAATATGCAGCCATATAATCAATCCCCCTCGAAAACAGCCATATCGGACATGACCGCTAAATACGGCTGATGTCTGTTGCTTTGGCCGTGAGTGCGCACAGTGCTCGAAACGCCATCGATCTGGCCCATAACTTCACGTCTGTACCCTGCTTTAGGGTAAACCTTTCTAGTAAAACTTTTAAAGTTCATGTAAAGCCTCAATCCTCTCACCCTCCACAATTTTAAACATTATATAAATGTTACTGTACTACATGTAGCTTTTGGTTAGAGTTGGATAAAGTGGCGAGCTAGTGACAGAATGGAGGAAAGTGTTAGGTGAACATTATCTATCTAGGGAACAAAGCAGTGTGCAGAAAAACTGTCTACTTGTCACACTGGAGACATCTACTGTGGACTTACTGGAACTGCAGCTAGTTACTCGTATCCAATTGGCTATGATTTCCTTTCCTTCTGCTAAAAAATATTTTTGCTATTGTGCCTATTTTCTGTTTACAGCAACTGATATCTATTAAAAACTGTTAAATAAAAAAGAATTGCACTCCATTTGAAGCCTTTAATCCTATTAATGATTGTATTTTCTGCTCTGCAGATGAAGCTCAAACAGATGTGAGTGGAGAGATGTGGTCAATATGTGTTTCTAAAGCTTGTTAACTAGCACAGCCCGAAATGTACTATTACCCTAAAGCATTACATTTGCAGATGTAGAATTTTCCCACAGTCTGTCTGGGGAACAAGTAACACGTATGGTTGACATTTAAGGAAATGTAATACAGAACACGGGATTAAAAATGTACATACATAAGAAGTTCAGTCATTATATAGCCAATGATCTACAGATGAGAGATCTTCTTTTGTAATGCAGCAAAGGCAATAAGCTAAGCCTGAGCTTTACAATATAAATGATATTTTACAGCAGTTTTCATTATGTGATGTGGATTTTTAGTGGCTTTCTTTCTTTTCTTTTGGTTGGATATTTATTGGTCTTCTTTAGCAGAACAACAGCACCAAAATCTGTATCTGTTAGGGTTCATTCACTTCACTACAGTAAATGTGCTGCATTAGGCCTGAAGAAACAAACATCTTGTGCATTTTCCAGTAAGGACTATATGTATTTTTGGTTGCACATCCATTTGTGGTTCCAATACCAGTGTACTGGAAATGGCAGCGCATCCAAACTGCCTAGTCAACTCTGTGTGTGCACCAACCAGTGCACAGAGAGAGAGAGAAGCACAAGAGCTTTTTCTCTATATACTCTAAGTAAATATGTGAAGCATTGAACCCTTGGCAATCAGGTAGAGCGATCTCCTATACTGGATTGCCATATGTTTCTGAAGTTTCAGTTATCTAGTAATAGAAATGTTACATTTTTATTGTGCTGACTTATAATGAACAAAACTTAAGTCACCATTTTGACTGTTTTTTTTTCTTCTCTTTGCAGTTGTTTGAGGTGGATTAAGTAATGCTCCTCCGCCTTTATGTCATGGTGATCTCATACCTTTGTGCCATCAGCGCTGCCCCTTTCCAAAACCAGAACGCTGATCGAGACTATGGCCCCAACAATTCCTCCTTCACATCAGAACAATTGCAGGAACCCTATAACTTCACAGAGGGACTTCATGAAGAGATCTTCCCAGACTTGGCAACGACATATCCTGACATGACGGGTAAAGAATGGAACCTATATTCTTCAAGAGTGGCTTTATCCAGTGAGCAGCCCTCTGGGCCCCCCCTTCTGTTCTTGGCGGAAGAGACCATTACACACTCAGAGGCAGCAAATAGGACTTCTCGAGTCAAACGGGCACAGGGCTCTGATGCTATTAGCCTTTCAAGGAGGGGAGAACAGTCAGTATGTGACAGCATAAATGTCTGGGTTACTGATAAACGACAGGCAGTAGATATTCGGGGAAAGACAGTTTCTATCTTGTCTGAAATTCAGACGCTTACGGGACCCTTAAAGCAATACTTTTTTGAGACCAAATGCAATCCTCAAGGTAGCACGAGCAGTGGTTGCCGAGGGGTGGACAAAAGACAATGGATATCAGAGTGTAAACCAAAACAGTCATATGTGCGGGCACTAACTGCGTACGACAAGATGGTGGGCTGGCGTTGGATCCGGATCGACACAGCTTGTGTCTGCACCCTGTTAAGCAGGAGTGGAAGGACGTAGAATTGGAGAGGGCAGAGGATAATCCTCCCCTTGATTTACTGTGTTTAGGAGTTGATGGAGTTGTTTTTCTTTACCCTGTTTACAGTAGGGCCTTACAGCCTTCATCACACATTCCTGCAGTCATGACACAAACCAAGCATCTAAGAGGATGGAAAAGTCACCAACAGCTGCCATCAGGAGTCATTTAACTTTACCATGTTGGGAAGGAAGACATAGGCCGGACCATGCAGGACAAAAGTGTCACCTCTCAGTCCTTTCTAAATTTAGTGCCTTTTCATTTTTTTCAATTTGCACAGTAGACTGTTAGTATGAATTTCATGGCAAGTTCCCGAAGACGGCAGTCAGTGCATTCTCAGCATTGATCTAAGCAATGGCCTGTGTGCTCCTTTTACCTATCCAGCCTCAGCCTTCAGTTTAGGACTCAGCATGTCTGCTAAGGACAATGTCAGTAGGTATTGACGCTTGAACTGAAAGACTTGTTCGCCTTTCGTTATTAACTGTGCAGAGTGGACCTGCTAGAGAATGTGTCTATTTTTCCTGCCGCCTAAGCAGTCCACATTGTAAGCTATTATAAAACTGTTATTCTATTTGTAAATTTTATATATCTATAAATATATAAATATATGTGTATATATATTGAGAAATATAACTTATTGTCATTTTGTTTTTATGGACTGCATGTTACATCTTCCTCTGTTTATTTTTCCTGAATGGTTAAAGAGCAGCTCTATTCATAGTAAAGTTAGAATGGATTTTATTCCAAGCTGGATCTACATTGGGAAAATCACCCCAGCTTATTCTCGAAAATTTGAGCTCAGCATTTCAGCCAACAACTGTTATTATTAAAAGGTCAGGTCTTAAGGGGGTACTGTGACGACTCAATAGGGGATATAGCCATGCCTCACTATAACAAAAGAATTTGGGTGAAGTTGTTTTTTTTTTGTTCTTTTCTGCTTTGAGTTAACACATTGATTGCTTTATAATAAGCCTCGCTTAAATTGTTTAAATATATTGTTTTTCTTTCCTAGCTTCTTTTTGATATTTTTGCCACACTCAGTCCAGGTTAGGTAGCCTATATCTTTTGATGGACGTTTTCACTGTAAGAGAACTCATGAAAAAGAACATGAACAATTGAACATCAGGATTATTGGATAATTCATATGTAGGCTTAAACAATTGAGGCAATTGAGGAGGTACTAACTAATCAGCTGATCAAATTATTCATGTGCTTCTCCATAAGTTGTTTTACAGGAGAAGCTTTTCCTAGGTGAACTTGCAGTTTTATCAATTATAAATGTGGTATACTGGCAAGAATACAAATATCAAATAATGCTATAAAAGAAAGAGCAATATATTCAAGAACATTACAAATAACTGATAGAAGTCACAACATTAGAACCTCATTCCATCCTGAGCTGTTGCCTAGTTTTGTGTAAAGTACAGAAAGTTAAAACCCTTGTTAGGTTAGTATTTCTCTAAACCTGCTTTAACCTGTTTTAAAGAAAAAACACGTATATTCCTGAGGTAACTACATGGGACACTCACTCCCTTATCTCCCTCCCCTTTTTTATGTTTACTCTTTCATTTCAGTGTAGCTGTTTTTTTATCATATCAAACCTAAATTGATTTTTTTTAAGAATTGGCCACAAAACAATCGCAATTAAAACCAGAGAACCTAGAGCAGTCATGTTCACAAATTTCCTTAACTTGGACAATTGATCTGATTTCTATTAAATTGAATTTTTAAGTATGTTCATATTGTTATGATATTAATTGACTGAAGGTAAAAACTTTATATTTATATACTTTGTTTGATTACAAAACAAAAACCTCAATAATTCCCTGTGAAAGCTTAAGGGCTTGTTTCCATATGTGCTAGGTCGCGGTTAAAATTATTGAGACACGTTTTCTAGCCATAGACGTGAATGGCCGCGATCATCACATGTTGAGCCGAGTTTTTAGGTCGCACATATGGAAACAAGCCTTAACTGAACTAGTCTGTCAAATAAAAAAATTATTTGTGTACACCTAGTTAACATGTTTAGCTTGTCCCCTTGACCAATAGTGAAAAAATTGCTCCAAAAAACAAATTAGGAATTTGAGTACTCAAGTCAATGTTTGCATACAAGTGGACCTGCATGCATTGCCTAATTAATGCATTTCTATGCTGGTATTAGATTCTTCAGTCACTGCTAGTACAGGTTCTTTTCAAGGTTTAGTTTGCATATTTATGGTTCCATATTCAGTACCAGATCATTCCTTTCTTTTTTGTTTAATAATTCCATGTTTAAATCCCCTCATACATGCTTCGATTTGCGGCCGATTTCACCCCAGATGGACCGCCAGGCGCGATCACAGTGATCCATCTGCCCCGAACCGGCTGCAAATGGAATGCTCAGATTTGCACATAAATCAGCCCCCAATCAATCTAATACAGTAGGGACACGTCTGTAACGTTTAGATTGATCTGCTTACTTGGATGGGGACTCAAAGAGCATGTTTCCACTGTTGCGTTCTCCTGCAATTCCAATCGTGGCACGGAGACTGCGTGAGATCATTAGCACCCAGCAATCTCCCGATGTCTCCGGAGATTGTTATCGCGGCAAAGCACCTACAGGCAGAAAGTGGGGTGTGTGGCAAGATGTCCTGTCCCACTCCCCCACTTCCTGCCTGATAACACCCATAGAGAGTGAATAGGCGCGGTTTAAAATCAATCAATGGAGAAGCCATCCTTAACCGCGTCCATTCTTTTCTATGGCTGTGCTCAGGGGCGAACAGCCATTCTAGATCTAGACATCCACCATGGGGATGAGCCCCATCAGATACATGGTGGTGATCTCCACCCCATGATTATAATCGCGGGAGATCGCCCTAGTGGAAACAAGCCCAAAGGGTGCGTGGCCGATTCTCTGCACGACCGCCCACACATGATGATGACATCTGCTGGGAGATTGACAGCAAATCTAAATGTCTATGGGTCTATTGCAGAGCACATTTTATCATTCAGCAACCAGACAGTTACATCTGAGCATTGCATGCTAAATGTCAAGTTTTAATGGGTCATTGCACCTTGCATGCCATTTCTGTTCTGTGAATTACTTTATTAAAGATTCCCATATTTCTACTTCCTATGGTCTTAAAAAACATTCTTTGATTAGTGAAACAGTTAGAGTTGTCAGTTACATCACGCTTGCCCCTATAGTGTTTCATATTTCCAAAGTATCAGCTGCTTTTGGAAGGACCACACTGTCGGAACATTACATAAAAATAAAGCAATAACATTTTTTGCTGTAAAAATTTACAAAAATCCCATGTTTGTACATCAAATAAATAAACTGGTATTTATGTACCTTCTTTGTGCAGCCCATTGCTCATTATTAGCTGCCATAGACCCAATGATGCTCCAAAATAACAGCTGTAAGTGGGGAAATATCACTTCCTGCTACTTCTTCATGCTAAATATTATCCATTCTGATAATCTCCGGAAATATTTCCATGTTTATACATGAATAAAACTTCTTTTACTTGAACCTGTGTGTGGAAATGTCATTTATATTTACAGTCTTTTATTCCATAATTGCCACTCAGAAGACAATGTGCTGGGGTCATCAGAAGGATCTCCTTACACAAGTATTGCCCACCTATCATGTGTCTTCTAACCATGAGACAGGAGTATAATAGAGCACTGTCTTCTTTACTTAAAGCAGAATTAACACTGTATTAAAGTTATTCTGTTTGATGTTTTTGCACAGTATTGCTGGACCTACCAGGGACTTGAAACATGAAACAGGCCTGTGCAGAACAGGAGAAATGGTGACTATTTAATAAAACAAAAAGATATTAAAAAGAATAAAAGTTAGTGTATACTTCCTTTACAAGTGGCTTCAACACAACACCATCTAGAGCAGGAGTGTCCACACTTTTTTGGCTTGTGAGATACTTTTAAAATAACCTTAACAATGGTAAACACATATTCATTTATATATATATTAGTATTAATATAGTATTCCTAGATAATATTGTTTACCCTGCAAAACAGCATGGACACATATGGCACAATATAATTCTTTACATTTTGCCCATTACTTTACGAAGTCTTAATAGAGATGAGAAAAAAAGCCAGGGCGCTCAAGCTGTCAGGCACCCCTGATCTACAGTATTTGTGCAGGATTCTCACAAGAATCTGCGTAATGAGTATGTTCTAAGATCTGGTTGAGTTGAAATAGCCCTGTTAGAATTGATCCTTGACCACTGTTTACAACAATTTAATTTATATGGACTACTGCCCCATGCATGTTATTATTACTACTACAAATTGCTTGAAATGTTACCTTATTATATTCTAAAATATTTGCATTATTGTGCACATAACTGCTTGGCACTGCTGTTGTGTCCGCAAAAAAATGTAGCTGTATCTTAATGGACCACACAGTTAGAAAAAATTATTCTATTTTGATGCATCTGTAATTAATTTATTTTATTTAAACTGAAAATAAATTTGGCCTGTAACCATCAGGTATCTTCTAATGCAACCAATATGGCAATTTATAATGAGGACAATTTTATATCTATTATTTATCTATTTTTATACTGTGAATAAAGGTATGAAATAAAAAGAATACCTCACATTGGAGTCTTTTTTTTTTATCAAATAACCATATCATTAATGCCTGTGCTATCTTGGACCTCTGAACATATAAAGCACAATGTATTTATTATTTTATTAAATTGTATATTCAAATAATACAGAAACAAGTTTCCTAATATTAATATACTTTGGTGTATGTCAGGGGTAGGAAAACTTTCTTACCTGTGGGCCACAATGGGTTCTTAAATTTGACAGTGGGGCCAGACTTAAGGCTGCGGCTCCACTGGGGCGGTTTGGGAGTGGTGCCCAAACTGCTCCCATTGTCCCTAAAGTGCCTGTCTCCACAGGCGTGTTGCAGTCGTGATAAGGCTGCCAAAAAAACATAGTTTACCCAGTTTTCTGAGCTGCAGTGAGACTTTGTCCAAGATGCCCGGCCTCCCCAAATCAGACATGGTTTCGGCGCAGTTTTAAGTCCATTGAAATTAAACCTGCAGCTCAACCGCACAGAAAACACATCCTTTTGTGTATGTGTGTAGTGAGTGAAGAAATTATTAGGGATCATTCACACAGTGAGTAAAGCCTTAATTAATTAAGTGAAGTAATAAGTTTATGAAAAATAAAAAAAATTTAATATAAAAATCTATTTTTTAATCACACTTGAATAACATTACTTACAGCATATCTTTCAAGGCCATCTGTTTGTCACCTTGGTGACAAGATGCCCTGGCTCCACAATGAGCAGAGGTAAGCCTAGTGGCAGCCCGGCATCACCATGGGTATGCATCAACATGACATCATGCCACATGTATCGCTCCCCATGGCCTCTGGGCATTATCTCCTCTCCTTGCAATGAAAAAGGTGACAATGAGGCAAATTAAAATAGAAGATTGAAACTGCTCGAACAGTTTTCTATATAAAACCTAGGTAGCAGGTCCTTTAAGTCCTATTGACAGTTGATAGCTTCATGCAGTGGTGGAATTACATATGGACGGTTGCCCAGGGTGGCATTATGGAGGGGCGGCATATGCCCATACTGCCCAAATATAAAACTGCCCATCTCTTCCCTGTGTTGCTGACATGCGACTCCAGCTCAGCAGAAGGGGGGGGGGGACGGTGTTGAAGCATATGTTGTTTGGATGCTGCTGTGGCATGTCTCGTATAGTCATCCAAAATAACTGCCCCCTAGAGTCCAAAGAACATCTCTGTTCTACAAGCAGAATCCAGGGTGGATGCTGATTGGGGAACAGAGAGAGATGTTCCTCTTGAGGGGTGGGGTGGGGGTTGAGGAAGAGAATGTGCTGGTGGAGGGTGGATGATAAAGTCATGGTGAGGCACTGAGCTCTGTAGAGAACAGAGATGTCCCTCTGGGAGGAACAAGGGGGGGGCGCCAGTGGGGGTACACGCCCAAGGCACCAAACAGGCTAGGACCGCCTCTGGCTTCATGGATTGAGGTTGAGAAATGGATGGATTGAGCCACAGAAAAAAAAATCCACATCCATGATGTAAACATGATTGACCAGACCAAGTCTTCCATTTCTCCATGGCTCAATTATGATGCTGACATGCCCTATGTAGCCACCCTGTATGTTTTATCCTATTGTTTTTTTAATGGCAAGCATAATTTTTTTAGCCATTTGTGCTACAGTAGGAATTTTGTGGGTTTAGACCAGATAAGCAGGCTTTAGCATCCAAGACATTGTCAAAAGTTTATCGGTAGTCCTACCTTGGATCACTTTTTGCATATACAGGGAGTGCAGAATTATTAGGCAAATGAGTATTTTGACCACATCATCCTCTTTATGCATGTTGTCTCACTCCAAGCTGTATAGGCTCGAAAGCCTACTACCAATTAAGCATATTAGGTGATGTGCATCTCTGAAATCTCCCTGAGAAGGGGTGTGGTCTAATGACATCAACACCCTATATTAGGTGTGCATAATTATTAG
>CM070038.1:73044954-73066304 GCA_036250615.1 Ptychadena robeensis
AAGACTGACTTTGTTATATTACCAAATGTGCCTTTTTTTTTAGCTTTGTAATGTATATTTTTTTGTACTGAAAAACTGTTTCAATAAACTTTAAAATTTGAAAAAAAAAACAACAAAGACAGAGGGCTAGGCACCAGTCTCTATTGTGGTCTACCTGCAAGTGATTTTGCCAATAATGACATGACATGCAATGCTTTCAGGAAGAGTTCTGAAAAAAATGATATGGCAGTGTAGTGTTGTGGGGTGTCATTTGTGTGGTGCACACTTACACAACCAGATTCTGAGAAGGATGTCTTCTGTCCAGCACACTGCCACAAGCTCACACACCCAAAGAAGGAAGGTCCAGGCAAGAGGTAGGGGGATTATGTACAAGCTTTACTATGATAAAGGCAATATACACGCTTTCAACATCACCCTGAAGGTAGGGATGGGACATCTATCTTGGGTTTCTAAGTTCTAGCTTGTTGTCTACCCGTGGATGGTACCTGATAGATAGCTAAGGCTCTCACACCAGGAAAGGGGGTTCAGCAGTCTTTGCCAGGAAGTCACACTGGTAGTGGATAATTCATCTGGGAATCCTGCGTAAGTATTCATCAAAAGAGCCCTGAACATCCTCAGGAGTCAGTATTTATGGACTCAAGAGGAGGTTGGCTTAAGGCCAGTAGTAGGTCAGATTAGGATTGATATATTCTGGGGTGAGGAGATCGGGGAAAAATACAGCCATCTAGTCATGTCCACATCTTTGGGGTAAACAACAGGTGCTAGGCCCTTAAGAGGACAGGCACCGACTAATTATAAATACATTGGTTAGCATGAAAGCAGTGTACAGGGCATGGCACACATACAGTGTAACATACACATTTTTAATAAAGAGGTCCTGTCACTACCCTATGCTAGGGAGAGAACCATGAATAAATAGCATTTATAATAACAGCAAGCTAGTCTAATTTGCTGAATGTCATTAGAGCAACTCTTAATGGTACTTTGTATGGTCCCAATGGTCTTGTATGCATGCCTGACAATATTGGGGACATGCTCCTTATAAGATGACAGATGGGATTTTGGGGTATCTTCTCTATCTGACTTCTGAAGTCAGATGGAACTAAACATGAATTTCGAGAGATGTTCTCTGGGATTTTGGTAGGGCAGTTGTGAAGTACATCCAATGGTATAAATTCCCTCAACCTCCAGTAGCTGCCTGCATACTCTTGCTACAAGAGGCCAGTTATTACCCAACACCTAACAATGCTAACAATGGGTCTTAGGATTTCATCATTATTTCTAATGGCAGTCAGGGTGTCATGTCTATCCTGTGCAGATGTTTGATCGGAATACAAAGAAAACTCGTCAGATACTTGAACGATTGACTGAAATGTAACAATATGTCTGATCACTTTTTTTTTTTTATTTCAATTACCTTTGTTGATCGATTTTGTTAAAAAGGAACCATTTTTAAAGCTGGCCATATACCTTTAGATCTGTCTGTCAGATATCCTTTAGATCTACCAACAACTATGTAGTATAGGGTCCTCTGTGATTGAACACAGGTAGACGTGATGGTTTAGAAAGTCCCTCGTATTACATGAGTTTGGTAAACAAAAGGAGATCTAAAGGAAATCTGACAGAGAAATCTAAAGGTGTATGGCCAGCTTAAAATGATCGACTTAAAACAATCACTTTTTTAGTCGATCAAATAAAAAAATCTATCTGTGTATGGCACGTTTACATTACAAACCTGTGACCCTCTTCAGCTTTCACTGGTATTTCTGCACCCGAAAAACAAAATGCACAAAACCTGTGTTCATGGAGCCCCGCTGCTTTGTCCTGTAGTTATGTGCACACCCAATAATTTAATTGGATGAACGAGGAATGGCAAACCCCACTTCTGTATTGTAGTGTAAAAGAAAAAGATTTGTTATTGACCAGACTGCAGCATGATGACACCCCAGACAAGGTGTAAAGACAGAATGCAGCATGATGACACCCCTTTTGTGCCGGCATTATGCCAGTCCCCATTCAAAGTAGTATGATCAGTCAGGGAAAAATTGACATTTCCTTGTTGATCGAGATTTTTGCCCATATGGATCGGTCACTCCATGTGGTGTGGGCACCCGGATCTGCGGACAATTTTGTGGGTGATTGGCTGGAAAATCACCTGCGGATCGTAGTAGCATGGGTCACTAATGCAATTAGTTAATCTAATCTATTTCATAAAACTCTTCCCTATTCACAGCAGGACATTTGCTGTGCAAGGATGGCTACATACCTTTTACAGATGAGTCGGTATAGCCACCCTAAAGCCCCCCATACACCACATACAATTACCATGCAATTTCTGTACAATCAACTTTTCTTCTACCAAAACCATGTAATATGAGGACCTTTCTACACCTTCCAATCACTATGTATTCTATCAGGGAGGTCACTATACTACATAGTTGTTGGTAGATCTGATGGAAATTGTATGGAGGAATCTAAAGGTGTATGGGGGGCTTTAGGATAGCTACACATTACTAAATGGAACACAAGGGAGAAACATCCTAAAGCTGCCCATACACCTTTAGATCTCTCTGTCAGATATCCTTAAAGCTAGCCATATACGTATCGATTCCTGAGCGAGCGATCGATCGACGCTCTGATCGATTCCGGTGAAGCCACAGGTGTCGATCGATTGACCATACAAGTCTGTGCCTACCACCTTAGGCCACCGATTCCTGGACGATTCTGTTACCAGTCGATCGATTCACAAATGTCAACGCCCCTTGATGTGTGCCCAATCGATCAGAAAACACCAACAGGTTGGTTCTCTGGCCGGTTCTCTGGCCGATCCGATTTTGTCGATCGGTCGGGGTCAATCGGTCAAGGTGGGCTGCACTCGATTCCTTGTCGATCGATCGGCCAGGAAACTTGTGGGAAATTGACCATACACCTTTAGGTTCCTCCATACAATTTCCATCAGATCTATCAACAACTATGTAGTATGGTGGCCTCCCTGATAGAATACATAGTGATTGGAAGGTGTAGAAAGGTCCTCATATTACATGGTTTTGGTAGAAGAAAAGTTGATTGTACAGAAATTGCATGGTAATTGTATGTGGTGTATGGGGGGCTTAAGGCAGCAATATGGAATTTTGTTCTTGGGCTTTTATACATCTTAAGCCAAAACTGAATCATGTTCTGCCTGAACACAGTTTTCTACATGGCATCCAAAGCACATTGTTTGACAATCATGCAAGCTCTCCTTGAGGAAGACAGGTTGATTATTTAGCATTTCGATCGTTGTTTCGATCATATTTGGCAATAAAAAAACAATCGCCAGCCTAACATCAATGGTTTGCACACAGTGTTATCATTATTTTTTTATCGTCATTACGGCTTTCTGCCACAAGAGGGAGTTCGGAAACCAAAAACAACTGCTGCTGTTCCATCACTTGTGGACGATCAAACCAGGTGGACAGGAATCGATTCCCATTTGACTTCAAAAGATTGTTTTTTTCTTGGTTTTTGGTGAAGGGAATGATGTATGTCTACCCTTAGATAAGGTCGCCTGTAGAACATATGGAGAAGCACATGATGAATTTATGTTTCCATTGCAGGAAAACCTTTCCTAAGAGTTGAACTGGCATTGATCACACAATGAGGCTCATATATACAATGTATTTTTTCATAGGATAACACAGTGGATGGCAGCATCCTATTCCTAAAGCTCATAGGGTGTATCTTTTAGAGCATCACATGTCATAATATAGAATACTGACATAATATCTATATCATAAAACATCTATAATCTATATAATTTATAACTTATCTTTTTAATCAATTCTTTCTATATTCTCTGGAAAATGCTTTAGATCTGTGACTCTAGTCGTGGAACCACAAGATCCAGGAAGCCCTACCAATATAATCTCAGGTTACCCAGGTAGGGCGCTCCCAGTGCCTGTGTATTCTGTGTATCCAGGCAGATCACAGAGGAGGAGGTGTGTCCTGTCACTATGACAACACACAAACACAACATTCCATAGACCTTTCTTCCCATCCATCTACAGATCACAGGCTTCCCATCCACACGGCTGGACATTTGGCATCACTTGTACATTATCTTGTTTTATGAGGTTACAATGGGGCTGGAGAGGAGACAGGACTGGCATCTAACCAGTACTGGCGTTGGGCATGACTACAGGGCACAGGTTCCCTTCCCCCCTCCGAATATCAAGGTAATGTAAAGAAACATACAATATTGGGCATGTATAGGGTTATAAACCTTACTTATCACTGCATGCGTGCTGTATTAAGCTGGCCATACACAAGGCAATTTCCATACTAGTATCTTCATGAGCACACACCTTTTTTCATATACCTGTATTAATTTGTATAAAGAAATCTTATTACAGGATTGGTTTTGCATTTATTACACTGTGTGGTAGTACCATTGATCGATATTAGACAGTTCATTAATATAATTACTCACTTTTAGTTGTATACAGGTGTCCAGAGTTGTTCTGGGTAATATGTTGGTCCTTTATTAATAAAAGATAATGATAATAGTTTATCTTTGTAACATATGGAGATTAATATTGAAGAGCCCTGCAACTATTAGGATAGGACAATCTAAGTCTTCCCCAGAGGTAAATAATAGTATATATATCATAATATTTAATATTTTTATGTGTTTTTGAGTGGGAAAGCTCCACCCCCTGCCAAGTTTCTATATTTATATGAGCTCCCCAATAACAAATGGAAAAACACAAACGGGGTGCAAACCATTGCCTATCTTATTCAAAATGGAATGTGTTTTTGCACACTTAATGTTTGGTTGGTTTGTGTTGGGCTAACCCGTTATGTTGACTCTGAGTGGGCAGTTAATCTACAATAAAAGTACCGGCTCTGTTTTTGGCAATGCATCACACAACATACACATCATTCATGCCATTGTGCTGTTATGCAATTAAGTGCAGGGCCCAATGGTTACTATTGGTATTAAAATAGATCTAGTTCAAAGCAAAAAAATGTACTTGTTTTCCTTCCAGTATGGAAGAAACAATGGGGTTTTCAAGAGAAATATCACATTAAAACCTAATCGACCCATACAACAAGTATTCAAATTTATATAATTTATTAGGATATACATTTAAAGCATCATGTTTCATAAAGCAACACAGGATATCAATTTAATTTCTAGATAAGTATTAACCTCCTTGAAGCGGAAAGGGGAGGCTCCACACACCAGTGCTCCCTGTTCCCTCCTTCAATTTGAAGGGTTCCCCAAAAGTGAGGGGCAAAGGTCAAAGGTATTTTGTCGTCAAGGCTTTTTAAAGAACACTTTAGAACTTTTGTGTTCTATTTGTGCTGAATAGTGCCTAAGGAAAGTATGGTCGACGTTTGTTCGACACCCAGGGATTTTAATATTCAATTCATTACAGGAATACTACTCGAAAAACCAAGCCATCTTGAGCAGTGTAGCCGACTGTCTGTATCAGCGGGTGGAAAGCGTGCATGCCAAAAGAGGGAACGGGGAGCACCGGTGCGTGGAGTCCCCCTTTTCACTCCAAGGAGGTTTATTCACTTCTTAATCTGGAAATTTAAAAGATATCCTGTGCTGCTTTATGAAACATTATGTTTTGAAATGTATATCTTAATAAATTCTATGAATTTTAATATTTAATGTATTTGTGGATTGAGTTCTAATGTAACACTTACCTTGGAAACCCCCATTGTTTCCATATTGGGAGGAAAAAACTCTTTATTTGCTTTGAACTATTCTGATACCCCATTCATATTCAGAAAGCATCCTAGGGGTGACAATTCTGCTCCTGTTGTCACCCTATGGGAGGAGGTGTGTTTCTAGAAGTATCCCCAGGTGAAATGGGGAAATAAGCAGCTAACACATTTAAATATTGGTAAGCTTAAAACATTCAATACCCTTTTGGTTTGGGGTATTAGGGATTTTGTACGAATGACTAGATCTTATTTCATATGGATACATTAGAAAATAAGTAATAATTATGTACTTGTGTGTCTGTGGTTTCAGTCAACCATCTTTGAGCCACTGCCAGCCACACTACAGCAAAGCAGTGAAGTGACGGCTTTTGATGAGCTGCTAAATACATATGAGACGACCACCGGTACCGCACATAACAGGAAGTACCCTGGGGGCATCCTATCTCAGCCCAATCACCCTCTTCCTCCCCCGCACTGGAAGGTCCATTACAACAAGGACTTGTGGGACAAGGTGAGGAACAACAGACATATGACCAATATACGGTTTTAACATTCCTATGCTTTTTGTTTTTTGGAAAGGTATTATATCAGTTACTGAGCTAATTGCAAAAGGTTGCTGGTGACTGTTAAGATTTTTTGCAAATAGAACTAGATTGCCAAATCCCAGATCACATCTTTCTGATTCAACTGTTGTTGGACAGCAAAAGAATGCAAATGTCTTCTGTCCTTCAAACAGTTGTGGCCAGCGGTTGTATATAAGTACTCATTGGCCACTTATACGCATAGATCTTAAGAGAGTTTTAGTTCAGGTTGTGGTAATGCACTATTAAATTTACAATCACAAAACACCACCACAAGACATGGCACTATGGTACTCTGTATGTGCATGGTGCTGTCATTTATTTGGAATATGACCTTTATACAGTGGCGGTTTTAGGCATGGGCAACCTGGGCGGTTGCCCAGGGCAGCATCATGTCGGGGGTGGCATGTGGGCATCAGAAATGTTTTTCCCCTATCCGCGCACTTGCCTAGGGAGAGAGTAGAGGAGATTCACCTTCCCTCTCTCTCCCTGGGAGTGGAGATGTTTTCCAGGGGGAGGCGGGGATGTGGATAGGGGTGCTATTGTTGACCTAAACTGCTAAACATGTTATCCTTATCCTATATGCATGATAAGAAAAGATGTGTTTCTATCTCTATAACCTATTGTGCAGCTGAAGCTGAGATCATGGAGGACTCCAGAAAAGTCAAGTAGTGAGATGAAGTCACAGTTTCAGGGACGACCAGTTCAGCCAACCTATAGCACCTTCCACTCAGGACCACAGCCCTTTCCACTGGAGAATCATCTGAACAAAGGGCCATCACAGGTTAGTGTTACAATGTCCTACATAAATAATGCTTAAAACACTGAAAGATTACATTACATGACTACTGCTGTGACTGTTTTGGACATATTGTATTTTAGCCAAAGTACTACATTTGAGCTTTGTTTTCCTTTAAAGTTTTAACATGCAGAAGTGGTTTATCTTATTTTCTGGGGACATATTTTATCAGTTATGGTTAACTAGAACATTAACACACAAGAAGATGTCACTGCTGGAAGATTTCCATACACAGGTAGATTTTTTGGCTTAGGGTGCATTCTCGCCGCATAAAGCGCACACTATTAATTAGCATAACACATAGAGATAAGACCATTGATCTTCAATGGACACATCTCCAGTGCGGCCACAATGAAGATTCTGCACTCCGTGTTCTAAACAAAGCAGTGTGGGTGCACCATGTAAGAATGTGGAGTGGACAGTTGAAAGTAGCCCTTTCTTCCTAAATCTTCTCATTGAAATATTATATAATCTTCCATTGCTGAACTTATTGTCAAGAATGCAAATTGGCTGAATGTAAAGCTGATCGTTTGACTCTACTAGTTTAATTCTGCACCAATTACCTAAACAGTGTAAAAAAGTATTCATGTTTACAGATCAGAACACCAACAAGGCAAGTAGAGAAGCTTAATGAGATGCTGATTCTTGACATTAACATGCAAATTACATACAGACACAGGCAGAAGTTTAGCAAATAAAGCACTGCAGCGTTTGATTGGCATAGTGTCAGTCTCCATTTAATTTGCATATTAATGTTGAAAGTCAGAATGTCATTAAGGACCCCCATACACCTTTAGATTTCTCTGTCAGATTTGCTTTAGATCTCCATTTGTTTTACCAAAACCATGTTATATGAGGGACTTTCTAAACAATCAAATCTACCTGTGTTAAATCGCAGAGGACCCGGCACTACATAGTTAGCTAAACTATATCGTTCTCTACGTTCTCTATGTGTTTTCAGTCAGTTGTGGCAACTACAGAAAATAAGGGCTTGTCTGGGGAATCCTACTACATCAGAGATGGTGGAGTCTTGAGTTTGAATGACATATATGCTTCCACTACTATGCGGGATTTTCGAGCTTTTACAGCGTGAGTATAATATTTCTCTTTTAATATACTGGCTGACAGATCAGAGTGTCTGGCCAGGAGGTAACCAGGAATCAATATTGACACAAGTGCTTTCAGAAACTATCATTGCCCGTGACAATTTTAAGCCAATGTCAAGCTTCCAAGCTCTGCTACTTTTTTTTACTAATTACCCAACATCTTATATCTATGGCCAGCTTATAGGTATACAGCATTGGTGGGCAACTGAGTTGATATGGAGGGCCACAAGTGCGGCCCTCTGCATCACTAAAGGGCCGCACATAACATTTTTAATCTATACTGACTTGTAAAAGCATTTTTAATTAAACAAATTACAGCAGGTATAGCTAGAAGACATTATGTTTATTTTTTTAAATAACAAAACTTGTTTTAAATTATACTTCAATCATTAGGGAACACTGTAGTATGGTAATGCACATTTGGTGTCATGTATATCATCAAAGGTTATGTGCTTCAAAGCTATTGATTATATAAATGGGCCACATAACCTTTGATTCGGCAGACAGGTGAGATTCCATGCCCTATGCATTAATAGTAAGGTTTCGGGGGCCTCAAGTGGAAGACTGAGGGGGCCGCCAAAGAACACCCAAAGGGCCACATGCGGCCCCCAAGCCGCAGGTTGGGCACCTGGGGTATACAGTATTGTATAGCTGTGTGTAAACTTTAGGTGTGTTGGCTCTCCAATGTTTTACCTATATGCTTGACTAGGTTTCTGTCTAGCTGAAAAGGGGAATACATTGTTTTCCGAGAATATCTCCCTTAAGGCAGTTATGCAGTTTTTGGAGATGATGGCACATAAATTTATTGTCAGGATCAAATATCAGGTTTCTGTCTAACCCTATGCCACTGTCTATGGTTGTTGTATTAAACATTCTGAAAGTGCCCAGATTATTAAATACCAAGTTAAACCACAACATCAGGGACTGTGTTATGCCCAAGAATGGAAAATACACCTAGACTCTATCACAATCCTAGCATGTCATGATGTCCAATCAAGAAAACTTTCAAAAATTATTTTAAATGAATGTTTGTTTAACTAACCTGCAGCATAATATTTTATCTCTATGTATTAAACTTTGTAGGAAAGAACTAGAGGGATATCCCAAGAAAGATGTTCTTACTTACTGGCAGGCAGAGGACTACCCTAAGGTTTGGGGGCATGGATTGAAAGAAAACCCTCTACCCAAGGAGGCTCAACCAACACTTCGACGTCCACCTCCAATGCGCGACAACATGCAGTTCCCTACTGCCACAAAATTGCCACGGATTCCACCTCGTGCAAGATCTGTCCCTAACCGTGGACTTAAGACTTTGGTTCAGGAGAGCTATCAATGCCCTCTAGATGCCAAGAGGTCACATGATGTTTATTTCCCACTGGAATGCCCCTGGACCATGCCACACACAGGGCCACTACCAGAGATCATGTCTGTGCCCAAGATGTATAAAACAGAATATGAAACATATGGCAGTAAGCAGCCAGTTGCTGTATGATGTCAGCTCATAGTCAAAAAATATTTATAACAGTCACAGAATGTATGAAAAATAAAGTTTATTTGTTATTGGAGAGTTTGATTTTAAACACCTTTATTGTGAACATTTCCAGATTAAATACAGAGGCAAATAGGTTTCCAATTTTTAAATACTCTGATGTACATGTCGTGAAGTAGCATTTCACCCACTGAAACCCATTCTGTAATGAACAGAAATTCATCAAAACATTGTTTATTTTAAAGATCCTAGATATAGCTTTTGGAAGTGGAAGTGTTAGCTCTCACCGTTACATAAGAACTTCTCTGGTTACAAACACCCACTTTGTTTCTAAGAACTCAGGATACAGGAAGGATCAAGGACACGCAGCACACAAAACTCATTATATCTTTTGTAAAACAAATGAGTTAAATTACATCATTTATTTAATGCATCATGAGTCAGCTTGCAGGGAAACTAATACAAGTTTGGATCAAAGCATACCAGTATATTCAGTTGTATATACCCCCTGAAAGGGCTGGAACCACAATTTTCAAGTTAGGGGGCTTACAGTAATTGTGACTTCTTTTGCTTTGTGGAAGGGTCAGGGAAATTGAAGTTGCTTTTTCAATTACCTCTTTGAAACATAACCCAATAATGTTTGATAACTTGTAGAGCTTTATTGCACAAAACAATTAGCAAACATTCTAAAAACATGGGATAGCATATGAAGTGCAGAAGTGGGGATTTTCTGTTCATTTATACAAAAAAGCATTTGTGAGGCCAAGCAACTGATGTTGTTCAACAATGCCTATCTCCCAATTTGTGTACTGCTTTATCGCAAAAGTGTTTGATGGGGTTAAAATGGGCTCTGTGCAGGCTCTTTCACACCTTACTCACCAAGCAATGTACTTAAAGACATTTGTGTACTAGCCTGGGCTTTGTCGTACATCTTGAATGAACATCTCAGAAGCTGATTTATTGCAAAGGTGGCATCCTATGGCTGTATCACAATTACATATATTAAGAACAACCCACAAAAGATCAAAAACATATATTATTGAATGTTGAAGTAAAGGTTTAAATCAAGGACCTCTAACCCCTTGCTATCAGACAGGGTGACCTAAGGACAGTCCTAATTCTAGGACTGGATTGAGGCCAAGGCACAGAAATACTGAAACTAGAGCCTGCAAATGATGAGGTATGACTCTCTGGCATCTACTACTAAATATAATTGCAACCTCACAAAAGTTAAGACAGGTAGCACCCTAAGCAGTAAGAGATAGGGCTTTATCTTGTATACATAAGTTTATATAATATATATCATGTACAAAATTGTTAGGTAAGTTGGTTATTTGACTGAGTCATAATTAATATGCGTACATTCTATCATTCCTGTGTGCATAATTATAAAACAGATTATTTTCCTTTGGCAAATTGGCCCAAAAAGATATTTTTAATGTATTTTTTGCACTATAAGACACCCAAAATCAGGGGGGTAGTGGGTTTGTGCAAGAATTGGCAGGCGAAAGACTATTCAGTCACATCACCAGCTTATACTCACCAGTAGCACAAGCAAAGGAAAGACAACAGCGAATCTTCCATTTTCCTCTGCTCTGTGTATGCCAGCCAGGCTCGAGCTAACATACACACAGCAGTAACCAGAGGCAGAGGGAAGATCTACCTGCCTGTGCTACTGTCATGTGTATGTGGCTGTCATACACAAGCTGATCCTCCTTTAACTCCAGCTCTGCCAGTCAGATCATGGAGCTCTGACCTGCAGTGACAGTTTCCCACAGGTATTTTTCATGTAAGGTGTGCCTTATACATCAGGGCGTCTAATAATGTAAAAATCAATAAGTGACTTAAACAAGTAAACATAAGACATAGGGGTGAAATCACAGAAAGGCGATAGTAGCAAAGTTTCAACTACTTGAAGTCCCTGAATAAAGTATCATGACCAAATTGCTGGACATGTAGGTAAGGGTTATGGGAACATAAGCAAAATTTTACTTGATTTTGACATGTTCTAGAACAATACTTTTTTAATATTATCATAACCCTTCTCTATATCGCCAACAATTTGGGTGATGGTTCAAAGGCTTTGAAAATGTCACAACCATCTTCATTACAGAACCAAATGTTTTGTTACAAATAGTCAACAGGGGAGAAAAAATATGTTGAAAAAAAATTATGCACATTCGCTGCCAAAGATTTAAGAAAAATGAAACATGAGACTACCAGGAACCCAGCATCCTCCAGTGCAGTCATATTCCAGAACTGTAATAAACCTCCCAGAAGTACAAGGAAGGTGTTTAATATTCAGAGAAATGGCTAAGGTGAGGAAGGTTGAAACTTCACCACCACTCCACATAAGTTGAAATTGAAATGTCAAGATACTACAATATTTGTATGGACTCATGAGCTTCTCTTCCAGTCAGATACCAGCAAAGAAGAGCTAAGTGGATCTTTTAAGGTTAAAGTCCAAAAATGATCTTTAAATCCTTCAGAGAGATTTAAGAAGACACTTTCAAACAGTGGTTCTGAAAATCTTTTGAATCTTGAAAGAAGATGATTTGTCTGCAGGAAATGGATGGAGTCCCATGCATCTAAGTACAATTTACAGTTAAAATTAAAGTGGAAAAAACACTATAGGCTGATCCAACTTTGATGTAATGACTGAGCATGCTCCTGATGAGGTGAAAGATGGTCTCCTGGGGGTTCTCCTGGCGTTGGTGGATAGAGCGAAAGAAGATGTCCCAGATGTGCTCAATTGGATTCAGGTCTGGGGAATGGGTGGGCTAGTCCATAGTATCAATGCCTTCATGTTGCAGGAACTACTGACACACTCCAGCCACATGAGGTCTAGCATTGTCTTGCATAAAGAGGAACCCAGAGCCAACCGCACCGGCATATAGTCTCACACAGGGTCTGAGGATCTCATCTCAGTACCTAATGTCAGTCAGGCTACCTCTGGTAAGCACATAGAGGGCTGTGCGTCTCCTCAAAGAAATTCCACCCCACACAATTATCACTGCCAAACCGGTCATGTTGGAGGATGTTGCATGCAGCAGAACATTCTCCATGGCGTCTCCAGACTCTGTCACCTCTGTCAAATGTGCTCAGTGTGAACCTGCTGTCATCTGTGAAGAGCACAGGGCGTCAGTGGCGAATTTGCCAATCTTGGTGTTCTCTGGCAAATGCCAAACTTTCTGCACGGTGTTGGAAGTACAACCCCCACCTGTGGACGTCAGGCCCTCATACCACCCTCATGGAGTCTGTTTCTGACCGCTTGAGCAGACACATGCACATTTGTGGCCTGCTGGAAGTTATATTGCAGGGTTCTGGCAGTGCTCCTCCTGTTCCTCCATGCACGAAGGTGGAGGTAGTGGTCCTGATGCTGGGTTGTTGCCCTCCTATAGCCTCATCCACTTCTTCTGATGTGCTGGCCTGTTTCCTCGTAGCGCCACCATGCTCTGAACACACACAGCAAACCTTTGCTTTGGTCCAGGTGTGTGATTTTGTTCTTGGCACATTCAACTATGTAAAGGACAAAGTATTTAGTAATAATATTTCATTCATTCAGATCTAGGACGTTTTATTTTAGTGTTCCCTTTATTTTTTATCAACATTTGGGACTGCCTTCTAGCACTTTATTTGTCACATGTTAAGATCGATAATCACTTTTGCAATAATTGTCCAGTGTTCAGTGTTAAATATTAAGTTTATCTTAAACATATAATACTGAAACCTTACAATGCATGGCTCACTGGCCCAATATATATCTTGTTGTGCAATATATATAAAAAGAAAACTGTAGGTAGTTGTTTAAAATAAAAAACATATTCACATGAATAGACATACAAGGTTGTACAAAAAGAAATACACGAGAGAATGATCAGCTAATGCGTTTCCTATCTAATGAGATATCCTTGATATCAAATTAGGACACATTGGTCCTTCCGGAATTAATACACTCATTCAGTTCATTAGAAGATTTTTCAGGGATATTCTGGTGATGATTCATTAATTCCGGGATGGATCAATTGATAAGGACTATGTGGCCTTCAAACACCTACGGTAGCAGAGCTAATACAGGCATAAGAGGGTGGAGCTAAACTTGAATATTTAAATAAAGACTTCATTGGGAACACTGACCAGTTTAGCCCAGGATTGTGGCATCATCATTGAATAACCATCAAACGCTCTCTACCTTAAGGTAAGTCTACCCAACATTTCTAGTTTATACATACTATTCTAGTAGGTGTTTGGCTCTTCAGGTCTTCAAACTTCAAAGATTTTTTTATGCCTTATGTTACTCGGTAGAACTTCACTTATAACAAATGTAAAGACAATTTACTAGATGACTAAGAGTAATAAGGCAAGATGCCTCACATTTGATAAAAATAGCATGCAGAGAGATTAAAGAAACCAAAAGACCTAACAAATAACCAAAAATAAATATATATAATTTGATATTGATCAGTGTTGAACTATTAAGTCATCAACAGTCCAAACAACATTGAATATTGTTGTACATAAACGTTCATTTAACGTGTGACCAGAATTTAAGGTTTTACCCTATACTTACCAATTTTCCGTTCAATGTCTTCTTCTTTCTAAACTTGGTAAAAACTGGAAACCTATAAGTAAGAGTGGCTAGAGCAAGGCTGTAAGGCACTGTAACCACCTAAAACAGAAAGAGGAAGAAACACTTATTCTGATTATTCTGATAGACTTTTTGTAATGAATGGGAGACTAAAACTAAAAACCAAGCATTATAAATGGTGAGTGCTAAGGTCACATGTTATGGTTTTAAAAAGTCTAAAGGTGGCCATACACAGGTCGATTTCCCACACGATTCCTGGCTGATCGATCACCAGGCGCGTGCACACCAATCAATTGATGAGGAATCGAGTGCAGCCCACCTTGACCGATCGACCCCGCCAGATCGGCATGGCCCCCAAATCAGATCGGCCAGAGAACCAACCTGTTGGTGTTTTCTGATCGATTTGGCACACGTCAAGGGGCGTTGACATTTGTGAATCGATCGACTGGTAACAGAATCGTCCAGGAATCGGTGGCCTAAGGTGGTAGGCACAGACTTGTATGGTTGATCGATCGACGCCTGTGGCTTCACCGGAATCGATCGGAGCGTTGATCGATCGCTCAGGAATCGACACGTGTATGGCTAGCTTAATAAATATTCTGCCCTTTAACAGACCTACCTGTACAGTTGTAACAATGTCCCCCGCTGTAATCCATTCTGGGCAGATGTTTCTTGAAGTCTGTTGAGCATGTACAGTAGCATGGAACTTTTTTCCCACTCTACTGCGCATACTGCCCAACAGGTTCCGGATGGCATATTGATATTTACAGACAGGTATCTGGCCAGGGCTAAGTGCAAGTGCTTCTGCTCAGCCCTGGCTCTGGACCTTTACTCTATCCAGTTTGTAGCACAGAATTGATAACAGTGTGGAACATTGCTTGTAAGTATGTTGTTTATTTTATTAATTTTTATTTTATTCGTTTTTTTAATTTGAAGATCAGTTCTTTTTTTATTTAATACAATTATTTTTTTAAATTTTAGGAATGGGTGCAAAGTAAAGGCAAAACAATATAGTCATTCCATGTGATGGGAGATTATATTCTTTTTTATATTTCATATTTTTTTTATTTTACAATGAAAATGTTAAATTTTGTAAAAAATTCAAAATCATCCTGCAGAATTTTAACTGCATAGACTACAAATCCTGAATACTCAGATAGACCCCAAATCCTGATAAATTCTAACTTCTGACAGAATTTAAAAAAACTCATAGATTGGAGCCACATTACATGAGGCTGCTGGAGATCATGACAGTTTTTTTTCCAAATCAATGTTTATTCCTCTATGCAATTTGCATATTAATGAAGAAATTCTGCTTCCTGGTCCACATTTTATCCACATCCACAAGATAAGCGGTACATGTGGATCATAACTTATTTGCCATTCTGTCTTTCCAGGATGTTTAATTGTCAATTGACGGTCCTTTTCCTGTTAGCTCACTTGTCTGCTGTGCAAGGACGCCATCGATGCCACCTTGCTAATGCGACAATCTCAGCAGAGAAAGACCACTGTCCCGAGTGCATCACTTTCACCACCACCATCTGCAGTGGCTATTGTGAGACAAAGGTAAGTCAACTGCAGTTATAAATCATTGTAATTACTTGTGAGAAGTCGGCTACAGAACTGAAGGGAACCCTGTTTGCAACAATAACACAGGGGTTCCCGGCAGATTGTAGCCCATCAACTTATAGGGGGGGAAGAGACTCCACATTAACTGACTATAACAGTATCTAATAGTACTATTAGGCTAGCCACACACAGTTCAATTTTGGTTCAATCGATGCTCGATTCGATCGAGGAATTCAATCGTCTAATCGAAAATCGATCTTAATCGCATCAACATACACCCCACATTGAGTTTGCGATTGTGGTGAGATTTTGATTCCAAAATATTACTAAAATCGTCGATTGAAGTGGTCTATGTTATTATATCGAATCCAATCGATCCAGGAGAAACACCACAAACATCGGCGATTATAAAACGATTTTGGCACAATCGACGAAGATTTTCCAACATGTCCGATCAAAATTTGATCAAAAAAAGAAATTCATCTAATCGAGCATCGATTGAACCAAAATTGAACCGTGTGTGGCTAGCTTTAGACTGTCACTATTCACATTCACTCTCACAAGCAGACATCACACAACTCACTTTAAACACTACAACACAAAGGGACCCACCCCCAATTGGACTCTCAGCTGGCCTTCACTCTCACGCCTTCCGTATCAAAACCACCCCCTTCCTCTTGCTGTTCTCCTCCCATTACCTACATTAATGTTAACATTTACATATGTTTCATAACCACTCAGGTTACCTTTGTTGTTGGGATTGAGGATCCTCCCACTTCAGGCTCCCCAAGGATGTAGGGTGCAAACCTCCTTTATTGATATTCATTTATTGTTAATGTGGATGTTGGTGGACGCATATCTGATATCCTTTACTCTAGGGGGCGGGGTTTGTTCTCCTATTGCCATTGTCTTATTTCCAGTTAGCACTAGCTAAGGTTAAGGGAGGTGGTTGACAGGGACAATGGCTTAGGTCACTTCAGTATTATGATCAATGTACCAGTGGAAAATCTATTTTCAAGTTAAGCCCCCCATACACGTCTAGATTTTTCATCCAATCAACTCAATTCAATAAATTTTTTTGGTTGATTGGTTGAAAATCTATGGCAGCCCACATGGTTAGATCAACCTAAACCAATTAAAATTGGGAAAAAAAATTATTGAAAAAGGATTGGACATGTTGGTAAATTTAAATTGGTTGTATTGAAATGCATTACACTTTCAGTCTATCTACAGAAAAGTTGATCAAATATCTGTTACTACAGTTAACAAACATACAATCAATTACAGATTTCCCTGACCCCTAAAAATTGATCTTTTTACTCATGTGGAAATATAAAACTGTGTATAGGCACCTTTATATTTATTTTCTATAATGGGGTTTAAATACTATTCAGACCCATTCCTGGGGCATAATTATTATTACACAGTGCATTACAGAGTATATAAATCATATGGACATGCAGCATATGTTGAAATTGGGGAGATCCAAAGAACTGCACACTTGCTGCTATGATCACCCATTATCATTGAGATATTGCTAAGAGCTCAAGCTCATAATCATCCATCCGACAACGATCAGTAGGAAGATCAGATTTAGGATGTACAATCACAGCTCCCCTGGTAGGGATACACAGATCTTTTATGCATTTGCTTATTCAATCAGTTCAGGACTGCTTAACAGTCCAAAACATATATGCAGTACATCCAGTATTGGTGCTAGTGTTCTGTACAAAAACCAATCAAAACTTCTAGAGACTAAATAAACCACATAGGGTTTGCCTGAATGTTACAAAAAAAATAGAGAGGTTAATCGTCGACTCCCAATGAAGTCTATAGAGGAGAAGCAAGAAAAAATAAATTCCTAATAGTTCCCATTCACTAACAGCAGGATTGGGTGAATGTGGGAGTTGGGTTAGTAAATGTTTAAAGACTCCCATACACAAGTCGATTTCCCACACGATTCCTGGCCGATCGATCACCGGGCGCGTGCACGCCGATCGATCGGCCAGGAATCGAGTGCAGCCCTCCTTGACCGATCGGCCCCGCCCGATCGACATGGCCCCCAAATCGGATCGGCCAGAGATCCAACCTGTTGGTGTTTTCTGATCGATTGAGCACACATCAAGGGGCGTTGACATTTTTGAATCGATCGGATCGCTCGGGAATCGACACGTGTATGGCTAGCTTAATAACACTATGGTAAAGCCCCATTAACAAGTTTTTAGGGTGGTTGGTGAGAGGCATGGTCTTTTGCTAATAAAGGTCACTTATTTTCAGTTGGTCATAAAAGAAATACAGTGCCTTGCAGAAGTATTCACCCCTTGACTGTTTTCGTATTTTGGTGCCCCACAACTAGCATAGATTGTTTGAGAAATTAATGATATAATAATATAATATAATTTACAAAACATGCCCACAACTTTGAAGATGTTTTTTCTTATTTATTGTGTGCATAACTATTCCCCTCCTAAAGGCAATACTTTGTAGAGCCACCTTTTGCAGCAATCACAGCTGTGGATAAGTCTCTATCATCTTACCACAGGGATTTATGCCCATTTCTCCTTGCAAAACTGCCCCAGCTCCTTCAAGTTAGATGGAACAGCAGACTTTAGAACTGATTAGCACTTTAACTAGGCCATCCCAACACATTTACATGGCTCCCCTTAAACCACTGAAGTGTTGCTTTAACAGTGTGTTTGGGGTCATCGTCCTGCTGAAAAGTAAACCTCCGTTCTAGTCTCAGATCATGCACAGTAGTACATGTTTTGCTTAAGGGCTTATCCCCACTTAGGCGATCACCCACTATCAGCTGCAGTTTTAATTGCAGCGCGGCGATCATGCCCATTTATTTGAATGGTCTCATCCCCACTGTCGAGATTGGATTGCGTCCAATCATGCCCATAGACATGAATGGACGTGTTCATAAATTGCTTCTCAATTCATTAAAGCTAGCCATACACTGCACGGATTCCCTGGCTGATCGATTCAGCACCGATGGATTCCGGCGATTCCGCCGGCATCCACAGGTGAGAACGATCAGCCAATTAGGGAATCCGATCGTGGCAGCCCACCTTGCACGGCCGGATCCGTGTCCGATGGATCGCCTCCCTGACCGCAACGCCCCCTGATCAGAGCAGAATCGGACCCTAAAAGACCAACAGGTTGGTTCTTCCTCGGATCCGATTCTGTGCCCCCGATCCATCGGATGCGGTCGGGCGGGCAAGGTGGGCTGCAGGGGATTCCGGCACGATGGATCCGCGTGTACGTGCCCGGAATCCATCGCGCCGAAATCCGGCACGAATCCGTGCCGTGTATGGCAGCCTTAAGACACGTTTTTTGAATGTGTCCCCATTCATTCTTTATGGGTACGATCAGGGGCAGCTGAGACCCTGATCTTGGGCGATCGTGACGGCAGAAAATTAGGATCGCCGGAGATCGCTCAAGTCAGCACATAGCCTAAGAATATCCCTGAATTAGCACTATACTCTGACCAGTCTCCCAGTCCCGGCTGCTAAAAATCCGGATGGTGTTCTTTAAGCTATGCTCCCACATAGGCGATCAGCAGGGCGGACATGATAATAATCGATATAAAGCATTAAGACGCAACTTATTACATTGGATATCTGAAATCTGAATGTATTGTAAATAAATTGTATACATTTAACATTTAGCTGCGGCCCCCCAGACACGGAGTGCCTCCAAGTTGTTAGTACGCATATGACCTTTGTAACAATAAAGCTAGGAATAGACGGTACGATTTACCGTCTATTCCTTATCCGATCTCTGCACTAGGAGCAGCGTGATGACGTCATTATGCCCACCCGCTAGTGCCAAGAATCAGACGGCACTCTCTATGTGCAGCTCATTACTTCGGCTGGGGGCAGCTGTCCCCAGCCGAACTAATGGGATCGGGCTAAAATTTACCGTCCTGTCGGATAACGGTGCGATCCTCGTTAGTTGCTGCATCCGATTCCTGCACGACCCGATCCCTAAGATATGCGGGAGCGCGCACGGCATCGGATCGGAGGTCGGATCGTGCAGGAATCGGAACGTCTTTGCCCAGCTTAATGAAGGTACGCATGGCTAGTTTTTTGTCCCTTTTGAGTACCAGAGTACCACTTATGTGCACCCCTGGGAATAGGTATAAACGGGAGGTGAAGCAAGCACTGCGTTGAGAGTGGATGACAAACACATGTGATTACTCCTAATTAGCTCAAGTTACCTATATAGTGAATGACCCAACCAAAATGGTCAAAAAACAAATTGCTGCAGAAATTAAAAACAGATCTCCTGCAAGGAGATTAACCGCCAAGGTACAATAACTATGTTTTGCTGGCATAGATACATTCATAGCTATTGGAACTTTTTTTATTTACTTTAAACCTTGGTGCGTTTTGTACTTATTTGCGTGTGCTCCTGTTTGTATTAATAAAGGCCTTTTAATAACTTTATTAAACATTATTTGGAGTAGTAAGCAGACAGTGTGCCTTTAAAGCCCTAATAGTTCATTATGGGACTCTGGCCCCCAATATGGCAGTCTTTGCAGCTTTTTTTGTTTAACTTCGTGTAGAATTGGATGTTGCGTTGGTTAACAACCTAAGCTTTCTTTTAACAGGACCCTGTCTACAAGACAGCCCTTTCCTCATTTAAGCAGGACATCTGCACCTACAAGGAGATCCGCTATGACACCATCAAACTGTCAAACTGTCAGCCTGGAGCAGACCCATTCTTCACCTACCCCGTAGCACTGAGCTGTGGCTGTGACCACTGCAAAATGGATTACAGTGACTGTACCGTGGAAAGCAGTGAACCAGATGTTTGCATGAAAAGTCGTACATACATTTGATGCTCCCCAAATTAGCATTGCATTCCTAGACACCTCATGGAAACCTCTGTTGAGAGTAGGAAGGCTACCTGTGGTTCCCTCTGCTGACAATGCTAGTTGCCTTGCTGTCATGCTGACTATCTGGCTCTATTGCTAAATGATTTTCTAACTTGGTTTAGGTATGTAACAGGCTGGTTGTATTTAGCCAGGAAATTAGTATTTTCAGCTGGAGGACAGGTTTTTCTCAGGAAAGATTTCCTTTAACTCTAGCCTTGGTTTCTTTTCTGTAATATGTTAAATTGCACCTTCAAGCAAACAGGTCATTACTTATTCCCCCACAAAAAGAAACTATTTGATCGCACTACCTTAAGGTCACCATACACCTTAAGATCGATCCATACAATTTTCATTAGATCAACCAACAACTGTGTAGTATAGTGGCCTCCCTGATAGAATACATAGTGATTGGAAGGTGTAGAAAGGTCCTCATATTACATGGTTTTGGTAGAACAAAAGTTGATTGTACAGAAATTGTATGGAAAGATTGTAAGGTATATGGGTGCCTATTACCATGCAATTTCAGTACAACAACTATCCTTCTTCCAAAACCATGTAATATGAGGAGCTTTCTAAACCTTCCAATCCTTATGTATTCTATCAGGGAGGACCCGGCAC
>CM070038.1:73081911-73092010 GCA_036250615.1 Ptychadena robeensis
AAAAGTGAAGTGAGTATTTAATCAAATGAGCAGTGATCAGTCAGGACGGAAAATTAAATTTCATTTGGTCGGAAAAGTATCTGCCCCTTTTTTCCTTTTTAACATTGATTGGTATCGCTTTGTATTATGAAGCATAAACACACACACCTTTATTTCTATAACTGTAGAAAAACCAAATTTAAGGAATGGCTTTTACATCAATTACACTATGTGTATTGATATTATATTGACAGTTGGAACTTAAATTGCTAAAGGTGATCAAACCCTGATAATGAATAACAGTTGATCCAATGTTGAATATCATGAATTTTACAACTGTCAACAACCATGCAGTACAGGGCCTGTTAGACTAGAAACAAATTGATTGGATGATATAGGGTAGTTGTGTCAGATCTAATAGAAATTGTAGAGTCATAGTATATGTATAGTCACGCATGAAAAGCAGAAACAAATACATACTATTACCAGACTGATCAAGAAATATTAAACAAAAAGAAAGGTGTCGTCCCTAGCAACCAATGAAGCTTCTGCATCTGTCATCCCAATACTTGGTTGCTATGGAGAATGAACGACTCTTTTCTATGGTTTTCATACGTTTATAGTTTAGCTCCAGTATCAGTCTGTAGTTTTCAGGAAAAAAAACCAGAAACTATAAACGCGGCCATGAGAGCAGTGGAAGCCACACGAGGAGTCTACGTTCTTCTATTATTCATTCATGCACAGCCGACTGGCCCATAACACCACGTTATTATCGAGGTATAATAGAAGTATATGATTTATCCTCCCCAACACAGCAATATTCAGGGCCCCCATGTCACCCCGGCCTCTCTGTGACTCTCTTACCGCCATGGTTGCCATGCTGCCGCTTCTTCTCTCTGCACAGCCGCCAGACACACTAATGTGCAACACGGACACTCCGCCGGGTAGGAACTAGAACACAGCCACAACGTTCCCAAGCTGCGAGTGGCTGCGGAGCTCCGCCCACCGGGGTGGAGCGTGCAACCGTCTATGGGGGACGGAGCTGAGCCACAGAATGTAGTGATATTCTGCAGTCATATGACGTTCATTAGATACAAATATTTAACAGTTACATTCAGTAAAATAAAATATTACATGTCTCATACGTTTTATATTTTGTTTTATAAAATAACCGTCGGTACCGCCACGAAGACTGCAGTTTAGGTTCTATCTCTTGGATCACTACTTCCCTCTAACTGTAGTTCCACGTTCAATGTAGATATGAAATTCTGACATACAGTGCAAACATTGTCCTATTAGTTACATTAATAAAGTCATGTATTTGTTAAATATTGCATAAACAAACTACATAAAATAATAAACACGTGATCTGATAACAGATTGTTACTTCTTTGTTGGACAAAAACTGATGATGGCAGATTTATAAAAGGCCGCTTGCAGTGTGTACTATGGCTGCATTTGACACTTTTAAAGAGGGCATACTCTTTGTTCCATTGACTTAACATATGTATTAACGTTTGATTCAACATCCTCAACATCAAAACACCCAATCGCGGCCACCCACCCCTGACTGCGGCCATAGAGGTGAATGGCCGCAGCTAAAATTCGCAAGCCCTCAATTTGTTTTTAATACCACATAGTGTGATCGAACAGATTGATTACTTTCCTAGACTTAGAAAATCCAACAGATGCTTGAAAAATTGGCTCAAATTTACCAACATGTTCAATCATGTGACTAGTGTAACTTAAGGTAGGAATACACGGGACGATTTTCCCCAGAAATATAGGAAAAAATCTACCTGTGTATGTTGTATGATTTTCGAGTAAGATCAATAGATCTCGCTCAGCCGAACAGGTTACCAGCATGTTGGTAAACCTTGTTGGATATCCTATACTTTGAATAGGGAACCGCGGTTCCCCATTCATAGTATAGACTGGCTGACAGCTGGCTCCCGATATCAGGGAAGCCAGGCAGTAGCATGAGGACATTGTCATGCTTCTGCCGATCAGCTCAAATTTCGAGCTGTGTATTCCAGCCTACACTGAAGTTCACTGGAATGGAGAAACCGATGATGGAACATGTTTTTATAGTTGCAATCAGGGTTGTTACAACAAATGTCAATGATCACCATAGTGGCCTACCGCTTATTGGTGACTTGTACACGAATCACAACACATTATGGGCATTTGACACTAGGCACACTGCAGTGAGATACAGTCAGTGGCGTGTTCCCCGCTATGCAAAGTATGCGGGCACATAGGGCCCCATGAAGCCCATGCACATATTTGCGGCCCCTGCGTGCAGATAATCACGACACACATTCACTTTTCTGGTAGCACCCCCTCTCATCAACTTTTTTGGTAACAGCCCCCCCTGAATGTTAGAAAAGACCCTGGGTATAGGGTGTTAACCAAACACGCAATGCCATGTATTATCGTAAGCGCCCTGCAGCGCACATTTTGCAGATGAAGCGCAAGCATCTGGTATTGTATGTGGGATTGCAAGTGCAGCACAATGCAGTAACGTAGGGTTTTACCGATAATGGACGTGGTTACCTTAGAGCAGTGGTTCTCAAACTGGGGGACGCAGAGGTATTCCAGGGGGGCATGGGCCCTCATTCTTAACATGTGTTTAAATAGGAAGGGGGTCTCAATAATTTTCCTAGATAAAAAAGGGGGGCCCTGCAGAAAGAGTTTGGGAACCACTGCGTCAGAGCGTCCATAACCTGCCAAAACCAGAACCAGAGCGCTGCATGTGTGAAATGGCCCTTACTGTAAGTCCTAGAGATCCACATGTCAGATGACCACCAGGTTTATAAATGGGGAGATAGCAAGGTTCCATTCCTGACAGACTGGCATTTGATATAGAGGCATATGATGTACAGGAAAAAAAAACCACGATTTGAATGCACCAACAGAATCTTCAGATTATCAGTGACTGAAAGAACCGTTGGTGAACAGTTTTGGTTTTACAATAATAGATACACCTATTTAGATACAGCAAGAAGGAAAACTAAACAACTCTGGGTGATACCTGTACACACACGGAAAGATCATTTATAATCAGAAACTATCGCCTTGGGTAATAAAAATGTAACATGTATAAATAGTCTTAAGAAAGTACAAAACAAAATGTTCCCTTCCAAGACAGATGTAAGTACAAGCTTGTGTATATTTACTGCGCATAAGTAAAGAGGATATACGTGACCCAGAGCTGCATGTAAACAAGCCTGGTGATGGAGGGTCCGAGATTTGGCCATGTGTAGCACTGCAGAGGAGTATGATAGGAAGAGGAAAATTATAAATAGATCTTGTCTGAAAAGTGCGCTTATCCAGAATTGCAGCTCCAGGGAGTTTAAAGCAAACATAAACTCAGTTAAAAAAATGAAATTTTTACTTACCTCTGAGCTGAGCTGTCCCAATGGTTAACAGTTGCTACAAAATCCTAAAAAAAATGCAGTAACACACACAACACTATGTGTATGTCAGTTGTCTTGTAAAAACAAGCTGTGGCTGTGTAAGTATATAGTGCTGACAATGGCTCCTTTGTATGCAAGGCAGGCTTCTTTATACATGATAGTGGCAGTTCATCCTCAAAAAGCTGCAGACACCCTAAGCAAGGACATTATCACACCACAGAGCTGCAGAATTGTAATGTTAGGTATAAAAACGTATTTTTACATTACTTTGGAACCAATGTACATGACAATGACAGCATGACCATTTCTTCCAAAAACATATATTAAGCAAGGACATTATCACACCACAGAGCTGCAGAATTGTAATGTAAGGTATAAAAACTTATTTTACATTACTTCTGATATGCACAAAGGAAAAATCGGCACTCCAACAGTCCAAAAGAATGAATGAACAGATAGCCCAACAGCCTCCAAATGCCTGCAAATATAGTCATGAAGCTTCTTTTATAGATAAGGTCGGGTGCAGGGTCCACAGCAGGTCTATCACAAGCCCTATGTATGCAGTAGTTGGTTGTTTGTTGGGCCGCACTCACAGACCAAGATGTCTTCCAAAAATATGTTTCAATTTATTGAGATTTATAACCAGCGATATAAAACGAAAAGACATGCATCTTGTCACCCCCAAGTTCAAGCTAGAGCCCCCTCTGTTCGTTTCCCTCTAAATATAGAGCTTATTCATAGAGGGAAACGCATCAGAGGGGCTCTGGCTTGAACTTGGGGGTGACATAATGTATGTATTTTCGTTTTATATCGCTGGTTTTAAATCTCAATAAATGTAAGCACATTTTTGGAAGACGTTTTGGTCTGTGAGTGCGGCCCAACAAACAACCAACTATTTTACATTACCTTGGAACCAATGTACATGACTATGACAGCATGACCTTTTCATCCAAAAATAAATATTATATACAACTGTAAAAGCAATTGAATGCTCTCTACATGGAATAATGGGCCCATTTTTTACATATCCATCACCCAACAAAGTTACAAAAACATTCATTTAAAAAAACAAAGACAAAACACTTGCAGTACTTCATCTCTACCACAGGGTGTCAGCAGTCAGTTGAATGACAGGCTGTATTACTGAGCTTTAGTGAGAAGCCAGGACCAACCAAAGGGCCCTTTCACACTATACGCACTGTTTTATTTTTTAACGCACGTGTTTTTACAGTACTGCATTTCTCAAACAAATGTTACCATTCAAAATGGCGAATTAGCGCATGCTTTTTTTTTTTTTTTTTTAACCCTGCATGCATTTTTGATGCTCTTTTAAAAAAAATGCAAGCATGTTATCGTATAGCGAACATGCCTTTATAAAATGCATATAGTGTTAGAGGTCTCATAAGCTAGCCATACACGTAATGTTCTCCATGCATTCGGTTATTGGTTCGATCGATCGCCAATTCTTCAATTGCATGGTAATTGAAATGCAGCCCATGGATCATCGATTTTTAGTTGATTTTTTCCCCTACCTATCAAAGGGTAAAAAAGAACAGGTTGATTCCTGTAATGCCTTTAATCGGCCAATGATGGCTCAGTGCATATCAAGTGCTCAAATAATATATTTATTTTTAAATGTAATCATTCCAAAAGAATGATTACATTTAAAAATAAATATACCTCTATCTCCATCGCCTGCCCTATGGAATGCGTATAGAGGTCTCTGGGACCTCTTACACAATCCAACACAGTAGGAACCTGTCCTCACAAAAATTAAATACAATAACATACATATAAACCCCCCAAAATGTCATCTGTAATCATGAAATAAATGGTTACAGATATTAACATGAAACAAGTATTGGGTCATATTAACCAGGTAGGGCTATTTTCCACATGGCTATTTCTGCGGCTGATGGCTGCGGTGCTATCCACGCGGCTGCAGCCGCTATCGTGCACACCCCATGCTGTTTAGCATGCGGTTGCACGCGGACGTTCATGCGATCGGATGCGGACCTTGGGCATGCCCCTTGTGCGGTCAGGCGTGGCATCTGCACGAAAACCCAGTGGGGTGGCGTTCAGAACCACACCGCGACGGACCGCATCCGCACAAGGCCGCACAAGTGGAGCCTGGCTGATGCTTTGCCTATGGGTGCAGTCGATAGTGGCTGCAGCCACGTGGATAGCACCGCAGCCATCCGCACGGAACAGCTTAAGTGGAAACAAGCCCTAACTCATTCAAAATCCATTAACGCCAGTGCGGCAATAAGCACATAAAAAAAAAAAAACACTTGTCAAACCCAGAAATTACCCATTTTCCTCAGCACAATTCATAAAACCAGACAGGTAGAGATGTTTGAATATTTAAAAAAAAATTCAATAATTCCATCAATTTCGAGCTAATTGCAAAGCTCTTGAAAATGGTATCATCACCAAACTTGATGGAGATTTAGAGAAGGTTTGGAGGTAAAAACTCCAAAAACTCCAAAAAAAAGTATTGCTCTAACACAAATAGTTTTTGCAAAAATTTTGTTCAAATCAAACATTTAGAAAGTTGAACTATAATAAAATTGAACTATAATAAAATACCCACATACACATTTATATCCCACATACATTAAATATTTAAAATTCAATGTGCTTAAAATAGTGGTGATATTAACCCCTATGGAAAGCATTAAACCCTTAACCCTAAAGCCAAAAAATACAGACCAACATACATATAGATTTAAATACTGGTTATATGTAATAATACCATTATTTAATACATGTGACATATGTCATATATGTATTTTATATGTGTTGTTGAGATCCCATTAAAAGTAATGGGATTGGCCTGGAATTTACCGACAGGTCGGATCACAGTGTGATCCGACATGCGGGAGGAGCCTGGTCAACTTGTCCAGGTGGGCGCACCCGCTGTATGCTTACCTTAAGGGTGATGGATATCTGGGAGTTGAATGAAGTGATTTGATATAGTGCTTTACAATACAAAACAAATATACTTACCTGCTGTTCCCTCTACCCATATGGAAGATTCCATATTTAGTTGCCAGTCTTCCAGGAATTCATTGACTGCACTGTGTTGCTGTCACTGATGTAGATTTATGAATGAGTGAGTAAACCTCATCCCTGCACCTGCTGGATTAACTAAAGCTTATAGCCTTCAGCAGCAACATTTGTATATAAATAAAGCAGTGAATATGTTAAAATGGAGAGTAGAATAGTAAAGAAAATATTTAACACATACAATTTTCTAAAATGTACAAAATTAAATGGGGTAAATAGTTTTCTTTTTCAATTTCTGTATCTAATTATACTTTATGTAAGGCTAAATTTACACTGTCGTCGAGCAGTTGCTCCAGCAGTAGCCAGGAAAACTACCTGTCATGAGTGCCTGCAAACTTGTGCTCGGGGGTCGCTAGCAACCAAGGTCTGTTGGGCGAAAGGAAGAAAACCAACCGGTGGACACCAAATGTCATGTCCGCCAGTCGGTTGCGTTATCAAGTCGTTCTTTCAACGACAATGTAAATGGACCTTTAATGTGCCTAACCATGGGTCGATACCCGTTGAAATGACCTGCAATCAATCGACTTGATCGCAGTTCAATCGCATGGGAATCTATGTGCACCACTTTGCAAATTGATTCCTGTTACATGGGGCCCCTGATGCAGTGTTGAGCGATCTTCCTACTAATAATAACTCACAACACTGGCTGGGTGCTGCGGGGGAGCTATGTGGGGGGAATGGGGGGGGGGGCGGCTCTCCCCGCTGCTTGTCAGATCGACCGGGAATTATGGACATGTCCGTTCCTGGTTCGACCGAGGCATACACGGCTAAATTTTATAATAGATTCAAGCACAATTGAGCACTGTGAATGCGCATGTTGCTCGATTGTGCTCAAATCTATTACAAAATCGAGTCGTGTATGGACACTCTTACCCTACATTTTAGTCCCAAATTAAGCAATATCTTGAAAGCCTTGGAACCTGTTGAATGAATAAGCAAATAAAATCATGTAAACATATATCTGTACTCTTTAAAGAATATGACAGAGGGTGAAACACTTTCACACTATGCAAATATATACTGTATATAATAGGGCAGAATTCAACATTAAAGCACACTGCAATCATCTGGCGGCTTATCATCATTTCATATAAGTATTTCATCTTTGTATTTAATTGTGTTGTGCTTACCTGGAGTTCATCTTTAAAAGACCCTTACCTGAGAGAAATATGAAAGCTGTCATTGATCACCTCTCATGCTGTAAAGCAGATTTATGGCTGTCATGCTGAGCCACTATTACCTTGAATTTAATAAGAAGGTCACCAATGACAACCTTCATGCTTGTCTTAGGAAAGATTCACTTTAAATACGCAGAGTCAGCACTGACTTATATTGTCACAATGTCCATCTGTCCATCTACTTTCCAGATTGCTAAGGTCTAACCAGTTACATGTTACCATTTTACCAAACCAAATCGGATTCTCAAGGTAGTGTTCCATCGATTCCCAATCCAATCAACCATTCCTGATTGCCTGGAATGATCGGATCGGAAATCGATCGGTGACAAATTGACCCGTGTATGGCTACCTTTTCTGTTTATTGTCCACTCGCACATATTGATAACAATACCCCCATGTTTTGAAACATTTTAGGGCCATATGTGCCAAACCCCACCCTCTTGCACACTTACCCTTAATCACACAAGTAAAATCGATCCAGCAGGAATCAGACCTGTCTGTAAAATTAAGTTGATTGATCGGGATCAACCTGTTGGCATCCCACCCACATTACATAATATCTGATTAGAACAGCTGCGAGCTGTAAATCGCACTATCCGTGATCGATTACGGTTAGGAATCGACCAGGAATTGGAGACGTCATATGGTGAATTGTGCGATCGATTCTGTAATTGGAATGGATTCCGGAATCGTATGCGTGATCATTTAAAAGGAAATCTAAACCCCTATGCCCAGCTTTAGTGCTAAATACATCCATACGCCACATGGAGACTAGGCGTCACTTGCTTCACCAAGCACACAGCAGACTCAGCTGTGAAGTCCTATCCCAGCACTGGTATTGTGGCATCATGATTTACAAGCCAGGATAGCTAAATATAACGTATGCTACTTGCTTAGCTGTATATTGGTGAACAAATAGGCAAAATTTTTTTTGATGTTCCCAAAGTGCTGTATCAAAGCACAGTAATAGAAAGTTATGTGGAAGGAAAAATTGTGGAGGAAAAAGGCATATAAGCAGCAGGGATAACTGCAGCCTGGAGAGGATTGTCAGGTAAAGGCCATTCAAAAGTGTTGTGGACTGTCACAAGGAGTGGACTGAGGCTGGAGTTAGTGCATCAAGAGCCACCACACACAGATGGATCCTGGACATGGGCTTCAAATGTCGTATTCCTTTTGTCAAGCCGCTACTGAACAACAAACAACGTCAGAAGTGCTTAACCTGGGCTAAAGAAAAAAAATACCGTATTTTTCGGACTATAAGACGCACACAATTTTTCATTAAATGAATGAAATATCAAATTCAGCAGTAGATGTCACTAGCAGCAGTACACACACTCACACACACACAGCACGTCACCTCTTCACTGATCGAGAGGAGGGGGGGCCCAGTCTTCTCTGCTCTGCTCTCCCTCTCCCGATCTTGCTGTTCCTGTGTATGTGAAAGCTGCAGTGATTGCAGTTCCCACGGACACGCAGAGAGGGTTAGATGGCAGTTCATCTATCCCTCTCTTCATTGCTTATACCAGCAGGGTATTGCCATAAGCAATTATACAGTTCAGATGGGAGATCCAGCCGTGGGTGAATATCACATCTGACAGCTCCCTGGCTAATTTCCTTGCCAGGAGAGCTGGCAGGGAGCCAAGGCGTGACCACTCGACAATGGTCTCTCATTTGGACAATAAGACGCAGGCACTTTTTCCACCTGATTTTGGGGGTGAAAAAGTGCATCTTATAGTCCGAAAAATACGGTAACTGATCTGTTGCTCATACAAAGTCCTCTTTTCTGATGAAAGTTTGCATCTCATTTGGAAACCAAGGACCCAGAGTCTGGGGGAAGAATGGAAAGGCATACAATCCAAGATGCTTGAAGTCCAGTGTGAAGTTTTCAGTCTTTGTTGATTTGAGTAGCCATGTTATCTGCTGGTGTTGGCCCACTGTTCTACATTAAGTCTAGAGTCAACACAGCCGTCTACCAGGAGATTTTGGAGCACTTGATGCTTTTTTCCCAGACAAGCTTTATGGAGATGCTGACTTCAAAACTAAAACTAAAATGCTGACTAAAACTAGCAGAAGGAAAGTTCAAAACCCACCTCAGAAAGATTTTTTTTAACAGAAAGAGTAGTGGGTGCCTAGAACAGAGAAAAGATGGTTAATCAATCAATCAATCAATCAATCATCAGTGAGTGTATTTAAAGGTGATTGGAGTAAGCATAGAGATGCACTAAAAACCTAAAGGTTAAATCATAATAATAATAAAATAGGCCCAGGGCAAACTTAATAGACCTCTTGTTTCTGCCATCATTCTTCTGTCAACATTTTCCCTTTATATGTTTAGTTACTAATATAAAGCAAAAGTTGTCAGAGGACCTCTACAGCAACACAACAACTGCCTGAGACTCTGTGAACAGTGACATTCATTAAGAGTGACAGTGACATAAGAGAGAGCAAATGAGG